>CM064523.1:54434833-54997078 GCA_032716605.1 Paralithodes platypus | reverse complement strand
AGGCTAATGTTAACCCCTAACTATTTTTGATGATATGATATTTTCCAGTCAGTTTCAGCCTTTTGTCAAATTGAAAAGGTCCAACTTTTTTTATGCTTTGAAAAGATAGGGTTTTTGATGTATTGATAGGGCTGACACCCTTGGAATAGTTTTGACGCTTTGCAGGCGCCCCATTGGGAGTATCGTTTCACTCTTGAGTTGAAGTGTTGCGCAGAGTAGGGCTGGGATTGTGTTGAAAGACGGGTACTACGTACCTTACGTAGAGGATGTGCTATACACTGGGAGAGCTCTGAGGAGCACTGATTAATATAGTGCCGATAGATATGCAACATTGCGGCGAAGAGAGTCAGTGTGTGGACGGGATTTGATGATACGAAAGACTTTCCTTTCTACTTTGCCTGTGAATGCGGTGTGAGAGGTACTGTAGGCTACGTATCTCTATGGACCATGTTACCTGTCTGTTGGATCTATGCTGTAGGGTCAGAAACATAATATAGGTGTCAGTGTTCTGGCTCACACCAAGATATCCTCGGCCGATCACCTGCGTAACTCCTCTTTTCCTTACACGATCTTTGTGGCAGATTGTCGTCGGACTGTTACGGTTGTACCTGGCATTATTTCCAATAAGGTTGGTATTTCTCCACATATTTTCGATATTTGTTGTTCACTGTGACGCCTGTCTAATATATGTTCTTTCATATATATATATATAATATTATATATATATATATATATATATATATATATATATATATATATAATATATAGTATATGTGTGAGTGTGTCTGTGCGTAAGAGAGTTACATATAGTTACATAGATACACAGACCTTGTGGTCCCTACTAGGTAGTCAGGACTTAATGCTAAAATATAATTGTCTACAAAGTGGAAGGCAAGGATAGCAAAGCAGAAGGCTCTCTCCCCACCCACCTCTCCCTTCCTGCTTTGTGACATCGCCCTCCTGGTTTTTAACTACATTCCATTGCCCCGAGTTAATGAACTATTATCTATTTTGAAAAGTGAATCTACATAAATTTTGTCAAATCCCTATAGTATCTTGAAACACTTGATTAATTGACCTCGCAATATTCTCTTTTTAAGTGAAAATAAATTTCATTTATTTGTCTTTCATGATAAGATTTATTTCTTAGTGACGGAATCAACTTTGTCGCTCTACGCTGCACCGACTCGAGTTTCTCAATGTCCTTGCTCAGATAAGGAGACCAAAATTGCACGCCATATTCAAGATGGGGCCTCACTATACTTTAAATTATAGGTACAATAATGTTCTCAATTTTATAAGTAAAATTTATCTCTGCTAGATTGGCCTTGTTCGCAGCTGCTGCACATTGATATGAGGTCATTAGGTTTTCAGATATAAGAACCTCAGGTCTTTAACTAATGCACTTGTTTTGATTGGCTGGCCTTTCATCTTGTAATCATATGTTTTGTTTTTATTACCTATTTGCAAGACCTGGCATTTGTCAACACTGAATGGCATTTGCCATATTTCCGACCACTCTGCTATTTTATTTAAATCAGATTGCAGTTTATTTCTGTCTTCTTCGGTTAATACTGATTTTCCTATCTTTGTGTCATCAGCGAACTTTGAGATAGTATTATTTAGTTCAATACCGATGTCATTTATATAGATTATAAACAAAAAATGGCCCTAGGACCGATCCCTGAGGCACTCCACTTTAAACTGGCTCCCACTTAGATTCTACTCCATTTATCACAACTCTCTGCTTTCTGTTTGTCAGCCAGCTTTTTATCCAGGCATGAATTTTTCCTTTAATGCCCAACATTTCCAATTGGTTCAATAATTTTCCATGAGGTACGTTATCGAATGCATTTTGGAAATCTAAGTAAATTATGTCTAATCATATAGTAGTCGTTATATATAAATAGTTTATTATCAAATTATATCAAATTTGTTAGGCATGGCTTACTAATCTGAAGCCATGTTGGCTATCTCTGATTAACTTGTTTGACTCCAGATAATCTACTGTCTTGTCTCTCAGAATTGTTTCCATAATTGAGAGAGAGTGAGAGTGAGAGTGAGTGAGTGAGAGCGGGAGAGAGAGAATATTTCTTTAAGCCTAAAGAGATAATACAATATATGGAAGAATGAAGGAGGTATATCAAAGAGGTAGCTAAGTAAAATTAATGCAACTACAGAACTAAATAAAGGAAGTAGGATAAGACAAGAGAGAAATAACCAAGGAAGAATGTAAAGCGGTAAAGACAGTCAAATAATATTAACCATAAAAGTTGATGGACGGAAAAGGGAGAACGAAAATAAATAGTGATAAAAGACGCTCAAAAGAGGTGTAAACCGAGTAAAGAAGAGGCAGTGTGAGAAAGAGAAATAACGAAACATTAATTGAAGGAATTATATATATATATATATACATTTAGAGATGGACCGAATATTTGTTTCGTATTCGTATGTCCGAATATTCGTTATGTTTTTCAATATTCGTATTCGTATTCGTATTCGCATTTCCATTCATGGCTATTTGCAAATATGCGAATATGTTTACGAAACCAATAGAATATATACAAAAATGTTAACCCACTGAACCCCAGCGATGCACTGTTTGCGTCGGCAATGTATGTAACGCTAAACCCCAGCGATGCGAACATTGCGTCGGCCATTAAATCTCTATTATTCGGCTCGTATGGTAGGAAATGGCTTGAGAATGGTAGGAGATATACCGTAGAGTGTTGCCGAACAGGGGCGGTATGCGGGAACCGGCCAGCCAGGCCGCGCGGGTGGTGGTGGGCGTATTAGTGGCGCCACTTTACCCACTTATTTCACCGCGACTTTAGACCTTATTTACTCCTGTCGTATGGGAGCTATAGGCTTGAAATTTGTGAGATACACCTTAGGATGTACGCATTACAAAACCATACTCATCTGTCCCCCAAGTGATGCTGGGCGGGTGGTCATGCGGGGGAGGTGATGAAAAACACTGTACCCACTTATCTCCCAACGACTTTCGACCTTATTAATTTTACTCTTGTCCTATGCTAGCTATAGGCTTGAAATTTGTGTGAGATACACTTTAGGATGTAGGCATTACTTGAACATACTCGGCTATCCCCCAAGTCCTGCCGGGCGGGTGATTATGCGGGGGAGGTGGTGAAAAACACACTACCCGCTTATCTCCCCACGACTTTCGACCTTATTTACTCTTGTCCTATGGTAGCTATAGGCTTGATATATGTTTGGGATATTCCTTAGGATGTAGGCAATGTATGGTAACACCCAAATCTAGGTTTGTTGGGACAAGGGACGTGCGTGACAAAGGAAATTCAGTTTACCCATACATCTCGCGAGTGCAACACCATGTCGGATATACCATTCCGTTACCGACGCAGGGGAATATCCCTTGCCGATGCCATGGCCATACTTGAAGAGAATGATGTGCCTGATAGTGACGCTGGATCATCAAATGACGATTCAGAGGACGAATATAGTCCCACTTTGGCCGAGATAGACGACATGCATGAGGAGGAACCCTTTGTCCCCATCTCTCATCGGTATGCCATGTTACTAGAAAGGGAGGAGAGTAGCTAGCGTTCCCCCATCGCTCCCCGTGACCTAGTGGACTCCCCAGCAAGTGGGGAAGAGCATGATGAGGATGAGGCAGAACACTCAGACCCCATGGCCTTCCTCAACATTCCACTCTCTCATCGTAGGGCTGAGAAGAGAAGAGGTGAGGATGAGGAGGAGGAGGAGAAGGTGGAGGATGAGGATGAGGTGGGTCAAGGATCGACACCACAAGTGCCTCGCTGTGGTGGTGCTCCCCTGCGTTTGGCTTCCCCACCACCCCGCATTGCCTCTCCACTAAAAGCGCCAACCCCTAACACTTTCTATGGGTTGCGCAGGGGTGCAGCCACCTTAGCAGCGCAACCATTGACTTCTCCTTCAGAAGCAACAGATGATGATATGCCTGCCCTAGAATCATCTCCACCACGCCACCCACGCCGCCCCGCACGCCGCCTGTTTCCCTTATCAGCACGGATTGACTCGCACCCACCATCACCTCCCGGACCACTACCATACTCACCTGTACGTTCTCCTCAGCCTAGGATCTCCCACAGACACGACACTCAGACACCATCACCGCCTGCGTCGCCCCAACGCCCTGATCGTGCGCAACACCCTATCAACATACGTGGGCGTGCCCGTGGTCCTGTGCATGGGCGTGGCCGAAGAGGTTCTAAGGTGACCCTAATACGCCCCACCCCTGGTGGTGTGAGAGCAAGGGCTGGGTCGGCTCGACCAAGGCCGAGGTTGAGGGGAGGGGCAAGAGGCACGGCAAGAGGCAGGGCAAGGTCCACCCGCCGCCCTGATGGTGACTCCCCTCCTGACGACACTGGCGACGAAGGTACCGCTCAAACCGACGTGTGGGATTGGGTTGATGGAGACAACTTTGTGCCCACCGACTACAACTTTGTGGGCGCTGGGATTGCCGGCCCTACGCTCCCAAACCAGGGGCGGCAGACCATGAGACTTGAAATTTTCAGGTAGTATTTTACTACAAATCTCGTGGCTCTAATTGTTGACCAGACCAACTGGTACAATTATTATTTCATGGCTGGGAAGATGCAGCTGAAATACTCTGCAAGGCTGTCATGGTCCGCCCTAGATGTCCCAGAGTTTTACACATTCTTGGGCATTGTCATCCTGATGGGGGTCACAAGGAAATCCTCCATAAAAAAGTACTGGTCCTGGGATCCCCTCGTCCGAATCTCTATTTTTGGCCAAATCATGAGCAGAAATAGGTTCATGGCCATAATGGGGAACCTACATTTCATTGACAGCCTGGCAGCCCACACCACAAATCAAAGTCAACCAAGAGCAATCAAGGACCCCATGGAGAGGATAAGACCCATCTTCGAGTACCTGAAGGTGAAGCTTGCTGCCGGCTTCAAACCCCATTAGAAGCTCATTATTGATGAGAGTTTGCTGCTGTGGAGGGGGAATATTAGCATCCGGCAGTACATGCCCAGCAAACGACATCGATATGGCTTGAAGACCTTCGTGATGTGTGACTGTCAAACCGGTTACATCCAGGACCTAATTCTGCATATGGGCAAGAAAACAGAATTGGTGAAACGAGGACATACGGAATTTCTGGGGCCGTCGTCATCACCATGATGCAGGGCTACTTTGACAGGGGCCACATACTGTACCTGGACAACTGGTACACCAGCCCCTCCCTTGCCAAGTTCCTGCATAGCCGCACTACAGGAGTCTATGGCACCGTCAGGAGGAATCGGATCTTCATGCCCGAACTACCACCCAGGCGGGAAAAGGGCTCCATCATCCACTAGCAGGCTAACAATGTCCTCCTATTGTCCTGGATGGATAACCGGGATGTGAACGTCCTCACATCAGTCTACCGTCCCATCTTCCAAGACAGTAGACGTCGTGACAGAGCAACTGGCGAAATTATCAAGAAACCTTTGGCCATCTGTGATTATAACATCAACATGCGGCTGGTGGACAAATCAGATGCTGTCATCTCGTCATGTGAGTGTGCGAGGAAGACGATGAGGTGGTATAAGAAGTTATTCTTCCACCTCCTCGATCTCACCCTCTATAACAGCCACATCCTCTACGCAACAATCACTGGCAAGCAGGAAACGATGGAGAACTTCTGCATCGAGTTGTCCAGGGAGATGTTGAGGGAATACATGACGGCCCCCCACCTCCAGCAACGTCCCACCCATCGACGGCCAGCAGCAGAAGGGATTGCCAGGCTGACACAACGCCACTTCCCTGAATATGTGCCGCCCACAGAACACAATGACAAACCCCGAAGACGGTGTCATGCGTGCCGCAACACGACACAGAGGGAGCCTGCGAGATCAGATACCAGGTACATGTGCCGGGAATGTGGTGTTGCACTGTGTTTCCCGGACTGTTTCAGGGAGTATCACACCCTTGAGCATTTCTAGAACAGTGTACTCAAAGACTGGGATAAAATACGCTATGAAATGTGAAGTGTGTGAGTATATAAACCTAGTGTAAATAATAAGTATATACAAATTGCCGAACACAATATGTAAGAGATTGACACTCAAATAAACGTAAAACAATGACGGCCACCAATAAGTGTATATATAGCATATTGCTAAGTAAAAAGTGCGTAAAACAATGTGTGAAACCCATATTTTATAACTATAAAACATATGATAAAGTATAAACTGAAAAAGAGGGGAAGTGACAGTATAAACTGAATAAACTGGGGGAGTAAGAGAGAAAGACAATAAAAGGGAAAGTGTTGGTGGCGCGTGTCAGTCAGCTGGGTGTGTGTACATACGTGTGTTCTGTTATTGTCCGAGACCATGATGGCCGCCAGTCGCCATGGCAACGGCGACGCGCAATGGTCTTGCCACTCGTGAGCACTTATCAAACTTATATATAAGCACTTATCACAGTATTACTTCACTTATGGTGACATTATGTGATACATGTTGGTAGTATATGAACTATAAAGGCACACATGATGCTCGGGTGGAGTAAATAACCGTCAGTCGAAAACTGGACGCATCGTACATCTGCCATGCTGCCGCGCTCAGCTGTGGCTGGCCGGGCGGGAACTTTGAAGGCCGCCCGGCCTCAGCTGATGTCTGAGGCTGCCCCCCCCCCATACGACCCCCAAATGACCGAGGTGAGTGTTTTTTTTCTTCATTTCTCACCTTTTTCTGCCATTTTAGAAAAACATTTTTTTTTTGCTAAATCGGCCGGTCTCTCGATGTACTTTTATTTATAATTAGCTGGGGTTCAGTGGGTTAAATATTAAATTTTAAAGTTAACACAAACGAATAAAGAACAGTGTAGATGTGCGTTGGGGCCGCTAAAGCTGAATGAAGGAGGACTGAGCAGTGTTTCTACTTAACTGTATTTAATAGTACCAGATCGAACTAGTGAAAAGTACCAAATTATTCTAAAGTGGAATCACTGCCCGGTAAATGAATGTGTGCTGGACCTGGAAATTTGAACCGTCGCAATATTGCCATTTCAGACATATCCAATGTAATAGCATGTCACTAAAATATATTCCATCATAATTATTTCCTCACTGATTTCGTATTTCGTACCAGATATGGACTATTTTATTGGAAAATGTATAAAATGTACTTGAGAGAGTCAAATGTACCAAATCTGGTACTTTAGTACCAACAAAGAGGCATAACTGGGACTGAGGACTGGAAACATAGAAAATTGAATGGATTTAATTTTAATTATTCAATTTTCTATGGCTGAACTCTTACAATATATTATTAAACATTAATTCATATAGTTAATTTATGATATTTAAGATATTACACATTCACATCGTCATTAACTTCTGGTAATTAATTTCTTAGTAATTTAAATAACGTTTGTTGGTGACATAAAAATAATTACCAGTTCTTGAAGGATGAAATAAGGATTGAAATATTCGCTATTCGTATTCGTATTCGCAAATAGTGAAAAATTGATATTCGTTCCATCTCTAAATTATATATATATATATATATATATATATATATGAGGTGAGACACAACTTAGAATAATGACAGAAAAATGAAAAAAAAAAAAATGTTAACAACCCATTTTTGGAACAAGGATACAAAACAGATATACGGAAACTTGAAACAAGAGTGAATAGAGAGAACAGATGGAAGTAAGAAAATACAAAATATAAGAAGGCAAACATACAGAAGAGAAAGACAATTACAGGAATGTGCTAGACAAATTATGAATTACGTTATAAGAACCAAATATAGGCATATCACTATGTAAAATAAGTGTGGCAGCATGAGGGAGAAAACAGAGAATGTGAATTAGCAAACATTAATTGAAGGTGGACAGAAAGAAATATGAAAGATAAATACTAGAAGAAGAACGGCAGATATAAACATAATGCATGTGGAAGACGGAACATAAAGTATGGAACATGAGAGAATATAGCGTGGTGGTTGAAGAAAACAAAAAGTGTGAACGGGGAGGCAAGGAGGAAGAAAGAAACATAACAAAGAAGAGAATGTGAAAGGAAGGACACAAGGAAGAATTAGAAGAAATAGCAGTCAAAGGTGGGAAGACAAATATAAAGGAAGAACGAAAGTAAATTGGTGGGGCAAAGCATGAGGGGAGATGGAGGGAGAAGAGCATGAGGAAGAGGGAACAGTAATACGAAGAAACACTTAAGGGCATGGGAAGGAAATTGGTAGGTGAGAAGGGGAGGAGATACAAAGGAGAACAAACTGCAACAGACCTATTGGTCCTTACGGGGCAGTTTGGATATCTAAAACTATTATTATATTGACTACGAGGTAAAGAAAAGGATACAAAAGAAGAAGGCTCCTACCTACCCACCAGCTAATGCTGGCATGGAAATAGTTGAAAAAATCCATGTACTATTGAAAAACTGACACGGAATCTCGGATAGGACAGGGAGAAAATGAGGTTGATTTGTAATCTAAGCTAATTCTATAACTACAGTTCTGAAAGGGAACAGGTGTATGAATATCACTATACATTGTGGTATGCGTTGTCACTTCGTTGCGCGTTATTCTGAAAGAAACTGTGTTAATTGGGGGTTATTTGCCAAGTGTTTATCAAGATGGTTCTTGAATGTTTCGACAGTATTACAGTTTACAATGTTCGAGGGTAGTCTGTTCCAAATAATCACAACACGATTGAAAAAGAAATGCTTCGCCTCATGAGAATGAAAATGCTTGCCTTTAATCTTATAACCAATGTTTCTCGTGTTTTCTTGATTGATCGTAAATCATTCGCTTACATTTAGGTTGCTGAATCCCTTGAAGATTTTGAACACCTCTATTAGGTCACCTCCCATTCTGCGCTTTGTTAAGCTAAACAAATTTAGTTCTTTTAAACGCTCTTCGTAAGGTTTAATTCGCAATCTAGGTATAATTTTAGTGACTCTGCGTTGTACCTTTTCAAGTTTATTTATGTCCTTTCTGTAGTACGGTGACCAGAATTGCACGCACTATTCGAGATGGGTACGCACCAATGAGTTGAATAGAGTAAGTATGATTTTTTCGGAATTGAATTTAAAGGTTCTGCCAATGAAACCCACCAATTTATTAGCAGTGTTTATTACCTCTGTACACTGTTTATTTGGATTCAGGTCACTTGATATTATATCTCCCAGATCCTTTTGTTTATCCATATTTGATAGTTGAAAGTTGTTCATTGAGTAATCATTTTTAGCGTTCTTACTACCGATGTGTAATGCTTTGCAGTTTTTGCCAATGTACGGTTGAGGTTCCTTTATTCGTAATGTTTGTATCGTCAGCAAATTTCGATATTTTGCATTCTATTCCTTCGTCTAAGTCGTTTATGTAAAGTAAATTATAATAAGAATAGGACCCAATACCGAACCCTGGGGAACGCCACTATTTACTTTGCACCAATCAGATTCTTCACCATTTATTACAAGTCGCTGATTACGATCTCAGAGGCAATTTTCGAGCCATTTCAGAGTTTTTCCTGTTATGCCATGAGCTTTTATTTTGTCAATTAGTCGCTTATGGGGTACGGTATCGAAAGCTTTCTGAAAATCGAGATATATTATATCAACTACTTTATCCTTATCATATGATTTGTAAACGTCATTGAAGAAATTGAGTAAGTTTGTTAAGCATGAACCTTTATTTCTAAAACCGTGCTGGGAATCTTTTATTATATTATTTTCTTCCAAATATTTTACTATTTTGTCCCTTATAATGGTTTCCATAAATTCGCAAATTACTTATATAAGGTAATTGGTCGATATTTGCCTGGAGAGGACTTATTTCCTTTTTTTAAAATGGGCATCACGTTAGCTAGTTTCCATTTGTTTGGAACTTTCCCAACATTCAATGATTTGTTGAACATATTTGAGAGTTTAATAATTAGTTTTTGTATTCTTTTAGGATCCTTGGGGATATTTTATCTGGGCCTAGGGTTTTATTAACTTTCAAATTGTTGATTGAGAGCAGGATATCGGCTTCATAAATCGTAAAGTTTTCGAGCTCAGTGCCATTTGTTTGATTCGTAGGGGTAGGTCGGCTACCGGTAGTATCTTCCGACGTGAAGACTGATGCAAAATAGTTATTTAGGATATTCGCCATTTGTACTTTGTTATCGGTATGATCTCCATTTTCCGCAACAATAGGGCCTATTGTTGAAGTTACCGTTTTTCTGTTTCTTATATAGCTGTAAAATTCTTTCGGATTGGACTTGCTGGAGCTGGTAATATGGCGTTCCAGATTTGTCTTAGTTCGTTTGATGAGATTTTTTATTGTTCGACGCAGTCTATCGTGTTCTAATTTATCGCTATTGTTCTGAGTTGCCTTATATTTTTGGTATGCCTGCTTTTTTACTAAGAGGCTGTTTTTTATTTCATTATTCCACCATTTTGGCTTATATTTTCCCGCTGGGCGCCGGTTTCGTAGAGGGATGCATGTATTTATGACTTTGTATAGGTTATTAGATAATATGTTCCATAATCGATTTACATCATGAGTTTCGGTCATTTCACTCCAGTCAGTATCAGCAAGATGCCTTCTAAGTTTGTTGAAGTTGGCCCTTCGATAATCTGGTACTTTTTCCGTGCTGTCGTTTTCTTTGTCATTATTTTCTTTTATGTTAAAGGACACTACCCTATGGTCACTAGAGCTAAATTCCGGGCCGATTTTGACACTATTTACCAGTCTTTCATTTGTCGTTAAAATAATATCCAGAATGTTATTTCCCCTCGTTTGGTGTTCTACGTGCAGATAAACAACACTTTCCTGAACATTAGCATATAGATCATGTCTCGCGTGAGCATTTAGTCGGTCACCCCATGTGGTGACTGGCAGATTGAAATCTCCAAATATTACTGCTTCTTCCTGACAACTTATTGCTGCTATTTGATTGTAGAGATTTCCGTCTGTAGCGGGTGATTGTGCAGGAGGTCAATAAATGAGACCAATTATTATCTTGCTTGCTTGATTATTTATTTGAACGTAACTAGCATCAATATTATATATGGTAGGTTTAATTACCACGATTGGGTGAAGACTACTTTTAACATATAACAGAACCCCACCTCCCATTCTATGGGACCTTTCGCAACTGAAGGGAGTATAACCTGGTAATGGTATTCCGCCAACCAATCTCGCTTTCCCGTGTTGCTCCAAGATTCTGAAACACCGATTATATCACAGTCCTCCATACATGCAAGTGCTTCCAGGTCTTCATATTTGTTTCGCAAGCTGCGTGCATTAACGTAGCAGAACGTGATATTATTTTGGATAGGGTTTTCTTTAGATATGGGGTAGTTTATGTTGCTACTATTGCCCTTGCTCGGTTGACGTTTTTTTGATCTGAAAGTGCAGACTGCATCATGTAGGTGTGCTGCTCCGACTGGATTCATATGGCAGCCATCATTCTGAAAGAGAATGTGTTGATTGTAGAAATGGTCCCAGATATTGAGATATTCAACATCTTTCTGTGAGCAGAGGGATTTAAGTCTGTTATTAGTACTGAACGCCTTATCATAGAAACCAGTCTCCGCATCGATCTTGGGAAGAATGCCTGAAATGATTATGTTACATGACTTACTCTTGTACCGCTGGATTGCCTTACGGTATTATTCCATTAGTTCCTCTGATCTGGTGCGTAGTACATCATTTGACCCTGCATGGATAACGAACAGAATGTTCTCGTCAGTGAAGACGGTGGAAGAGGAGAAGGAGAAGGAGGAAAAGCATCAGCAAGAATAATAAAGGGAGAACGAGGGAAAGGAGGAGTTAGAGGAAGGGAAAAGGGAACAGGAGGAGGAGGAGGGAAGATAGGAAGATGGAAGAATGGGAATTAAAAATAGGAGAAACAAAGAAAGTCATGGTCACGATAATTAAGGTGACCATTTAGACGTAATTATAAAGGAAATTATGATGTTACCAATGTTTTGTAACTTGGCTGTTTTTAACATTATAGCCAATATAATACATTTCACATGATGATTTTGGTGTGAGACAGAGAGAGAGGGAGGGATAGAGAGATATACTGGTACTTGAACTTGTGCAAATTATATTATTTCCAATTGTCCAGTCGCATACACAAACTATCTACACCCAATGTATTATTGGCGAGATCAATAAAACCATCTTATTTTGTCTTCTTTTGTATTTGAAAAATAAAATAAAAATTGAAAACAAATAGTGTTATTGAACTGGCCAATAATACATTGGGTATAGCGAGCTCTTGTATGCGACTGAACAATTTGAAATAATATAATGTTCACGAAGGATCTTAAATTAAGCGACAAACATAACAATGAACCATTTCACACAACATAGCCTACGTTAAGGTATATTAATTACAAAAAACTTAATTTTACGCAACGTAGGTTGACATGTACGTAGTTTATATGCAGTCCAAACTTTTTGATTATTATTCGGAAAAAATTCAAGTACAAGTATTTGTACAGTAGGTTAATGAGAAATAAATGATGATGTGGAGATGGTGCCATACACGTGGCACGGTGGCACGTGATTCTTTTTGCTGGACCTAACAGGAAAATATATGGTTGAACAAAATACAACAAGTTAATATCTTGATGAACATGTCACACACAGTTCTCAAAGATCTTGCCAACACCAGTGTAATCTTGTGGCCAGTTAGGAAGGTCTGTTATTGGTGGTAATGTGAGGGTATGGAGGGCAATGGTGGCAGGGGGGAGGGAGAGCTGGGTAATTCACCAGTTACTATACAGTACATACTGTTGGTGCATTAATATATCGGAATTACTGCACTTATAGGATTATGGTGAAAATGTCCTCCCAGTTTTGTTCACATGGCTCTACTACTTCCTTTTAACGCATTCAGATACATGGGTATATAAGCTCTTTCCGTTGAGAGTATTGTAGAATATAGGGCATATGCTAGTGTATACATAGATGAATAATTATTAGGAAATACAGAAACTAGAAATTACACGAACCAAAATATCTCTCCTTGTTTATGTGTATGCATATTTGAATAATAAACTATACATGTACTGTGTTTGTGTATATATATATATATATATATAATTATTGCGATTGCATAAGATTTAAATTGTATACAATCGCAATAATTGACCTTGACTGTGCAATTCTTCTTCCTTCGTCCGTTGCTTCCATCCTCCTTCAATCATGTAATCTATTTTTCCTCCATCTATCTGTAGGTAGTATAATTATATTGGTTTTCAAGTTACCCTCTTCCCTTGATTTCATCCTTCTCTGAATCTGTTCTAAACTTTAGGCATAAATTTATATACTCCTCCTTCTATAAATATTGCTCAATAACCTGTCCACATCATCTCGTCCTCCCTTGTAGTTTATCTTTCAATTATATAAAACAGCCAAGCTTTTTCCCTTCTTTAACGCCAACCATGTGTTAAGATATTAACCCACTGAGCACCAGCTAATTAATAATAAAAACAGGTTGTGGGACCAGCTGATTTTCGTATTTTGGTTTTGTTTTAAATAGCTTGAATAGGTGAGATATTAAGAAAGAAAAAAACCCCACTCACCTCGGTCATTTGGGGGGCCTAAAGGAGGGGGGGGGGGCCTTAGCGATCAGCTGGCGCTCTTCAAACCTCCCTCCCCGGCACACCACAGCTGAGTGCGGCAGCATGGCAGATGTACGGTGCATCCAGTTTTCGAGTGACGGTGATTTGCACCAACCGAGCATCGTGTGTGCCTTCATAGTTCGTATATTATCAACATGTATCAAATAATGTCATTGTAAGTGAAGTTACAGTGTGATAAGTGCATCGATTCAAGTTTTATAAGTGCCGTAGAGTGGCAAGCCCCGCGCGCGTACTGGTTACCATGGTGACTGGCGGCCAACTTGGTCCACGATGCACGCACATACACAACACCAGCTGACCGACAGCCGATTCCCCATACACTAACTTTCACTTTTATTATGCCTCTCTCAAACACTGTTTATTGATTTTATACTTTATCGTATGTTTTATAGTTAGAATTAAAATGTAAAACTTGCAAACTAAACAAACCAAAATTGGGACAAGGACAATATAAAGTCAAATTAAATTATCAAAATCGCTATGTGGAAACAACGCTTACTAAAATGAAAATTATTAAATAAAAGAACACAATCCACCACATGAGTTTTACACATTGTTTTAGGCACTTTTGACTTAGAAATACTGGTTTTAACATTGTATTTTTAGTGGGGAGACAGGGGAGGTGGTGGTGAAGGCAGGCGTGGGGGAGGACCACGTACGCCGCGCTTGTGTACGTAGCAACATGAAACACTCTCTCGTCTCTCCTGACCCCTACGATGACCTGGCAGATTTTTGATAAATGCCATGAGGTCTGGGTCATCCTCCTCCTCCTCTTCCCCACTTGGTGGGGAGTCAACTATGTCATTGGGAGCAATAGGGGAGCGATTCACACTCTATTCCCTTTGTTTCAACATCGCGAGGTGACGAGGTAGGTCCGACACTCGTGAACTAAACAAGACAACTGGCGGGCCCAGATCCAGTCCTCCACTCCTCCCTCCTCCCGCGCTCTGTCTCCCCACTTCCCACCACGGCGGGACATGGGTGTTGCCAATTATTGCCACTGTTGGACAACATTATAAGGTATATCCCATACAAATTTGAACTCTCTAGGTACCATAGTACAATATTAAATAAGCTCAAAAGTGGCGGTGAGATCAGTGGGTAAACTGGCTTTCCCCATCCGCCCGTACCCACCCGCGCGGCTGGACTAGGGATTGCCGAGTACCTCCACTCTTCGGCAACATCATAAGGTATATCTCATACCATCCTCAAGCCTCTAGCTACCATAGGACAATAGTATAGAAGGTCATAATTGCTGACGCAGGTGCTGCGGCTCTGGGGTTTAGCGTGTTATACATTTCCGACGCATCACATGCGTCCCTGGGGCCTGTGGTTTAATTCACCAATGTTTTCCTTCCCCTCCTTCATATATATCAAGGAAGTCAATCATTGTTATGCAATCATCATTCCACAGCCTCCAATCCAACACCTCCTTCTTTCTTTCCTGTTTTATCAGTTTTTCAAACACTTCCATGTCAACTCCTTCTCTTCAAAGTTTACATCTAAACAGTTGACTATTATCATTACTTCTTACATTTCAAATATACAATCATCATTCACAAGTTTTCATAATTCTAGTTTTCATTCACACTCCTTCCTTACTGTTTCCATATTCCGTCCCAGCTTCCTTGTTCAGTTCAATCATTACTTTACTTACCCAATCTCCTTCTATTTCACTTCATAATCAACCAAGTACATCCCACTTACCTTCCTTCTCTCCTATTATCTATTTATTTATCTAGATGCCTCAAACCACGAGGGGTGGCCATGAATGAATTAGCTCCATCCTCCTCTGAAATCCGCCAATCGGTACCCTGCCTCCAACCCAACACCAGTTTCACTTATAACGTTCAACTCCATCCATCTATTTAATTCTCGGTCTACTTCTCCCTCTCTGCCACCTCCACCTCACTCTCATACAATGCTAGTCACTCCCTCACTCTCTATACGTTCACATGACCGAACCACCTCAAGGTGTTCCTCTTCACACTCTCCAGCACATCTACAGTAGATCCACAGCACATCGCTTTAGTACTTTCTTCCTTTTTTGTCTGTTTCCATTTGACCCCTCTTCTTTACTCCTGTATGTTAAGGTCCGGTTGCACGATCGTTGCAAGAGAACCCATGGTTGTACAAGGATGAATCGGGTGTAATTGGAAATTTATTTTATCGCCCTTTCATGGATATATAATTGTAATACGCTCTGGCTCTTGCTTATGCATAACAAAGAGCATGGAATGAAGTTCATTATCTGTAAATATACCCGCCAGGCGCTACGGTGATGTAAACAAGGCGGCCCGCTTGTTGGGAGTTAAACTGCTCGCAATCGTCTAATTATAACTAGAATATAATACAAAAAACGTCACCGGTACAGTAGGGGTTACCTGTATTTCTCTCAAAGATCAAAAGCTTATTATTTTACCTTCAGCTTCTGTTTCTCGCAAACAGTACCAAGCATATTCACCAAACACTATAACTCCCACTCATCATCACTTAAGAGAACTGTATCATCAGCAAATAGCAGCAGAGGTTAATTCCATTCATTCCTTTTCCTTGGGAGGGGTACTCTAACATCCACTGTTCTTTCATATATTTATTTAATGACCCCATCCATGTATACAATGAACAACCATGGGAATATCACACAACCCTGCTTTATTACTAAAAACCGGATTTTGCCATGAATGCCATAGGTGCCCTTTTGTGCCTTTTTTAGTGATTTCATCACTATAATGCCCTTTTTACCGTTTTAGTGCATATTATGCCTATTTTGTGTTTTTCAGAGCCTTTTTGTGCCTTTTTGGGTGATTTCATCACTATAATGCCTTGCTTACCGTTTTTCGTGTTTTTCAGTGTAAACTATTGGTGCTTGTTGCTGCCGCCAGATGGCAACCTGGCCCAAGTTGGCCTCTCTCCGACAGACGGCACAATTTAGCGCCTGATAATTTGAAAAACATGCTTGTAATTATGTGCAATCAGGTAAAAATGTAGAAAGTGTATCAATGACAATTTACTTTGGTATTTTTTACCCTTTTTACCCTATTATAGCCTGATTTTAGCATTTTCACTATATATATTATTACAGAAAATAAATGCATTTTAAATGCCTTTTCCGTCAATAAATGCCCTTTTGTAGCCTTTTTTATCATATATAAATGCCTTTTTGCCTGCCTATTTTAGAGTTTTTTAGTGCCATAACTTCCGGTCTTTATTTATTACAATATTCAGATCAAAGAACTTGCTCTGCTTATCTTCCTATCAGACCAGGCCTATATTCCTCACCAACACCAATAAGGTCCAGCCGCTGTTGTCCCAATATATATAACCTACAAATATACACAAATCAGTCGCAAGCCGGCTCCCGGATATGGCTCTCTTGCATTACCAAATAAATGGGGATCATCGATCGTATACTTCAGTCCATATAAATATTATTTCAGAGATTCTATATTTCTGTATTTCCTAAACATTCCAAAGTGTTGCGAGTTGTGTTTTGTTATGCCCGCACCACAACTCACCGGTGCTCTCTCTCTCCTTAGTGGTTTATGGGCCATAATCGGAATAAAGAGAGGGTTTATAGCGAACTCGTCTTTTCTGTTTATAACCTTTGTAGCTGTTAGTGGAAAAACGTATTATTCGATTTTTAGGCTGATGGGTCCTGGAGAGAGAGAGAGAGAGAGAGAGAGAGAGAGAGAGTTATAGTTATGAGGCAGGATGTGATGAAAACAAAATGTATTTACAGTCTGATCATTCTTAACCCCTTATTGGCGGCGCGCAACATATGTCGAGTGAAATAAATTTGGACTATGTGTCGGTGCACGACATCTGTCGAGCACCATTTTCAGCACGTAATGTTGATGAGAGAGAAAGCTGAGCGGTGGGACGAGCGTAGTAACCTTATGACCGCTCCCCACGACCACCGTGTATGTACTGAACTGTATTCTAACTTCCTCCCCCTCTTCTGCCTCACTACACAGGGAATTATGTAAGGAAATTACCTTATTTCAGGGTTTTTGCACTCGTGTTGCACGATCGTTGCAAGAGAACCAATGGTCGTACAAGGATGGTTTGGGTGTCATTGGAAAGCTCTGTTTATGCCCTTTCAGGGATAGCTACTTGTTTTACGCACTGGGTCTTATTTAGGCATGAAAATGAGCACGGAACAACCCTATTTAGGGTAAAAAAAAACGCTGGGCGCTACTGTCAACTAGACCACCTAGGCCGCCAATATGGGGTTAAGCCTTTATTTCACACACACACACACACGCAACACAGGTGGGCAACTAATACAATTTACATTATGATAATTTGTTGTCGAATTTGCACTTTATTCATCTTGGTTTATCAAAAGTTGTTCATATGTTTTAATGTTTTTTTTTTCATATTCTTACATGTGTTCCTATCTTCTTACCTCCTAGTGTGTGCTGTGTATGTCCCTCATTCTCGTATTACTTTGTCCTCATCCCTTTATTTGTTTAT
The DNA here is from genome assembly GCA_032716605.1 of Paralithodes platypus. Classification (NCBI taxonomy): domain Eukaryota; kingdom Metazoa; phylum Arthropoda; class Malacostraca; order Decapoda; family Lithodidae; genus Paralithodes; species Paralithodes platypus. The sequence goes on along the minus strand of CM064523.1, from coordinate 54,978,963 downwards.
TTTTCCTTATTCACATATTTGTTGCTATTTTGTGTACTATTGTACTTCTAGTAATTTGTTCATGATCTCGTTGCCTCAACTCTTATCCATATTTGTTCATTTGTTTTCATCCAAGACAGTCCTAAGAAGTGATTGTCAAAGCTTATCTTACTGCTGATGTGATTTGTTTACATCTATGTCATTGTTGTTGGGATGGATTAGGTCATGGCTAATTGGTAGGAAACAGAGAGTCAGCATAAATGGTACCAAGTCAGAGTGGGGAGCAGTCAAAAGTGGTGTCCCCCAGGGATCGGTATTAGGTCCCCTGTTGTTTCTTATATACATAAATGACCTAGATTTAGGTATAACTAGTAGGATAAGTAAATTCGCAGACGATACTAAAATGGGGAGATCAATTGATTCAGATAGCGATATAGAGTGCCTCCAAAGGGATCTAGATACCTTACATGAATGGTCAGTAAATTGGCAGATGAAGTTTAACATTGACAAATGCAGGTATTTAAGATAGGGAAGATGCAAACAAATGTTAAATATAAACTAGCTAATTTAGAATTAGAAAATTTAGACTGCGAGAAAGATCTAGGTGTGTTTGTTAGCAATGATTTGAAGCCTAGAAAACAGTGTATAAGCGTTCGTAATAAGGCAAACAGGATTCTCGGGTTCATCTCTAGGAGTGTGAGTAACAGAACTGCTGATGTTATCTTAAAACTTTACTTGTCATTAGTGAGACCCCATATGGATTATGCTGTCCAATTTTGGTGTCCTTATTACAGAATGGACATAGATTCATTGGAGAGAATTCAGCGTAGAATGACAAAAATGATCCATAATATTAGAAATTTTCCGTATGAAGAAAGGTTGAAGAAATTAGGTTTACATTCGTTAGAGAGACGCAGAGTTAGAGGGGATATGATAGAGGTGTTCAAGTGGGTTAGTGGGATTAACAAAGGGGACATGACAAATGTACTAAAGCTCAGTGATAGCGAAAGAACTCGTACCAATGGTTTCAAATTAGATAAATTTCGTTTCAGAAAAGATATAGGCAAATATTGGTTTGGTAACAGAGTTGTAGATGGTGGAATAGGCTACCAAGTGATATAGTGGGATCAAGAACGATAGGGAGCTTTAAGAAAAAATTGGATAAGCATATGGACGAGAAGGGTTGGGTGTGAAGGGGGATCAGCCGGGTTGGGCCAATCAGCGCTCTGCAGACCCCCGTAATCCTGCGTTAATCTCTAACCGGTTTGGTAAGATGATCCTCAGGGTATTAGAGTGTTGAGCCTATAATTGGGCTTTGTAATTGGGGTTGTGTGGGACAGGGATCTGCCTTGCTTAGGCCAATCGGCTTTCTGCAGACTCCCATTTTCTTATGTTCTTATGTTCTTATGTTATTCATACTTGTCTCACTATTGATACATTTTAGTTTATTATACACACACCTTTGTCATTCTTGCACATTCTTGTATCTGTGAGGTGACTGCAATCAACATTTTTAGCTAATGCATCATAATTATTGCTGCTGCACACACGCACACTTTATCTCTCTCCAAGTACACATACAACAAACCCACCCACTATCTCTCCCTCCCTTCCTCACTCTACCGTCACAATAATGGACCTATGCACAGCTGGACAACTCTCTCAACACTCTTAATCACATTTTCCACAGTCCACCTTGGTATTAATAATTACCAACAGTCTGGCCAGTACATAAACTCCAGGACCAGGGCCAATATTAAAGACTAAATCATCGGTGGAGAGGATATTAGTGCTGCCCCCCTTCCTCCCTCTCATTCTTTATCTTTCCTTCTGTAACACCAGATGGTTCCCCTCGCTAAGTCACCTGTGTTTATCATCAACCCCCACATCCTTATCCAGGCACCTCTCTTGATTTTCCATCTTATTCTTTCTCCTTTTGCATGCCTGGCTGCCCTTTTATATTGTATATATATATATATATATATATTGTCACTCCCAACTGAGTTTTGTAACGTATGTCAGTTGTGAGTGAGTTATAATATACATAGCCTTTGTTATATTGAGGGAGAGCCCAGTGTTCTTGCTCTCTATCTCCCTTGCATCTTTTATGTCCAGTGGTGACGTCATGATTGCATCATGTTTTGTAACACATTGTCTTTGCTGCCACGAGTATAATTATTTAGTTTGTTCAACCCTAGTGGGAGAATTTTAGTTTATTATAAGTTGCACAATGATGTCTTGTATTTATTTGATTATTTCTGTATAGTTAATGAGAGCTCAGGTGCTTAGAATAATTGTTTTGTCTAGCAATGTATGGAGCTCTCCTCCCCTCCTGAGCCAGCATGGGACTCTTGTGGACTCAGGACACTCACTCCAGCGACAGGCCCCTTACTGAGCACACATGCTGAGGAGTCTGTCCCAGGCTTGCTTCAATGTTACCCTAAATACCGCATATTTTTTCAGTGTTCCTTATTGAATGGTAGCAGAGCAAGTCTGGGAGTCCCTGCATGTGTTTAAAGAGAGATACAGCATTTTTTCCTTAGCAATCTAAATTATAAGCTTCACCCTTTTCTTCTTCCATTTTGTTTCCTTTATTCTACTGCATTGCTTAATATTATTATATGTATGTATTCTTTATTATAGAAGTTGGTATTCACAGTGGTTTGGTGTTTGCTTGAGTAGCCTGCTCCAACCTACTGGAATAACAACTATTATGTTTCATGTGTTAGGATAGTTCATTAGCATTTTAGTTACCCTTGTTTTGTGCAGATTAGAATAACCTTAGAAGTTCTCTTGCATACTACCCATACTATCAACCAGACTCGGGGATAATAGCTATTTTTGTGTCTCCTTGTATTACTGCTTTAATAGAGCAAAGAGGAAGACAACCCCTTTTCCTAGAGAACCTGCTTGTCTTGGTGTTTGAGTCAGATATTAAAAGCGTGTCTGTTGCAGGGTAGTTCAGTACAGTGGGCAGTGATGGGTGCAGGTCTACAGCATTGGTGTCTTTTTGGCTATGGCATTTACTTTTTGACAGTGCTGTGGACTAGGCTATTAGAGCATCTACTTTCCCCGGCTCCCCTCGTAACAGTGGCGACCTCGCCAGGATAGTGTGATAGTATAGAGTTCTTGTAGTGTGAAGTAATTACATTTAGATTGTTCACTAATTTTCTTGCAGTTGAAAGTCTACGGACATAGTACTCTTTTTTTCATTAACCCGTATGCACAGCTATTGCTAAGATGTCGCATGTTGATTACATTCCTGTTCATATTGTGGGGAAGGAGGATGTTTGGCAGTTTATTAGAACCCAACCTAGTCAAGATGAGGTTGCTGGCAGGAGTAGTGATGAATTAATGATGTGTGTTGGAGGTGTATGGTTGGAGGTGAAGTGGTGTCTAAGGCAGAGTTAGTTCAAGAGGTGTGTAATTTAGTTGCACAGCTTAGTGGTCTTCAGGAAGCTAGTACTCGTATTGTGGATGATGGCACCATCCAGCATGTGCCACAGCGTCCTATCAGTCAGGTTAGCTATCATTCTACTGGGGACCGGAGTGGGGCAACAACTCCAGAGCAAGGTGATACTGTATTTAGGCAGTCTCCTACTATTACCACAGCACCTGCCACCACGCCTCCAACGTCAGTATTTAACCCTAACAGTACGGCCCCTTCATGTTCACAGGGCTATGTTTATGCCCCTATGGCCAGTACATTTGTTTCGAGTTAGGCTAGCAATCCCCAGTATCCTACTTATTCCCCCCATGTGTCGTGGGCCACACCCCAGCATTTCACTGCCACTCATACGGTGGCTGCTCAGCACAATGTTCCCCTTTTTGCCCAGTTTCCTTCTATAACCCCGATAGGGTCGAGTAGGTGTCCAGAGGTTGAGCTGCAGCTCAAGAGATTGGAGATAGAAGAGAAGAGAATACAGGCAGAGAGAGAAGAGAGACAGAGAGATAGAGAAAGAGAAGAGAGAATTGAGTTGAGGAAGATAGAGATAGGCCTAGAGGAAAAGAGAATACAGTCAGATTTGCAGAATTCGAAGTTGGAAACTAGTGGGCAAAGACGACAGGGGAGTAATGCTGGTCATACATCTAAGGAGGAGGCAGAAGAGGTGCTATTGTCTCGACGGCTGAAACTTTGATGAACTTAAGGTCACAGAGTGGTTCTTTCGTTTTGAGAAGAAGGCCCACCAATACCAGTGGCTGAGGCAACGCTGGGCAGTGATGGTGTCTAATGTCTTGAAAGGCAAGGCTCTTGATGCATACTATCACCTAGAAGTGCAGGAGCTAGAGTATGATGTACTTAACCCTTCCAGCCCGGGTGTCATTTTAAAATGACACCAAAACAAAAGGGCCGGAACCCGGGTGTAATTTTAAAATCTTTGTGCTTGAAAGCGTGCTTCAAAATTTGCGCGGCCAATTTTGGCATGGTAGGAGCGACCGCAGCGCCACTAAGCCTCAACTACTAGTGTTATCAGTTCGTACGTGGCCGCCATAGCGAGTAATACTGAAAACAAAATTTCCGACGTGTCCGATTCGTTGCAACCTCCGGCGGGCCCCAGTGCTACCCCACTCGCAACTTCAACGCCTGTTCCAACCGAGAAGAGAGCTCAACAAAAGAAAGTTAAGCGTTTGTTGAGTGATAGCGCTATACAGCGACAACTTTTTGAAAGTGATGAAGAGAGCAGTGGCGAAAGCTTGGTGGACAAGGTACAATTTTTAAGTGAAAGTGAAGACGATTTCGTGGGCTTTGGAGACGACAATAATGTCAATTTATTTGAGGGGGGAGACAGTAGTGATGATCCTGATGTGGAAGTGTTTCAGGAAGGTGCCATTGAGCTTCCCAGTGTGCTAGAACCTAGGCCTACCCCCTCGCCATCTTTGCTAGGTCAGCCTAGGCCTAGCCCTAGCCCTACCCCAGGACCATCCCCTTTGCCTGCCCGTACGCCCTTGAAAGTGGGCAAATATTTCTACAAACAATCATTGATCAAAAGTGCAGTTAAAAAAGCACGCAGGGCTGCCGCAGAAAAGCATAGGGAAGCTGAAGATAGCGATAATGACGCCGACCCTGGCCTAGCAACCACCCGCATTCCATTGTCCCGACGCCTTGACACGGGACGCCGCGGGGGTCACCCACAGCCCTCGCCTTCATCTCTCGTTCAGGATGACCAAAGGGCCTCTTCAAGTGGTATTGGTGATGTGCCACAGGCCTCAACACACCGCAGAGCATTATTTGCTGCTGAAAAGCCCTCGGCTCGCCGCAAAAGGAGCCCAACTCCCGAGGCCTCGGCTCCCATTCTTGAAGCTCCCGCAGCCTCCCGCGCCCCACACCGCCGACGCCCGGTCACTTCTTCACCAGAATTGTCTCCTGAGGAGGATGCTGACGACCCCAACATTGCCCCAGATGACCTGACGTCGCCTGAGGAGGAAGAGGAACAGGAACAGGAACAGGAAGAGGATGTGCCGACAAATCGAGGGAGAGGGCGAGGTCGTGGACGTGGTCAGCCTGCCGACGCCGCTGCCCCTGGGCCTGGGCCTGGGCGTGGGCGTGCAGGGCGTGCGCCTGGGCGTCCGCCTGGCCAACGGCGTGTGCCAGGGCGTCCAGGGCGTGTGCCTGCTGCAGCACGACCTCGAGCATCAGCATCCGACCTGTTTGTGTGGACAGATGGAGCTGATTTTGAGCCAGATTGTCCTGCCTTTGACGAGGTACAGATGGGTTCTGGGGTGTCACCATCATATCCCTGTGGCCCAGATGCTACCCCCAGTGAACTTTTCTGTGGCTTCTATGACAATGAAGTCATGGAATACCTCGTCAAAGAGACAAATCACCACCATGCTATCTGTGCCAACTTTATTGGGAGGAAGACCAGTGCCAAGATGGTGGCATGGAGAGCTCTCACTGTGGCAGAACTATATGTGTTCTTGGCACTCACAATGCTGATGACTCATATAAGGAAGCACGTTCTGGCTGACTACTGGATCACTGGCGACATCATAACGACTCCATCATTTGGCAAATACATGTCCTGGGACAGGTACTTCGACATCCTCTCCTATCTCCACCTGACAAACAACATGGCAGTCCACCTTCCCGACTCATTATGGAAGATCAGGAAGCTGTATGACATGATACGTCATCGGTTCACCACATACCTGATTCCTTTCCAGAAGATGTGCCTCGACGAGTCTCTGGTCCTGTTCCGTGGTAGGCTGCACTTCCGACAGTATATCCCGTCCAAGTGACACCGCTTCGGCATCAAGCTCTTCGTCCTCTGCGACTGCTTGACGGGGTATGTGCTGGACTTTATAGTCTACAGCGGCAAGGCTGGAGAAGTTGTGACTGACCCTCATTGGTTTTGATGGCGCTGTAGTGAAGAAGATGATGGAGAGGCACTTCAATAATAACCACATCCTCTACACAGATAATTATTACACATCGCCTCTCCTGACCAAGTACCTCCATGACCGCAAGACCGGAACTGTCGGCACAGTCAAGGGCAAAAGGAAGGGCATGCCAGGCTACCCAACCAAGACGAAGAAGGCTGACATCTTCCACAAGAAGAGTGGCCCCATCCTCTCCATCCACTGGCATGACCCGCGCAAGGTCAACCTCCTCACCACATGCCACAAGGCCCAGATGGTCGCCACAGGGAAGGTGGACCGAACAACCAAGAACCCCGTCCAAAAACCAGCTGCTGTCCTGGATTATAACATCAACATGCGCCTCGTTGACAAGTCCGACATGCAGATGGGCTTCATCGACTGCCTGCGAACATCATGCAGGTGGTACAAGAAGTTTATCCTGCATACGGTAGATATGTCGATCCTCAATGCCTACAACATCTACCGTCTGAGGACTCCAGGAGCCAAGAAGTACAAGTCCCTGCGGAAGTTCCACAAGCAGGTGCTACTTGAGCTCCTGGCTAAACATGCGGATACACCAGGCAGGCCAATACAAGGACCAGGCCACCTTGACAGAACGGGGTGTGCTGAATTCTTCAGGAAGCACCAGCTCAGCGCCCTTCCTTTCAAAGCACCAGGTAGTAATGTTAGGAGTCAGAAGAGGTGCCATGTGTGCAGCCACACAACTCGCAGAGCCCGCAAACCCACAAAAACCACTTGGGAATGCCTCGAGTGTCAAGTTGGACTGTGTGCTGGCACCTGCTTCAACGACTTCCACACTCTAACAAACTTTTGAAGTGGAAGTGACAACAGTGAAAGTGACACTCAAATGTAGGCTAAGAATAATAATATAACTAAGTATAAGTGAAAAGGACACATAAGTAATAATAAGTGCCTTCAATAACAATATGAACAAGTGAAAGTGACACTAAAATATATATTTCTAACAATAAATAAGTGAAAATGACACTCAATAAGCCTAAGCCAGTCAAAGTGACAGTATAATAATAATACAACTAAGTATTAGTGAAAGAGACACACACAAGTAATAATAAATGCCTTCATAACAATATGAATAAGTGACAGTGACACTATATATATTATTAGCTTACCTAACAATACATAAAAGGGGAAATGACACTACCAATTATCAAAGTCCAGTGAAAGTGACACTATAATCATAATAATAATAATAAAACGAAGTAATAAGTGACAGAGACACAAATAAGTTCATATAAATAACTTTATTGAGTGAAAATAACATAATAACTATAATAAATGACAGAATAACCAATACAACACTATCAAATCGCTTCCTGGCATAATTGCGGGTGGAGCGACGAGTGCAACTGGGCGTCGTAGCCGGGGCCGCGGTTGAGTGTTCGGACGCGCCGAGGTAAATACGCGGCAAAAGTTACCTCCACTTCCATCACCATTACTCCGGAACCAGTTGAGCTAGAGAGCTCTACTCAACGCCATTCTACGCAGGAAGGTAAGGCGCTCATTTCTATATATGTTTGATTAATGTAGGTCATATATTAAGCGAGATTAGCCTTAGTTTACTTTTGTTGATATTCGACCAGATCGCCCGGATACGAGCTCCGTCATTAGGAGAGCCTGCCCGGGCCAGGAGGGTTAAAGAGGCTGTGTTAAAAGCCTACGAGCTGCGTCCCGAGGCTTACAGGTTGGCCTTCATGGGGGCTCGGAAGCGGCAGGGGGACTCGCATGTGGAATGTGCCAGGTACCTGCGCGATACTCTAGCTAAGTGGCTGCACTCAGAGTCGGCTGATACTTTAGAGGCGGCGTGAGAGGTTTGGCTGATGGGGCAGTTTACAAGCATAGTTGAAAAGGACATTGGGGCCAAATTAAAAGAAAAGCAGTTTAAATCATTAAGGGAAGCAGCAGTTTTGGCTGATGACTTTGCACTAGCCCAGCGTGGTACTTGCATGGGGAGCATTGGTGACAGGAGAGACCGCACTGTGCACCAAGCAGCCACAGTATCAGCTCGCCCATCATCACCCAAAGTTAACACAAATAAGACACATTATAACAAGGCTGACAACCAGCAAGCTTCTACGGAATTGAGATGTTATTTTTGCAAGCAAGTGGGTCATATTAAACCTCAGTGTGCTAAATGGAAGGCTACCCAGGAACCCAAGGCTGTCCAGTTGGTGGCGACACTAGTGGAGGTGCCTGTGAAAGGCAAGCTAGGTACTGGTGAGTTTGGGGGGCAGTGTTGGCCAGCGTGAAGCGGGGTAGTAAGCACTTTGCTGCCCCAGATGGTATCACCACCTGAGCATAACCAGACTTTCCCTGATTGGTGTCGGCCATTTATACATGATGATTTAGTACGGGTTGGGGAGCAGACATACCCTGTCAAGGTGTTTAGGGATACTGGTGCGCAACAATCCATGTGTCGCAACCTGACAGGGGGACCTATTAGCACGGGAGAGTTTGTAATGTGCAGGGGAATTAACAGTGAACAATTCTATGATTTAGTCCCGGTGAGCCTACCTGAACAAGAGAGTATAAAGGCTTACGGTGGCAGCATTACTCTTACTTAATAAGAATAGAACACTCATATCTATCATATATCTATCAATCAACGAGAGAGCAAAGCAGGACGCAGAGCAGATAATCTACACAATTACTTCATTCAACTCACTAAACTTCATTACACCAAACCTATAAACCCATTCAGGAGACTCACTAACGTCTTCCTAACTTGGAGTTAAACCCTTCCTAACATGGTATAAATGTTTTTGTTACATTTGGTTATAGACAATGTTTTACTCAAAATTACACGATAGTTCACTGGTGTAAGTTATTGGCATACGTCACATTACACCCTGTATGTGATTTACATACACTATTTCTTCTTTAGATATAACTTCGAATAGTTTAGCTACCTTGATTATTCTTTTTATCAGTGTATTAAGAGCGGTCGCTAAACATTTGCCCATAGGTAATTCTTATGGGAATGTGTTTTATACATGGTGGGATCGCTAATATTGTGTGAAGACGACTCTTATCCATTTATAATAATGTAATAATCTATGGGCAAATGTTTGGCGACTGCTTTGTATATACATTGTGGTGGTAAGTTAATGTTAGCCAGCTGTACACGTCAGCTGGTTCATCAAATAATAATATACAAGATTCAGAAGACACAAAGGTATGATTATGTTTGTAAATATATGCTGGAAAGTAAGTGACACAAATTATACGAAATGAAGATGTAGCAAGATGGTAACCTTGTGACTGTGAGATGCCTTTATTGAGATGAATGTGCAGTAATATCAATTACATTACCGTATGTCTTACTGAAGGGTATAATTAACTTTCTACCTATACTAATATACTAAACCAGTTTTGTTATGTATACAATGTATGCCTTGTAGTAGTTGTGCATCATGATATCTATATGTTATTATATACTATATTGTTTGTTCTTGTGTCATACGAGTCAGTGTTAATGGACAGGTGTAGTGAAGCGGTATGGTATTTGTTACGACCGGGGCTCATATTAAACAAGGGCTCTTAATCATTGGACTAGAAAGGCTCACAGCCACAACGGTAACACTAGATCCAACCCTCGAACTTATAATGCCGGCGCACAAAAAAACACCTATGCCCTCCAGAGTTAAATCTGCGATAACGGGGTATCCTATAACTCGGTATAAATGCACTACTACTACAGGCTGATGATCTCTGATACAGCCTGATCACAACAACATACAATTTCGTTAATAAAGTATACAAGGAAAAAGATAGAAAGCTTAATTAAATCACTGCAATGATTTAATGCAAACTAGAAGAAGGTGTATTTAAAGTTACTCTAAACAATAATAAACTGTCACTCCTATATTAAAGAAAGTGAACGAAAGTCCTAATGCATCGAGCAGGAATCTTCTGAAGAAAGTTTGATGCTGCGTAAGATGATCGAATCGGATTTTGAACTGTTATCTATATAGCAGGAACAAGATATGACAAGTGTAGGGACATACAGGGTTAACTGACACGAGAATAATAATAAATGTGCAATAGTATTGTCTCCAACAACAAAAGAAGGACTTCCTCAGGCAACTCAAAAAGCCTGCTCGGATTGTGCAACTCAACAACAACCAAGGCTTACAGTCAACGTGAATAAAAATGCTGCATACATAACATAAGAGCTTATGATCCTAATCGGGTGTCTGCTAGGCTAATAAAGTTTAGCTGGGATGTCGTAGGCTAGGAAACAATGGCTGAGCAAGCGGCTCGTAGCCTAGCGAGGTCCTTAAGACTGTGCGGCCAAATTACGTTAAATGACGGGGTGCTCTCTTGAGAGATCCAGATCGCTAGTATCTGGTTCTCTCCTGGCGACCCTCTCAAAGTCAAAACAAAACGAGTTAGCACAGTGTTGGGTGGCAGAGGCAAAAGCCCTCACTCGCAACACAGTGCTAAACTCACAAGGTACACAGTCAGAAAGACCACCTAGGCTTCCCACGTCTCCGTTGCGATTGTACAGGCTCAACAAAACCTATTACACATCGGAAATCACAACAGAAGTAGCCTTACCCCAGTCTAGCATTAAATAGCCCAGCAGACAGCCAAGGAATAGGTAGGGAGACACCGTGAGTGTGTCGAACCTCTACAGACAAAATGGTAACCCCTCCAAAATGCCTAACTAAACATATAATATCTGAGAGCTTCAGCATATAATACGATGGCCGATATATGAAATCGTGCAGAACCAAAGGGGGGTTATGATATTAAATAGAGAGGAAGAATGAGAGGTAAGAAGTTGAGAGAGAGAGAAAGTGCTCTATAAGTAGAAGTCGGGGACAGGTGGCAAGGGATATGTTAAGGGTATGCTGGTCAGGCAAGCTCTAAAGAGAGTAGCTCCTCGGGACCCCTAGGATCACACAAAGGCATGGTGGTCAGCCAATCACAGGCCGCTACATCACCAGGCAGCAGACCTGCAGAAGGCGCCAGGAGCCACCAGGCAATCAAGAGGCGGGAGACGGCACGCCACGAGCCTACGAGCGGGGGGAAGGCAGCACATGTATACGCACGCACACACTACCACCCCACTGCCTATCAATACAATGCCTCAACAATATACAATGCATCTTATGTTCTACTTATGATATAAAATATAATGCATTGTCACAGGCGAAAATAAAGACCACTTCTATACTGCCTGTGACATGACGATTCACAAGAAAGAAAGTACAACATTGTAGATAGACTGTAGCCCATTTCACTGCCCTGGTGAGCGCTAGTGGCTACCGGGAGGTGATTCTGCCAAAGCTGGCAGGCGCCACACCCCGCCTAAGATATAGGACGCTCAACATTAGGCGAGCACGATATCTGACAAGGCAGAACGCCGACAAGACCCGTCACACATAGCCACTCCACCAGAAGGAAATGCAAAGCTCAAGTCTTACATAAAGCAACATATCAACATAAAGAACATCTTATAACCCCTCCCAAACATAATAGTATAATTTAGCCTACTATGCTCCCTGAGTGAGCTTCACAGAGCCCAGCCTCCTAAGTGAAAGACAGGTTCAACTTAGGACTTTAGCTATAACATAGGCAACTTACAATTAACTATCAAAAGAAAGAGTTTTTATGTGATTTTTAATTGTTAATATGTTTATGGCGGCTGCACTTACAGGGGCAAGCCTAGTTTTTCTCCACTCTCAACACACACTGACTGAACGGCGAGGGTTCTCCTGCAAACAAACCCTCCCGTGACAAACAATCAACCAAAACATTATCAGTGCCCTTAGCATGCCACACATTCAACTTGTGTTCCGGCAGCACAACAACACCTGGCACTGATAAACTGCCCAGTTCATCACAATACTGGCACTTCTCTTCGCTCTTTTCGGCAACGGGACCTGCCAAAAGCCTTTCACTAGTTCTACCTTCGTGATAGGCGACGCAGCCCCGATGCGGTCTATGGTGTCGTCAACTCTCTATAAGGTATAGGCGTCTGTCAGGGATAATTCACACCCACTCTTGCAATCAACACACACACTGATCTTGCCACTTAACACAGGTTGTAAAGTTACAGGCAACGACCACTCACGATATTCCTTATCCCGCAGACCCTTCGTCAACACGTAATCCAGCTCTGCTTGCACCACAGGCTGTCGAGCAGGATTTATACGGTAGGGAATTAAACTGAGCCTTGCACTGTCTCCAGCCAGCATGTCGGATTCTACCCCGTACATCAAACCTGGAGAAGCAACAAACATGCGGATGCACTGCCACAGCCTAGTGCCCTACCACAACCCAGCCGAGACCGCAGCTTCTAACCTGTAGTCTCCCTCCATCTCCACCTTCGTCCCTAGAACAGCCAGGTCATGAGAGGGACAATCAGTACCACCTGTGCAGTCACTCCCATAGTTCATTATTGCTAAGGCTTCCCCACCGATACCGTACATGCGCACCCCCGCATTCCTTACGACTACACCTGCCTGCGCAGCATCACCGCTTTTAGCGACATGGCCAGATACAGTCGGTCTATGATAGGTCTGTTGCATTCGACTAGAGCAGCATTGGGAGGCTATACGACGACCGGGCACATCCACTCCACAGCCAAACTCACCAATCTGCTCAATGTCCTCCTTCTGACCACCACCCTTGGCAGCCATGGGTCGACCTGGACCTGACAACCATGTCCAAGCCTCGTCGCCCACCTTGAACCACCGAAACAACTAGGCTAATGGTCTCCCAACATTCACGTGACCTGCCCGCGGAACATCTTGCACCGCCTGAGTTGTGAAGCTCGGGTGCTCAGCACGACCAGTGGGGTATGAACCGAGCTGGTGCTGGAGCGCTGCACACTGCTGCTCAGGCAGGTGCTCTAGCGCTTCCACAGCCACCAGACTCGTGTTCTCCGCCCACTGTTCCGCCGAGACATGACAATCCCTACTCTCCTCCACCTGTGCCCTACTGCCCCCCTATCCTTCTCCACCTTGGCCGCTGCAGACCACCGCAGGGACAGTAGGCTGCTCAGGTGGTTGCCTCACAAACTCCTCCAACAGGTTCACATGACATGTTTCCCCGTCCTCGTGTTTGATCTTGACAGCACCATTACCACACTTCTGAACTTCCGGATCCTCCAACTGGAGTTTACAAATATCTGAGGGAACCAACCTGTCTGAATGCTTCCGAAGCAACCCAAGTCCTCCCCCAATATCAAACTGAGCAACCTTTTTTCTCTCTGTGTGTAACGTTGCTGACTCGGAGTCTCTTCCTGCCCTACCTCGTCACTAGCTGTGACAGGTCCTGGGGCTTCTCCAGACTCCAACAATGGTGCCAATACTGAGTTGCCAAGAAGAGCTGCTGGTACTAACCTCTCCAAACTTTTACCAACATTAGCCATCTTCTTCCAACCGTTCCTCCGTTGATCAGAAGACTGAGGAATAGGCTGTGACACTTTGGATACAAGAGGTCTTGTAACAACACACGCCATAGGTTGTACTTGACACTTCTCTACCCACTCCTGTTCCTCCCTACTCACGCCGGCCGGCTTCTCGGCAACGACTAAGGGTGAAACCTCAGAAGTAGGCACCGCAAAGTCGTTGCCGAGAAGGAGGTCGACGCCCCCAACAGGCAAGTTCTCCACAATTCCCACATCCAACTCTTGTGTCACACCATCTACCTCCAGTTCCATCCTGACCAACAGGTATCACCTGATAGCATTGATACCTTGCACCACAACCACCCGTGCTGCGTTTATTGGTCTACCAGTAAAGTTCTTTATTAAAGTCTGAAAGGCACCCGTGTCTCGCAACAGCTCAACTCCATGCTTCTTACCAGCCCACTTCACGCAGCCATGCCCTCGATGGTCGCAAAAGACATCGCGGACAGGGTTTGAGCCTTCCGGATTCTTCTCCACTGGCTGTGTCCCAGCCTCTGACGTTATACCCCGGCCAAACTCAGACGACTTCGGGGACACCCCAATGTTGCGAGTCAAAGACACAACTGCATTAGGTAGCTTGCTTGGACAGGCTCTTGCAAAATGCCCCTTCTCATGACAATGAAAACACTCTAACTCCCCCTTGGGCTTCCCTTGAGGTGGGGAAGGGCCCTGACCCTCTTAAACGGGACGGTATTAGGTTTATAGTCAGAATTAATATCATTACTCTTGTAGTTATTGTTATATGGTGTATCACTGACTCGGGGGGGTGGAGTGTTGCGCCCCTTGTTACCTGCATCGTTCCGCTGTGCAGACCTGCACCCACGAATCAGGGATAGCCTACGGTCAGCCATCTCAGCTGCCTCCTGAAGAGTTTTCGGGTTCTTTTCTTTAAGATTCAACGTCAGATCGCCGCCCGTACACTTAAAGAACTGCTCGAGAAGCATCAACTGTTTTATCTCATCAAACGTCGTTGCCTTCTCCGATCTCAGCCAATTCCCAAATGCATTGGACAGATCCCGGGCATGCTCAAGAAAGGTGCAACACGACCCTTCGTTACACCCCGGAAATTCAATCTGTACGTCTCTGGTTGTAAGTCATATGCCCGCAGGACAGCCTCCTTCAATATCTCATAATCGATGCACGACTCCAAAGGCAACGCATCATATGCCTTGAGTCCTTTGCCAACCAACCTAGAGGAAACAAGGGCTGCCCACTTAACCTCGGGCCATTGGTGCTCCCGGCACTTCTTCTCAAAACGCATGAAAAATTCGGTGACACCCGACTCATCAAATACAGGGACTAACTTAAGAAGGTGCGATAAAGACTGATCAAGACCTCGATTCCCAGGACCGAGACGCTGCCCTGTCGACTCCACCCTAGACTTCTCAAGATCTATGTCTGCACAGTATATGGTCTTTCTCTCCTCAGACTGAATCCTGAGCTCAACCTCATGTCTGGCCTTTCTCTCCTCAGCCTGAATCTTAAGCTCAGCCTCCCGCTGCTGCTGCTGAATCTTAGCCACTAGAGCATATCTGCAGTTAAACCTTGAGGAGGAGGAGATGCAACAATTGGAGACTCACCCAAGTGCAAACCACGCTGCCAGTGACTATCGGCCTGTAGGAACGTACCCGGCTCCGGAGCCCGAGGGGGCGCCATGGTAGGAGTCGAGTGGAATGGGGGCTGGGCCAAAGGTGCCCCAGCTCCCGCTCCACCCGAAGCCCCACGCCCCCCGCCAAGCACACAGGCCACCAGGTCACCTCTCGACATGCTGCTAGTGCCCACATGCCCCATGACCGTGGCCAAACACTGGAGTCCATACCGATCAATCCCCGACATCCGGTCAACAGTAATAGGTATCTCCAGAAACTTCCTTGCATCCTCCTCACTAGTTATAACACTAATGCCTTCGGACAAACCCCGCTGCTGCACCTCAGAGTCTGTTTCCCGTACTGTGTCCTCACTGTACACTGATCCGTCGTCCGACATAGTGTCCACCGAAAATTCTCAACGTTTATAAAATAAAAAGGAGTACCTAAACTCTTATGTAGCTCTATTCATTCAAAAATGCTTGAAGACTCTTAAGTGTTATACTACTTGCCAAAAAAAAATTCCACGTGTCCACTATATTCCTTTAAAAAAAAAAAAAAATGACCACAACACTCCTGCAATATTTCTCTAAGTTCACAAAATCCAAAGCAAGGTCGCCATTTGTTGCGACCGGGGCTCGTATAAAACAAGGGCTCTTAATCATTGGACTAGAAAGGCTCACAGCCACAACGGTAACACTAGATCCAACCCTCGAACTTATAATGCCGACGCACAAAAAAAAACCTATACCCTCCAGAGTTAAATCTGCGATAACGGGGTATCCTATAACTCGGTATAAATGCACTACTACTACAGGCTGATGATCTCTGATACAGCCTGATCACAACAACATACAATTACGTTAATAAAGTATACAAGGAAAAAGATAGAAACCTTAATTAAATCACTGCAATGATTTAATGCAAACTAGAAGAAGGTATATTTAAAGTTTCTCTAAACAATAATAAACTGTCACTCCTATATTAAAGAAAGTGACCGAAAATCCTAATGCATCGAGCAGGAATCTTCTGAAGAAAGTCTGATGCTGCGTAAGATGATCGAATCGGATTTTGAACTGTTATCTATATAGCAGGAACAAGATATGACAAGTGTAGGGACATACAGGGTTAACTGACACAGGCATAATAATAAATGCGCAATAGTGTTGTCTCCAACAACAAAAGAAGGACTTCCTCAGGCAACTCAAAAAGCCTGCTCGGGTTGTGCAACTCAACAACAACCAAGGCTTACAGTCAACGTGAATAAAAATGCTACATACATAATATAAGAGCTTTTGATCCTAATTGGGTGCCTGCTAGGCTAATAAAGTCTAGCTGGGATGTCGTAGGCTAGGAAACAATGGCTGAGCAAGCGGCTCGTAGCCTAGCGAGGTCCTTAAGACTGTGCGGCCAAATTACGTTAAATGACGAGGTCCTCTCTTGAGAGATCCAGATCGCTAGTATCTGGTTCTCTCCTGGCGACCCTCTCAAAGTCAAAACAAAACGAGTTAGCACAGTGTTGGGTGGCAGAGGCAAAAGCCCTCACTCGCAACACAGTGCTAAACTCACAAGGTACACAGTCAGAAAGACCACCTAGGCTTCCCACGTCTCCGTTGCGATAGTACAGGCTCAACAAAACCTGTTACACATCGGAAATCACAACACAAGTAGCCTTACCCCAGTCTAGCATTAAATAGCCCAGCAGACAGCCAAGGACTAGGTAGGGAGACACCGTGAGTGTGTCGAACCTCTACAGACAATATGGTAACCCCTCCAAAATGCCTAACTAAACATATAATATCTGAGAGCTTCAGCATATAATACGATGGCCGATATATGAAATCGTGTAGAACCAAAGGGGGGTTATGATATTATATAGAGAGGAAGAATGAGAGGTAAGAAGTTGAGAGAGAGAGAAAGTGCTCTATAGGTAGAAGTCGGGGACAGGTGGCAAGGGATATGTTAAGGGTAAGCTGGTCAGGCAAGCTCTGAAGAGAGTAGCTCCTCGGGACCCCTAGGATCACACAAAGGCATGGTGGTCAGCCAATCACAGGCCACTACGTCACCAGGCAGCAGACCTGCAGAAGGCGCCAGGAGCCACCAGCCAATCAAGAGGTGGGAGACGGCATGCGCGCGAGCCTACGAGCGGGGGGGAAGGCAGCACATGTATACGCATGCACACACTACCACCCCACTGCCTATATGGTTCTCTCTCTCCTCAACAATATACAATGCATCTTATGTTCTACTCATGATATAAAATATAATGCATTGTCACAGGCGAAAATAAAAACCACTTCTATACTACCTGTGCCATGACGATTCACAAGAAAGATAGTACAACATTGTAGATAGACTGTAGCCCATTTCACTGCCTTGGCGAGCGCGAGTGGCTACCGGGAGGCGATTCTGCCAATGCTGGCAGGCGTCACATATTGTTTACTTTTACCTTCGCTATATCGTACTTACGTCCATATGTTAATTATACTTGGTTAGTACCTTCATGGACATCAAATTAGAAACATTTAATACCCAGTTTCTAAGTATATTAACACCTTACGAGCGGCCTATGCGGTTAAATAGGGCTGTTTACGTGATCATTTTCATGCCTAAATAAGGCCCAAAACGTAAAACAAGGGCATAAACAGAGCTTTCGAATGACACCATAACGATCCTTTTATGATGGCTAGTTTTCTTGCAATAACCGTGCAAAGCAGGTAATTCGGTACTTTCGGTACATTATTGAGTATGTAGCGAGTGAGAGAGGGAGGAGGGAGCTGAGATTTGTGTCAGTAGGTTCGCCGCGGTGGTCTGGAGCAGTCATACGCTCGCTAGTCTCCTGCCACCACTTGTCTCTCTCTCTCAGCCACATTACGTGCTGAAATTGCCACTCGAGTTATGTCGAGCGCCGCCACATAGTCCAGCTTTATTTAACTCGACTTATGTTGCTCGCCGCTAATTAAGGGTTAAAAAGGTGTGTACACCTAAATTGTTGGCTTAATTTTCTTATGCACATCAACCTACATGCATTATTCCCCCCCCCCCCCCCCCCCACCCGGCCACACACACACACACAACACCATTGTCCAGTATATTATTGATGGTGATGGATAGTACTGTTCTCACGGACCTCTACAATTCATTCATCACTCATATTCTCACTGTGTCTTATCACTATAAGTCTTGTCTCTTTTGTTCACATATTGTATCACATCCATTTTATTTTGTATCTTTACCAATGTGTGTTTCACTGTCATACCGCTATTAGAATAATAAGATCATGTTTTACTTTTTGGTATTTTCTGTTATGTCATATTTTAAATTTTGTTCTGGGAAGCCTTATTGTGTTCATTCAATGGTACACAATTATTGTATTTATATTGCTTTGCTTTTGCATCTACGTTTTGAGTTTATACTGCTATACTGTATATTATTTTATTTTTTTGTTCGCTGACATAGTATGGTTTGAGACTGCTTTGTTTACTGTCATATTTCTCCATCATTATATGGATTATTTTCATGATAGTCACTACCGTAGTATCTCACCCAAATTAGTTATCTGCTAAATATAAATTGGGTAGGATTATTCAAGTACTGAACAGTGTACTTTATTGTATTGTGCATTTCTACTGAAATAATGTCCTTCCTGTTGCCTTCCCAACTGGTATTGTAGATGTTCTATTACTTGTTTCGACTCCAAAACCAAATAGTTTGAGTAGCTTGTGTCTGTAGCCAGGTACAGAGGTTTATACTACAGACAATAGACTGTTAGGAACCACATACCGTCATACCAACACATGTTATACACTGGTTACTGTTTATATATATATATGTGTTAATAAGTTTTGGAGATGTTAATGTAACCTTAGTGTGACACAAATACTAATAATGTGCCTAAGATATATCAAACCCACAATCATGTAGGTACCAATCCAATACTGTAACTCCTCAAACTTTATCTTCCCTAACCTGACTTATTTAATATAATTTATATCTTATTTTAACCAAATTACTGTACCGTACCTCCCTCTCTCTCTCTCTCTCTCTCTCTCTCTCTCTCTCTCTCTCTCTCTCTCTCTCTCTCTCCTTGTTCCCCTTTCGCCTTCCTTTACAACTGAGTCCATTCATCTCCATCACCAGTTACCTCTACTGAGAGAGAGAGAGAGAGAGAGAGAGAGAGAGAGAGAGAGAGAGAGAGAGAGAGAAAAAAAATACTAATATATCAAGCAAAAGCAATACATGGGAAATGCAAGTTATATTGAATATATGGAAATATGTAACGTAATACAGAATGAGTAACAACAAAATCAATTACCACTACAAGGAATACAGGAAAACACATTAAACCATAGGAGGGGTTCATAATATACAATATATTCGACCAGTAACGATGCCTTGATGAACAAAAGGAGCAGATAAGAGAGGAGAACAGGACGTGCAAAGGACATAAAAACAAATAACATAAATATAATGAAAATTGAACGAAAAAAACAAAAACACGAAAACACATTATTAACAAAGAGGCAGAAAGGAAGATAGAAGACAATAGCAAGAAAGGAAGAATATGATGTTGAACAGACAAAAAAGGTAGGACATGAAGGAAAATCTGCAGATCAAGCGTATTAAAAAAATAAACCTGCAAGGAAGGGAGATTTGCTCAGGGAAAAAGTGAGAGCCAAACGATTTACCAAGGAATAAACAAAATCGCGGGGAAGGGGTTAGGGGTAATCGTATACCGGGAAATGTAAACACACACTACACATACATAGTTGTTTGGAAACTAACCTACGTGGCAGTTGCACAGTTCAAAATTATCACAACAGAAAGAATACTAAATAACAGTACAATTAATAACGATAGCGAAATATGACAGTAAACAAAACATTCATCGTTGGTGAGTTCATGGGTAAAACATTAATAATTCATGCAGGTTGATGTGCATAAGAAAATTAAGCCAAACATTTAGGTGTACACGCCTGTCTAATATACTTAGAAACTGGGTATTACATGTTTCTAAATTGAAGTCAATGAAGGTACTAACCAACTATAATTAACATATGGACGTAAGCACGATATAGCGCAGGTAAAAGTAAACGATACCATACCACTTCACTACACCTGTCCTTTAACCCTGCTCAGGTAATGTTCCAGAAGTGTAACGAAATTAGCAATGTGGCCCCATATGGGGACCGGCAATTTAAACGGCTCTCACCCGAAAACTGATAGATGGATTTTAAATTTCTTGTTACCAATAGAAACTACAATTAATGCTTAATATTATGTTAAGAGCAAATTACACTACTGTAAATTTTAAGTCATATAGGCTAATTATATAAAACAAAACAAAAGTAGTGAAAAAGAAGGGTCAACAAATGTGAGGCATTTCTCATACATTAAACAAGCTGGATTAATTTGGTTGCAGGGCTGTGGAGGGTATGGCTGACGGTCTTGGGTGACAACAAGGCAGAACTCTGGGGCTAAAAAAAAGTTCAATAGGAAGGGGAAAATTGTAGTACACATTTGGGATTATGGACCCCATATGGTGACCGGACAGGTTGGTACAGGAAAGGGGAGGAGAGAGATCGGCGGCTAACATCCTCTCCCAGTTGTAGGACGATGCGGACTGACTGCTCGTCTTCAAAACTTCTTGCTATCGGCCTCCGGCCGTGAAATATTCGCGAAAAACCTGTTTTACGTATATTTTTGGGCCCATATGGGGCCAATATGCCTGAGCAGGGTTAACACTGACTCGTATGGCACAAGAACAAACAATTATAGTATATAATAACATATAGATATCATGACGCACAACTATTCTACAAGGCATACATTTTATACATAACAAAACTGGTTTAGTATTATAATGTAAAACTTGCGAAATAAACAAACCAAAACAGGGACGATACAAGATAAATGCAAAAGAACTAACCAAACTCGCTATGTGGAAACAACACTTCATAAAATAACATTTTGAAATAAAAGAACACAATCCACCACATGAGCAAGTCAAGTTTTTTTCCCAAGCAAACTGATGGCACATAAACAATGCACCATCGTCATGTTCAAGGAATTAATAAATTTGGGAAGTCCGGGACGTTCTGGTAAATTTTACTAAATTCTGTATGAATAAAGAAACTACAATTTGTATCAAATGTTATATCAACCTAAATTTGTAATTTAACAAGATGTCAACAAAAGTACAAAAAACATATATCACTCACTACCGATAGTGCTATCGGGTAGGTACCTGTAAGCATAGCATGCTTCAAGTGACCCCCATCAATTACTACCCTACTAATAACCTACATTTATTTTACAAATAAACTAAGGAAATCGCAAAAGCAAGCAATTGATCCTATCGACAATGAATAGATACAATATAATATATATAAATATTTGAAAATATGAAGGCACATTAGATTTAAACAACAGAGTACTCTTTTAACAAGAACAATTACTTATACAAATCAATAATAACAATAGAAAAAGATAAACAATTAATCCATACAGACAAAAAGTAAGCAGAGGTTATAATAGAAACTTCAAGTTAATAATGCTTAATTAACATTATTGATATCACATTTTAAAATACAGTCACAATAATTGACCTTAAAAAGATTACATTTATGCAACAATTTACTTGCAACAAAACCTGTCTAGAATATGTATAGTAACCTAGCTCTATCCCAAAAGTCTTCTACACTGGTAAAAATTTTACAAAATCTTATTAGCTGGGAATAAAAACAATTATAAGTTATATTACTATCGATATTACTAATAGGGAAAGAAAAGTGTATTACGTTAAAACTAAAATCATCAACTTTGTGGTATATTTTAATTGTGCACCGTTCATTAATAATCTGTATATTTACATCAAGAACATTTTCAACTTATTCATTTACGTTACAATGTGTGAGGGGGATGGAATTTGGATACATTTTAGTAAATATTAGTATTGGGAGAAAGTTAAGTATACCCTTCAGTAAGACATACGGTAATTTCATTGATATTACTGCACATGCATCTCAATAAAGGCATCTCACAGTCACAAGGTTACCATCTTTATTTCGTATAATTTGTGTCACTTACTTTCCAGCATATATTTACAAACATAATCATACCTTTGCTGATTCTGAATCTTGTATATTATTATCTGATGAACCAGCTGACGTCTACAGCTGGCTAACTTAACTTACCACCATAATGTGTATACAAAGCGGTCGCCAAACATTTGCCCATAGATTATAACATTATTATAAATGGATGAAAAGTCGACTTCACACAATATTAGCGATCCCACCATGTATAAAACACATTCCCATAAGAATTACCTATGGGCAAATGTTTAGCGACCGCTCTTAATACACTGATAAAAAGAATAATCAAGGTAGCTAAACTATTCAAAGTTATATCTAAAAAAGAAATAGTGTATGTTAATCACATACAGGGTGTAATGTGACGTATGCCAATAACTCACACCAGTGAACTATCGTGTAATTTTGAGTACAACATTGTCTATAACCATATGTAACAAAAACGTTTATACCATGTTAGGAAGGGTTTAACTGCAAGTTAGGAAGACGTTAGTGAGTCTCCTTTATGGGTTTATAGGTTTAGTTTAATGTAGTGTTTTGAGTTGATTGAAGCTTAGTATTGTGTAGATTCTCTGCTATGCGTCCTGCTCTGCTCTCTCGTTGATTGATAGATATAAGATAGATGTGATTGGGCTCTTCTCATTGAGTAATAGTAATGCTGCCACCGTAACCCTTTACTCTCTTGTTCAGGTAAAGGAAATATCAGGTATCCAACCGCATAGATGTATTCAAACCAATGTACATTTAAATATTACAAAGATAATATCCCTATGTTGAGAGGAAATCTCCGGGGCTGTTATCTTGCCCATAGTTCGTGTCTAAGTCTAGTCATAACCTTTTTCATACCTCTCACTACCCTTCTCCATACACACACCTAACATGTGATCTTAACTTCTGGTCACACGAACAGTGCTTGCTGAGATCAAAAGTGCGAGTGTAAGGTCTGACTAAGGAAAGTCAAACCAGGAAGTCGCATTGACTCAACCTCCGAGATGTACAGTCCCACGCTTAAATACATAAAGCACCGTAAGTAAATCACCTTAAAATTGTATGAGAGTTGAAATAATGATTCCTATAATAATTACTGAATTTAACATGTAATAAGTGCGTTCCCACCGCAAGGCAGACACTTATAAGTATATGAGTAACAAAAATTAAGGCAAAGACCAAAACAAAAATTTAAATTGAAGAAAATATAAGTGGCATGGAATTTTATAGTATTTTGCTATTAAAAATAAAGTTATAGAAATGTACCAATACATTGGAACACACTATATAATAGTACGGATAAAAATCGAACAAAGCAAACAACACATTCGGACAAAGACAATGTACAATTTGTTTTTGCAAAAACAGAGAAAAATACTAAAGGTAGTATTTCTAAACAAAATTCCTAACAAAGAAAATACAAAAATCCTACAGTGACTCATTATAATTCAATGAAGTCTGTTGTAACTCGACTAACACAGCAAAGTATACAAATGCAAACCTACACTTCGAGGTAAAAATAAAATATACAATTGAAGAAAAAAAAAATACAATCCTACCCATAGGAAAGAAGATAATCAATAATAAATGCAGAATTCCACATAAACCCGTGGCACTATAAGATACCTTCCAAGTTTGTTAAAACCATCATTAATACCATTCTGCAATATAAAAACTAAAACACAAAACAAATTATGTAAAATAAAGGAATAAATTCCTACCTATGGCAAAAAGAATATCAATAATACACACAGAAATCCACATAAACCTGTGGCACGTATAAGATAACTTCCTATTCTGTCATGAAGCATAAAGCACTACAAAATATCGCTACATAATACGATTATATCTCTAGAATATCACCTATAAATTACCAGAATACCTAGAATGTAGGTAGATATCATGTTACCAGATGTTAAATATTGCCACTAGAAAGAAGTAACAAATACATTTAGCAACAAAGTCGCTTAATTGGCAACGCTGCGGAAGTCTTGTCCACCAGCTGAATGCAATTGTGCCACATTTAAATGCAGGAGAAGAACTGTAATAAATAATAGTAGTACTCCTGACTTAAAGTGATGCTAATCACGCTTTATGATAATATTCCTTCATTGAATGTGCTGTGGGTGTTATGATATTGCTGGTAGTAATATCCTACAAATACAAATATTACATAACTGGCAACCAACTCGTCTCCCGTTGCCCTGCGGTGCTCCTACTCCATGTCACCATCCCCGCCACATATTTTAAACCTTATTTGCTTGAATGCTAGGCTCTGTACTGGGGTCGCATAGAGCATATGGTTATGAACAAATTTTACTCAAAATTACACGATAGTTCATTGATGTAAGTTATTGGCATACACCTTGTATGTGATATATATACATTATTTCTTCTTTAGATATAACTTGGAATAGTTTAGTTATCTTGTTTATTATTTTTCTCAGTGTACGGTATTAAGAGCGGTCGTTAACATTTGCCCATAGGTAATTCTCATGGGAATGTATTTTATACATGGTGTGGTCGCTAATATCGTGTGACGTCGACTTTTCATCCATTTATAATAATTTTATAATTTATGGGCAAATGTTTGGCGACCGCTTTGTATACACATTATGGCGGTAAGTTAAGTTAGCCAGCTGTACACGTCAGCTGGTTCATCAGATAATAATGTACAAGATTCAGAAGCCACAAAGGTATGATTATGTTTGTAAATATTGTGACGCTCACCGCTTCCCCCAGAACCGCATGGCTTACTCGCTAGGACTCGCCAGGGCAGAGAATATAGCTACAGTCTACCTATCATTGTGTACTTTCCTTCTCGAGAAAGCTTATGTTGCAGACAGTTCAGAACTGTTCTTTATTTTCGTCTGTCACAATCCTTTCTATTTTATTTAGTCAATTATATTGTGTTAAGTAGTTGAATGATGGGAAGGCGAGCGGGAGAGGGAGAGAGAGAGAGACAAGGTGGTGTGACTTGGTAGTGAGTGTGGCGCGTGGCTGGCCCCCTTACATAGGCCTCGCGGGATTCGTTACCTCCTGCCTAACACTGCCTACTACGCGGGCGACTGTCGTGCGCCCTCGTGCCATTCTTGCGAACTGGGACTCCTGCCAGGAGGTCCATGGGAATATCCTTGTCAGATCCTTCCCAGACAGCATACTCTAAGCATCTCCCTTGAACTGTCCCACACTCTTGTCTTAGCTTCTTTCTCTCCTACTGACTCATCATTTCCACTACTTCCTCACCTCTTATTAATATCAATTCCCCTCTGGTTCTCGGCATCCACACCTTGAATTGGTGGCCAGACTGTATTATATGCTGGATCTCACATTTCTTATGTACTAGATTAAGGTTGAAGATAGTCATTGTCTTTTTGGGAGATTGTATTGCTCAGACTGTCTCCATCAATCACTAATGTTTCTGCAGGGTTAAATAATGCTAGACTAGGGATCAGGTACCTTGCTGTTGGTGTTTTCAATGTGTGTAGGCTACTTTTGAGCTACACGACACTACGGATTCTGTGGGTTACCTGGGTGGATCTTTTGTCTGTGTACCTTGGAATTTAGACTGTGTAGTGCGTGAGGGCTGCTTGGCTAATCCACCCAACACTGTTCTAACTCTATTTGCTTTTACTTTTGAGGGTCGCCAGGAGGATACTCGATACTTGTGATCGAGAATCCTCAAGAGAGCACCCCTTCATATTAACGTAATCAGGCCGCACAGACCCAAGGTCGACACTAGGCTAGGAGCTGCCTTGCTCCACCAGAATTCTGTACCTTTGCGCATCCCAGCTAGACTTTGTTAACCCGGGTGGACATTATTAGCTGGATTAGATCATATACTCTTTTATGCATACCCATTATTTTTACACAAGCATTTTGAGGTCTAGGTTGCTGTAGAGAGACACAACCAGCATAGACCGGTTTTGTTAATAGGAGTACTACTTTTTCGTGGCGAGCATTATTACAGTTGCACCGCTTATAATATTCTTGTGTCCAATAACACTATATGTCCAGCCTTTTTGTGTATTTAGCCTACACGTGAATTGTCCTGCCTCCTGCTATTTTGTGGTTCCATTTCCGATACGTTCTTCTTAGTAGCATCCGACATTATTCAGAAGATTCCTTGTTCGGTGCTTGAGGACTTTACAACACTTTCTTTCATAAAGGAGTGACAGATATTATTGATTAAAGTAACGTTAAGTAAACCTTCTTCTTGTTTGCATTAGATCACTCTTGTGATTTAATTAAGTTAACTATCTTTTCCTTGTGTACCATAACTAAGCAACCATATGTTATAGGTAATAGGCTGTTTCAGAGAACATCAGCCTATAGTAGA
This sequence comes from Paralithodes platypus, assembly GCA_032716605.1. Lineage (NCBI taxonomy): Eukaryota > Metazoa > Arthropoda > Malacostraca > Decapoda > Lithodidae > Paralithodes > Paralithodes platypus. Next base: position 54,952,155 of record CM064523.1, on the reverse strand, counting down.
AGCACATTGATACCGAGAGTTAAGATACCCCGCTATCGCAGATATAACTCTGGAGGGTATATGTGTTCTTTGTTCGACGGGATTATTTATCAGGGGTTGGATCTAGCGTTTCCGTTGTTGCATTTATGCCAGTCTAGTCCAATGTATAAGAGCCACTGATTTATACGAGACCCGATCGTAACAAATGGCGACCTACCTCAGGATTTGGTGAACTGACATATAATTGCAGGTTATTGTGCATATTTTTCTCACAGTTTAGGCAGTGAACATTTGTTGATTTTGTGGAATATTTTTTGAGGACATGCAAGAATTATTTTTTTAGCAAAGTAATATAGCACTTAAGCTGTCTCCGAGAATTTTTTATTGTGAATAGTGTGGTATAAGAGTTTGGGGTACTTCTTTTTTGTGTATCAAAGTGAAAAATCTTCAGTGAGCATCATGTCTTATAGCGGATCAGTGCAGGATGAAGACACAGTACGTGATGTAGAAGCTGAGGAGCAGCAGCATGGGCAGGTTGTTAACTTGGTGAACAGTGAGGAGGATGCAAGGATTTTTTTACAATGGCCTGTTACTTTCGACCGGTTGGTGGGTATGAATCGGTACGGTCTCCAGTGCTTAGCCACAGCTATCGGTCATGTATGTACTAGTGGCATGACCAAGGATAACCTGATGACGTGTGTGCTGGGTGGGGTGACTGGCGTACGAGGTAGGGTGAGTGCTCAGAGACCTTTGGCCGAGCTTCCCCTTTACTCGACTCCCAATCCTCCTATTGGAGTACCGACCCTGAGCACGCTTCCGCAGGAGGGTAGTGACTGGCAGGGTGGTTTGCCCCTGAGGGGATCACCGGGTATTTCTAACATCATTGCATCTCCTCCTCCTCCTCAAGGTTTGACCCCGGAGATGCTCTTTCAGCTCGAGATGGCAAAGATGCAACATCAGAGTCAACAGCAGATAGAGCTAGCTAAGATAGAAGAGAGAAAAGAGCTGGCTAGGATGCAGCAACAGACGAGGGAAGCTGAGCTTAGGACTGAACTAGAATCTACAAGATACTGTGCCGACATGGATTTAGAGAAGTCTCGTGTTGAGACGACGGGACAGCGACTCGGTACTGGAAACCGTGCGCATGATCAGTCTCTGTCGCACCTTCTCAAACTGGTCCCTGTATTTGACGAGTCTGGTGTCACAGAGTTTTTCAATAGATTTGAGAAGAAGTGCCGGAGCATCAGTGGCCTGAAGTTAAGTGGGCGGCCCTTGTGTCCTCTAGACTCGTAGGTAAGGGGCTCAAGGCTTACGATGCACTGCCTTTGGAGTCCTGCGTTGTTTATGAGGAGCTCAAGGAGGCTGTCCTGCGGGCATACGGGCTACAACCCGAGACATATAGGTTAAAGTTCCGGGGTGTGACTAAGGGGCGAGACAGTACCTTCTTGGAGCACGCCCGGGATCTGTCCGACGCTATGGGAAACTGGCTCAGATCAGAGAAGACAACTACGTTTGATGAGATGAAACAGTTGATGCTTCTAGAGCAGTTTTATAAGTGTACGGGCGGCGACTTGACTTTAAACCTTAAAGAGAAGAACCCAAGAACTCTCGTAGTAGCAGCAGAGATGGCTGATCTTCGGTTGTCACTAATTCGGAGGTGCGGCTCTGCACAGAGAAACGATGTAGGCGTTAAGGAGCGTTACCCTCCCCCTCCCCGGAATATGGACACACATAAATTTAAAAGCAATGACACCAAGACTGATCACAAACCTAGCACCGCCCCGTTTAAGAAGGGTCAGGGGACTTTCACACCTCAGTATAAGTCCAAGGGGAAATTTGAGTGTTATCACTGTCACAAAGAGGGGCACATGGCAAAAGCTTGTCCGAGCAGACCTCCTACGGCGGCTGTGTCATTGGTTCGCAGTATTGGGGTGTTCCAGAAGTCTTCTGTGTTTGCTGGAGGCATAAGATCAGAGGATGGAGCACCGCCAGTGAAGAAGGATCCGGAAGGCTCTATCCCTGTCGCGATGCCTTTTGCGACCATAGAGGGCATGGCTGCGTGAAGTGGGGTGGCAAGAAGCACGGGGTACAGCTTTTGCGTGACACAGGTGCCTCTCAGACACTCTTGAAGAATTTCACTGGTAGACCCATAAATGCGGCACGGGTAGTTGTGGTGCAGGAAGTTAATGCAACTAGGTCATACACGCTTATTAGAATGGAGCTTGAAGTTGACGGTGTGACTCGCGAACTGGATGTGGGAATCGTGGAGAAATTGCCTGTTGGGGGCGTCGACCTCCTTCTTGGCAATTACTTTGCGGTGCCTGCTTCTAAGGTTTCACCCTTAGTCGTTGCCGAGGAGCCGGCTGACGTGAGTAGGGAGGAACAGGGGTGGGTTGAGAAGTGTCAGGTGCAACCAATGGCGTGTGTTGTAACCAGATCTCTCGCATCCAGGGAGTCACAGCCTAACCAACATTCATCAAATAAGCGGAGGAATGGTCACGAGAAGGTGCTGAAAGCTGATAAGGTGGAGAGTCTAGTACCAGCAGCACTTCTCGGGGACTCAGTATTAGCACCGTTATTAGAGTCTGGAGAAGCACCACCACCTGGCACTGAGAGTGTAGAGGCAGGGCTTAAAGAGACTCAGACGCAGCAACGGTATACACGGAGAGAGCAACGGGATGCAAAGTTCGATGTTGGGGGAGGGCATGAGTTGTTTCGCAAACACTTAGACAGGCTAGCTCCCTCAGATATTCGCAAATTGCAGCTAGAAGACCCGGAGGTTCTAAAGTGTAGTAATGGTGCTGTCGAACTCGAAGAGGACAGGGATGCAAAGTCTGGAGATTTTTTTTTCATTGAAGGCATCTTGTATCGGCGATTCCAAGACCCACAGAGAAGTTGGGAGGGTGGGTCAGGAGTGGTAGACCAGCTGGTCGTACCGAGGGTATGCAGGGATATCCTACTAAGGTTGGCTCATGATGTACCGCTGGCGGAACACTTGGGTGTCCGTAAGACGGTGGCGGCTTTGGGGAAACTGTTTTGGTGGCCTGGTTTGAGAGCACAAGTGGTGTCATGGGTGGCAATGTGCAGTGTTTGCCAAAAGGTCGGGAAACCTAACCAGTGCATCCCAAAGGCTCCGTTACACCCAATTCCCATCAGCGGGCCTCCCTTTAGTAAAGTAGTAGTCGACATGGTTGGCCCCCTCCCCCCCACAAGAGCCGGAAATAACTATCTCTTGACAGTCATGGACGTAGCAACTCGGAACCCAGACACATACCCGATGAGAAATGGTTTGGTGAAGACGGTGGTCCGTAACTTGCTATTATACTTCTCCTGGTACGGATACCCGCAGGAGTTACAGTCAGACCAAGGATCGAATTTCACCTCCAACTTGTTCGTTCAGACAATGAAGCAGCACGGGATAGTCACTGTAGTGTCATCTGCTTATCACACAGAGAGTCAGGAGGTGTTAGAGAGGTGGCATTCCACTCTAAAAAGCATGCTTCGCTGCTATTGTCTTGAGAACGGCAAGGACTGGGATCTGGGCCTGCCGTATGTGTTATTCGCTGCACGAGAGGTACCTGGGGAGAGTTTGGGGTTTAGCCCTAATGAGCTTGTGTTTGGACACCGCGTCAGAGGGCCTCTCCACATGGTAAAGGAGATATGGGAAGGCACCGCTAAACCATGGAGTCTGGAGTTGGCTGGCCGCAATCTGGTAGGCTCTCAGGCCCTCATGAAGGACAGGTACGACCAGAAGGTGAAACTCAGGGAGTTTCACGTGGGTCAGGAGGTGTTGATACTACTCCCTCTTGTAGGTCACCCCTTATCCGCAAAGTACGCTGGTCCTTATAGGGTAGCAGAGAGGCTCTCGGACTTAGATTACCTGGTGGCCACTCCAGACAGGCGTAAGAGGAATCAGTTATGTCATGTCAACCTGATGAAGGAGTATGTGAGGCGCCCACCTGAGCCTCTCACTGTCCCCGTGATGACTTTCAGCAGTCAAGGTGGAGAAGGAGAACGGGACAGTCATGTGCAGGTGGATGACAACTGGGGTTATCATGTTTCTGCAGATCAGTGGGCGGGAAACACGAGACAGGCGGCTCATGAGGCTTTGCAACACCTACCTGAGCAACAGCGTGTGGCTGTCGAGCGCCTATTCTGTTTATACCCTACTGTATTTGCGGAACACCCAGGCCTCACTACTCATGAGGTGCATGATGTTGACGTCGGAGACCACCCACCCTTCAAATCAGTGCCCTATAGGGTGCCCCCTATTAAACTGCCGGCCCTCCGGGCGGAGTTGGAGTATATGTTGCAACAGGGACTGATCGAGAAGGGGGCGGTAAAGTGGACATCTCCCGTAACGCTGCAACCTAAGCCGGATGGCAAGGTGCGTTTCTGTGTTGATTACCGCAGGCTAAACGGCTTGACTACCACCAACCCATATCCTCTTCCCCGGGTCGATGACTGTGTAGACAAGATTGGCAGGGCCAAGTTCTTGACCAAGGTGGACCTGGTAAAAGGTTACTGGCAGGTGCCTTTGTCTGAACGGGAGAAAGAGATGTGTGGTTTTGTGGTGGATGGTGCTACATATCGTTGTAATGTCATGCCGTACGGTCTAAAGAACGCACCAGCGACCTTCCAAAGCTTGATGAACGAGTTGGTGGCTGACATTCCGAACTGTACCGTGTACCTGGACGACGTCATTATCTACGATGACGATTTCAAGAGCCACTGTGAACATGTAGAATCCCTATTTAAGAAATTAAGCGAGGCAAACTTGGTGGTCAACCTGGGAAAGTGTGATTTTGTGCGGGCTACCGTGCAGTATCTAGGGTTCATGGTGGGTTTGGGCTAGGTGTGCCCCCCACAGAACAAGATATTGGCTATTAACCACTTCCCCAGGCCGTCCACCAAGAAGCAGATCATGAGGTTTTTGGGCATGATTGGTTACTACCGCCGCTTTATAAAGGGCTATTCTACTGTGCTGGTTCCTCTGACGGACCTATTGGGCAAAGATAGAAAGTTTAAGAGTGTGAGAGGGCTTTTTTGCTAGTAAAACACCTGTTGTGTACTCACCCAATCCTCAGGGCCCCGGACTTTAGCCGACCATTCCAGCTGGCAACTGATGCCAGTGGTACAAAGGAGTACAAAGGAAATCAAGCAACAACAGTTCTAGTGACCCTTCTAGGCTGCTTGTCCTCCAAAACACTGAGGATCAAGTGTCCAAACAGTGGTTTAGAGTGGGTAATGGAACATTGGAAAGGGAACTACTGCCCTAGAACTAATGTCCGTGGCAGGATTAGGAAGTTAGTAGGGGACAGATGGGTTAGTAACTGAGGGGGGGATAAAATAAAGTTATTCATTTACAAACGCAGTCAGTCACGGGTTTGATGCGAGATAGTTGTCTAGGCGGAGTTTAAATGAATCAACGGTGCTGCAGTCTATAACGTTTCGGGGAAGCCCATTCCACAAGTTGACAACTCGATTGAAGAAGAAATTCTTAGATTCGTGTGTGTTAAAAGATTTACCAATAATTTTGCAACCATTTCCCCGCGTGTAATTAGATTGGTCGATAGTGAAGTACTTACTACAGTTCATATTGTCGATGCCTTTGATGATTTTGAACACTTGAATTAAGTCACCTCTTAATCTGCGCTGGGTTAAAGGAAATAGATTTAATTCTCGAAGACGCTCTTCGTATGGTTTGTTCTTTAGGCTAGGTATCATTTTGGTAACTCTACGTTGAACTCGTTCTAGCTTGTTTATATCTTTTTGGTAATAAGGGCACCAGGATTGAACGCAGTATTCCAGAAGAGGGTGGACTAAGGAATTGTAAAGGGTTAGGATAATTCTTTGGATTTATGCTCAAATGACCTGCCTATAAAGCCAATTATTTTGTTTGCCTTCTTAACAACTTCTGAACATTGTTGACTCGGTTTTAGGTTACTCGATATTGTTACTCCCAGATCGGTTTCTCTGCTTACATTCTTAAGCTGAGTGCCATTCATCGAATAGTTTGCTTTCTCATTTAGGTATCCGATATGTAGTACTTTACATTTATCCGCATTGAAACTCATTTGCCAAATTTGGGCCCAACATGACAATTTATCTAGATTGTGTTACATATCGTCAACTTGTTGTTTTGAGAGTACGCTATTTGCAATTTTTGTATCGTCAGCAAATTTTGAGATTGTACAGGTGAGACCCTCATCTATGTCGTTGATGTAAATTAGAAAGAGAATTGGTCCTAGTACCAATCCCTGGGGTACCCCGCTACTTACATTGGTCCATTTAGATGCCTTACCGTTGATGACTACTCTTTGCTTTCTGTCGCTGAGCCAATTTTCTATCCATTTCAACACACCGTCTTGTATTCCATGCGCTTTTAGTTTTAGCAGTAAACGTTTGTGGGGAACTTTGTCAAAGGCCTTTTGAAAATCAAGGTATATAATATCTACAGCTTTACTCTCATCATAGAGGTTGAGGATATCGTGGAAGAAGTCTAAGAGGTTTGTTAAACAGGAACGTTTTTTACGAAAGCCGTGTTGAGTATCTTTAACCCTTAATTAGCGGCTCACCACATAAGTCGTATTTAATAAAGCTGGACTATGTGGCGGCGCTCGACATAGGTCGAGTGGCAATTTCAGCACGTAATGTTGCTGAGAGAGAGAGACAAGTGGTGGCAGGAGAGTAGCGAGCGTATGACTGCTCCAGACCACCGCGGCGAACATACTGACACGAATCCCAGCTCCCTCCTCCCTCTCTCACTCGCTATATAAGGAATTGTATCGGGAAAGTGGCTAATTACATGCTTTTTGCACTCGCGTTGCACGGTTATTGCAAGAAAACTAGCCATCATAAAAGGATCGTTATGGTGTCATTCGAAAGCTCTGTATATGCCCTTTCAGGGATAGGTACTTGTTTTACGTTCTGGGTCTTATTTAGGCATGAAAGTGATCACATAAACAGCCCTATTTTGGCTAAAAACACCCCGCTGGGCGGTACATATAAATAAACCGCATAGGCCGCTCGTAAGGTGTTGAGTAAGTTATTTGCCTCTAAGTGATTTACGAGTCTGTCTCTTATGACCGTTTCTAGCATTTTACATACAATTGAGGTTAAGCTAATTGGACGATAGTTACTGGGTAGGGATTTGCTGCCTTTTTTTAATATCGGTGTTACGTTGGCTAGCTTCCACTGATCAGGCATAGTCCCAGACTGCAAGGATTCATTGAATAGCAATGTCAGTGGTTTGGAGAGCTCATCCTTAGCTTCCTTTAGAACTCTAGGCGAGATTGTATCAGGTCCAGGCATTTTATTTACCTTGAGTTTATCTAAACAATTCAATACTTCTCTCTCTGTAACGGTGATATTGCTTAGAACATCTGAATTATCAATCTGAATCGGCGATGGTGTAGGGATATCACTGAGGTCTTCGGTTGTAAAAACTGATGCAAAGAAGGTATTGAGGGCATTACTCATTTGTACTTCGTCTTTGGTGTATTCTCCATTTTCATCGACTAACGGTCCAACAGTGGAAGTAACTACTTTTTTCTTTCTGATATAACTATAGAATTCTTTCGGGTTTGTTTTACTTTGATTCGCAACATGTAACTCCAGGGTCTCTTTACTTTGCTTAATTAACTTTTTGGCTTTGCGTCGTAGCTCTACAAATTTCACCCGTTCTTCGTCATTTTGTGAGGATTTTAATCTATCATTAGCAAATTTTTTAGCAAGCAGACAGTCTGAAATATCTTTATTTCACCATTTGGGCTTATCATTATGGCCTGGACGCCGTATTTTCGATGGTATGCAGTCTTGCACTGCCTTAACACTAGATTAGCGGGCTACCGGTTTATTTATATGTACCGCCCAGCGGGGTGTTTTTAGCCAAAATAGGGCTGTTTACGTGATCATTTTCATGCCTAAATAAGACCCAGAGCGTAAAACAAGTATATATCCCTGAAAGGGCATAAACAGAGCTTTCCAATGACACCATAACGATCCTTTTATGATGGCTAGTTTTCTTGCAACAACCGCGCAACGCGAGTGCAAAAAGCATGTAATTCGGTACTTTCCCCATACAATTGAGTATGTAGCGAGTGAGAGAGGGAGGGAGGAGGTGGGATTTGTCAGTCGCCGCGGTGGTCTGGAGCAGTCATACGCTCGCTACTCTCCTGCCACCACTTGTCTCTCTCTCTCAGCAACATTACGTGCTGAAATTGCCACACGACCTATGTCGCGCGCCGCCAGATAGTCCAGATTTATTATACTCGACTTATGTTGCGCGCCGCTAGTTAGGGGTTAAGGTAAGTGGTTGTGAAACACTCCCAAGATGTATTTATGTCGTTATTGTTAGTCAGAAAGCTCCAGTCAGTTTCTTTAAGCTTTGATTTAAGTTTATGAAAATTTGCTTTCTTGAAATTAGGGACTTTCTCAATGCTGCTATTTGATTTGTTACTAGTAAACTTTAAAGGGAAAGTTATCGTACGATGGTCGCTGTTACTGAATTCATCACCAACAATCAAATTCTCTATTAATTCTTCTTTTGTTGCGAGTACAAGGTCAAGCACATTATTACCACGGGTCGGAGATTGTACAAATTGAAAAAGTGAACTCTCTTGCAAGTTAGCATAGAGGTCATGTCCAGAGTGTGAAGTAAGAATATCTCCCCATTTAGTCACGGGTAAGTTGAAATCGCCAAGAATTACGGTATCTTGTATGTTAGTTATTTCTGCAATTTGTTAATAAATTTCACTGTCAGTTTGCACTGATTGAGATGGGGGTCTGTATAATAAAGCTAGTGTTATTTTAGTTCCTCGTTTATTATTTAATAGTACGTAAGATATGTCTATATTCGCAATTTGAGGTTTTGACATCAAGACGGGATTAAGACTTTCCTTTATAAAAATCAGAACTCCTCCATTTCTATTGATCCGACTTTTCTCAAACATTGTATAACCAGGAAGCGTATATTCGGCTAAAAAGTCTCTGTCTTCCGTATTTAACCAAGATTCTGTAATGCCGATTATATCATAATGTTCTGTAAACACGATTTCCTCTAGATCTGAAAATTTATTGCGTATGCTACGAGCATTTACATAAAACACCTTAAGAGTATTAGAGTTGGATGTTACTGATTGTGCATTGTCTGAATTTTCAGTTCGTATTTGACTTACACTACCCTGTCTGGGGTCTGGTTGACCCCGTTTTTTGAACGGAAATCCTTGACTGCATCGTTCAGCAGACGACCAAGACGTGCAGCTCCTACTTCATTGAGATGTACACCATCTCCTGAAAACAAAGATTTATCATAGTAAAAATGATCCCACGTGTCGACAAAGCCGATGTCCTCCTCCCTGCAGAGTTTGGCTAGTCGGCGATTTGTACTGGTAGCTATGTTGTAGAATCGGTTTTCTACATCAATCCGGGGAACAATTCCTGAAATTAAGATTCTATTAGATTTTTCCTTGAAGGACCTGATCAGCCGCCGGTACTTGCAAAGTAGTTCCCCTGACCGCGTCCGTTGGACATCGTTAGATCCAACGTGGATGACGTACGTAGTGCTTGCGGGGGCGAGCCTGGAAACCTCTTCCACAGCCGCAACAATGTCGTCCACGCCGCCAGCTGGGATACATTATCGCTTTCTGGTCCTGGGTGCCCTGGCGCAGAACTCGGTTAGTTGACCACGGACCATGGAGTCGCCCACAAGCCGAACTTCTTCCGTTTCCTCTTACTCGTCAATAGCCAGAATTTTGAAGCGGTTTTGGCATGTTGTCGGGATGACCTTCCTGGTACTGGTACTGGGATGCACATTGTTTCTCACTAACTGAAAATTGTCCTGGGGGGGAGTGAGAGTAGAGTCATTATTATTTTCTGCAACATCTAAGGTAGCTGCTGGTGTGGGTACCGGTACTGGTACTGTATGCACTGGAATGGCGGTTGATATCGTAGTGGTTTCTTGGGCCGAGGGCACTCCTACGTTGAGTGTGGCAAATTCTTGAAGGGATTCAAGCTTCGTAGTCAGGGCATCGATCTTGCGGTGAGCTGCATTCAATTCATCCGCAATCTTCTCTCGGAGCTGGCAAAATCTACAAATTTGGACATCAGTATCAACAAACATGGTAGGGCCAAATTTACCGGAACAACTCATGCAGGTTCGTTGCGGCGCCATGACGATATAATCAACAATATGCCTGAAAATCACACAAATTTATGTTAGCAAAATGGTACAATTAAAGCCTGAAAATCACAACAAATGTATGTTAGCAATGTGATACAATTAATTCCTGAAAATCATACAAAATGTTGTTAGCAATATGATAAAATTAATATGCCTGTAAATCACAAAACATATGTTAGCAATAGAACACAATTTATGCCTGAAAATAAAAACAAAATTGATGTTAGCAGTATGACACAGTTAAAGCCTGAAAATCACAAAAGGACTAGAAATTTGTTACAAAATTTACTGGGAAAAAAAGTGGGAGAGGGTTAATGTAGCCTAGTGAGAAAACTGGAAAACAGTATACAGTACAGTACCAAAAAATATTTGTTAGTAATATGGTACAATTAATGCCTGTAAATCACAAAAAGAATATTTTAATCACAAAAAGAATATTATGGCTGTAAATCACAAAAAATATGTTAGCAATAGAACACAATTTATGCCTGAAAATAAAAAAAAATTGATGTTAGCAGTATGACACAGTTAAAGCCTGAAAATTGTAAATGGACTACAAGTGGGAGAGGGTTAATTTAGCCTAGTGAGAAAACTGGAAAGCAGTATACAGTACAGTAACAACAAATATTGGGTAGCAATATGGTACAATTAATGCCTGTAAATCACAAAAAGAATATGTTGATCACAAAAAGAATATGTTAGCAATAGAACACAATTTTATGCCTGAAAATAAAAATTAAATTATGTTAGCAGTATGACAGAGTTAGGCTAAAGCCTGTATATTAGTTTATACAGTGGTCGACACAATACTAATAATAATGGAGTTAGTAATATCCCTGGCAAGAGTGTGAGAGGCCTATTAATATGGTCACAAGTATCTGAAATGCGATTAATAAATAGGCTATCAAAAAGTATTACAGTAACTAAATTATTCTAACCCAATATTAAAACTATCTTGACAAATGTTAGTGTGTGCGATTTATATAGATAACCAAGATAAAAAGTTCAACCAAGTACAGTATTGGCTAGACTTTGATATATAAAATACAAGAAGAGGGTTTGTTTATGCGTACACAGGTGGCGCTGGTATCGGCGGCGTCTCTACTAACTTGACAAATATAATTTTTAAAAACAAACGTTTATCAGTCAAAACTACAGTACAATGTCATGCAAGATAACTACTGGGTGGTTTGCTAAGCACTTAACTACAGTGAGGGCTAAAATATCTACAATAAGTGCTAGAACTTTATAATATGAAACAAGCAAGTAGTTTGTTTACTTTAGAGCGTCGGTCGTCACTAACCGGTACAAATGTAAACAAAAGCAGTCTCGATAAACAAACTAACGTTTATCAGTCAAAAACACAGCAAAATTACATGCAAAGTATCTACAGGGCAGTTAAGCTAGAGCTTAGCTACAGCTCATGCAAACAAATAAGGGGATGAGTAATGGAGTACTCAAGTTATGGTCAAATTTCGAGCAGCGAGAGCGAAGTGCTGTTGGCGGGTTGGCGCGTCGGGCTCGAGAGGATGTGTGGGTGATGGTGCCATTCTGATGCAATCAGACGAAGATGGGCTGGAGCACCCCGTCAGTTTCTTCTCAAAAAAGTTCAACTCGGCGCAGAAGAACTATTCATTAGTTGAGAAGGAACTGCTGGCGATTGTGCTAGCGCTCAGGCACTTTGAGGTGTATGTTCCAGCCTATGGACCAGTTGTGGTGATCTACACCGACCATCACCCCCTCAAGTTCCTGAATCAATTCCATAACCGGAATATGAGGCTGACCAGGTGGTCATTAATGTTGCAGGAATACAACCTAGACATACGCCATATTGCCGGTTCTGAGAATGTGATTGCAGATTGCTTATCGAGGGTGGAAGACCCGGGGTAGATCATCACAAGGGTAGCCTCCTACTTTGGTTTGATTAGTATGTTTACGTCTGGTGCTTGTTGGCTCGCGTGTGTAGCCCAGCGTATTGGGTCGTAAAGTAGGAGTTGCTGTGTTGGTATAGAAGTAAAAACTAGGCTTGCCCCTGTAGTGCAGCCGCCATAAACATATTAAAAATATAAAAATCCTATAAAAACTCTTTCTTTGATAGTTAAAAACAAATTTAAGTATGTGATAGCAGAAATTCTGAGTTGTACTCCTCTCAGAAGGCTGGGCTAGTGAAGCTCGCTCTTATGAGCATAACTATGTAATTTAATCTATTGTGTTGGGAAGGGTTGTTAATTTTTATAATGTGTTATTTTGATGAGAACTGTGCTTTACATTTCATTGTCGCTGGGTGGCTAGGAGTGGCGAATTTTGTATGGGTTCTGCGTGTCAAATTTAGAGCTCATAGTTGGAGCCTCTTAAAAATCTTGGGTGGGGTGTGACGCTCACCGCTTCTCCCAGAACCGCATGGCTTGCTCGCTAGGACTCGCCAGGGCAGAGAATATAGCTACAGTCTACCTATCATTGTGCACTTTCCTTCTCGAGAAAGCTTGTGTTACAGACAGTTCAGAACTGTTCTTTATTTTCGTCTGTCACAATCCTTTCTATTTTATTTAGTCAATTCAAATTATTGTGTTAAGTAGTTGAATGATGGGAAGGCGAGCGGAAGAGGGAGAGAAAGAGAGACAAGGTGGTGTGACTTGGAGGTGAGTGTGGCGCGTGGGTGGCCCCCTTACATAGGCCTCGCGGGATTCGTTGCCTCCTGCCTAACACTGCCTACTACGCGGCTGCTTACTGGGCGACTGTCGCGCACCCTCGTACCATTCTTGCGAACTGGGACTCCAGCCAGGAGGTCCATGGGAATATCCTTGTCAGATCCTTCCCAGACAGCATTCTCTAAGCATCTCCCTTGAACTGTCCCACACTCTTGTCTTAGAATCTTTCTCTCCTACTGCCTCTATGATTTCCACTACTTCCTCACCTTTTATTAATATCAGTTCCCCTCTGGTTCTCTGCATCCACACCTTGAATTGGTGGCCAGACTGTATTATATGCTGGATCTCACATTTCTTATGTACTAGATTAAGGTTGAAGATAGTCATTGTCTTTTTGGGAGATTGTTTTGTTCAGACTGTCTCCATCAATCACTAATGTTTCTACAGGGTTAAATAATGCTAGACTAGGGATCAGGTACCTTGCTGTTGGTGTTTTCAATGTGTGTAGGTTACTTTTGAGCTACACGACACTACGGATTCTGTGGGTTACCTGGGTGGATCTTTTGTCTGTGTACCTTGGAGTTTAGACTGTGTAGTGCGTGAGGGCTGCTTGCCTAATCCACCCAACACTGTTCTAACTCTATTTTCTTTTACTTTTGAGGGTCGCCAGGAGGATACTCGATACTTGTGATCGAGAATCCTCAAGAGAGCACCCCTTCATATTAACGTAATCAGGCCGCACAGACCCATGGTCCACACTAGGCTAGGAGCTGCCTTGCCCCACCAGAATTCTGTACCTTTGCACATCCCAGCTAGACTTTGTTAACCCGGGTAGACATTAGCTGGATTAGATCATATACTCTTTTATGCATACCCATTATTTTTACACAAGCATTTTGATGTCTAGGTTGCTGTAGAGAGACACAACCAGCATAGACCGGATTTGTTAATAGGAGTACTACTTTTTCGTGGCGAGCATTATTACAGATGTACCGCTTATAATATTCTTGTGTCCAATAACATTATATGTCCAGCCTTTTTGTGTATTTAGCCTACACATGCATTGTCGTGCCTCATGCTATTTTGTGGTTCCATTTCCGATACGTTCTTCTTAGTAGCATCCGACATTATTCAGAAGATTCCTTGTTCGGTGCTTGAGGACTTTACAACACTTTCTTTCATAAAGGAGTGACAGATATTATTGATTAAAGTAACGTTAGTAAACCTTCTTCTTGTTTGCATTAGATCACTCTTGTGATTTAATTAAGTTAACTATCTTTTCCTTGTGTACCATAACTAAGCAACCATATGTTCTAGGTAATAGGCTGTTTCAGAGAACATCAGCCTATAGTAGAAACACATAGATACTGAGAGTTAAGATACCCCGCTATCGCAGATATAACTCTGGAGGGTATATGTGTTCTTTGTTCGACGGGATTATATATCAGGGGTTGGATCTAGCGTTTCCGTTGTTGCATTTATGCCAGTCTAGTCCAATGTATAAGAGCCACTGATTTATACGAGACCCGATCATAACAATATATGCTGGAAAGTAAGTGACATAAATTATACTATTATACTAGGCTATTTGTTCACTACCTTTGTATCAGGTTTTCAGAGTGTTCTGTATTGTTTCAACTCTTTTCTCGAGCTTTGCTCACTCTCCACAATGTTATCTTTGTATATATATATATATATATATATACCGGTATATATATTATATATATATATATATATATATATATATATATATATATATATATATATATTGATATTAGTGTAGCCAGGGAGGATATTTTCTTTCAGGCAGGTGAGATTAAAATAATAGGCACAGTTTGCATTATTGAGTTTTTTATTGATACTCTCAATTTTTCGTATAGTTTTTCTGGTATTTTCAGGAAGTTGGTAAAGGAGGTTTGCAAATGGTTCCGACGTTTCAATGGGCGCAGCCATCATTATCAAGGAGAAGTGAAGTTAGAAGGTGATAAGTCGAGTTTATATAGGCGATACAAGATCAAGAGAGGGATTATTGTGTGCTAGCTGCACGCTGGTTGGCTAACCTAAGACTAGCTCTGGTAGGCTGGCCGGACGCAGGAGTGGGCGGGGCCTCTGCGTCGTTCATCTGCGTGTGTGGAGGGGGTATTCCTGGGGGCATCATGGGGGGCCTCGCTGTGGAAGGGCGTGCCGAGGGTAGGATCTGGCTGTATTCCGCTTGTGTGTTTAAAGTAGGTTGGTATGTTTGTATATATATATAGCTTCAAGAATGAATAGGCGGCGTGAGTCTATTTCTTTATCAAGAATAGAGGTGTGTTTATCTAAGTCGGGTCTGGTGAGTTCCTGATGGTGTGGGGATGTGTGGTAGTGGTCCTTGATAGCTCCGGCTTGAAGGTGGAAGGTAAGGCGACGTGACAGACGAGTCCTTGTCAAACCGACATAAGTGTGAGGTCCACAGTCCTCACTGTTACAGGTGTGTCGGTATATGACATGGTCCTCTTGTGACGATTTCTTAGCGGTAGCCGGGCTGTTGCGAATGACTAGTTGTGATGTTTTCCTCGATTTGTAGTATATGGTGAGTTTAAGGTGTTGGTCAGGGTTCGTAGTTTTAACGTTGTTGCTGATAATGTCTCTCATTATGTTTTCGTCTGTTTTGTGATCTGAGGACATTTGGTTTTTATAGTAATTTTTTATGTATTCAGTGTTTGTATTAGTAGGCATGTCATTTTTGTACCATGTTTCAAGGTGTTTGTTGATGGTGTGGGCGATGTCCGAGTTACTGTACCCATTGTTTACAAGCACCGGGGTGAGCCTCTCGAGTTCCTTGTGAGTGTCTCGCCAGGAGGTGCAGTGTGATAGGGCTCTCCTGACGTAGGCGGCGATGGTGGATCGTAAATATCGCTGGGGGCATTCACTTTCGCCGTTGAGACATAATCCGTTGTTGGTGGGTTTGGTGTAGACAGTGCTGGTAAAGCCTGAGGTGTTGTTGTTGTTTACGAGGACATCAAGGAAGGGGAGATGACCGTTAGAGGACTCCTCGAAGGTGAAGTTTAGACTGGAAGAGGCGATGAATCGTTGTTGAAGGTCACGTAGCTCCTGTGGGTCCTTCACACGCACGAAGATGTCGTCCACATATCTGCAGTAGACGGAGGGGCGGTTGGTAGTCAGGAGCTCTTCTTCGATGGTGCCCATGTAAAAATTGGCAAAGAGGACTCCTAGGGGACTGCCCATTGCCACACCATCAATCTGCTGATACATGTCACCTCGCGGGCAGGTGAAGGGCGCCTCTTTGGTGCATATTTCCAGCAACGTCTTCAGGGCTGTTTCTGGGAGGTCTAAGGGCGTGTTGTCTGGGCAGTGGTAGACTCGATGTAGGATGAGCTCAATGGTGCGGTCCACAGGCACGTTGGTAAAGAGACTTTCTACATCTAGGGAGGCGATGATATGGTCGTCAGTAGAGGAGGCATCTCTTAAAATCTCCAGGAAGTCAGCTGACAAGGAAAGACTGTACTGGCTGGGGGTGTAGGGGGTTAGAAGTTTGTTCAAAGTCTTGGCAATTTGGTAGGTGGCGGTAGGGATCTGGGAGATGATGGGGCGAAGGGGGTTACCTGGTTTGTGGGTTTTGACTGTGCCGTAAGCGTACCCAGGGGAGAAGTCACCGATGATTTTTTTAAGGTGGATCCCTCCTTAAACTCACCATATACTACAAATCGAGGAAAACATCACAACTAGTCATTCGCAACAGCCCGGCTACTGCTAAGAAACCGTCCCAAGAGGACCATGTCATATACCGACACACCTGTAACAGTGAGGACTGTGGACCTCACACTTATGTCGGTTTGACAAGGACTCGTCTGTCACGTCGCCTTACCTTCCACCTTCAAGCCGGAGCTATCAAGGACCACTACCACACATCCCCACACCATCAGGAACTCACCAGACCCGACTTAGATAAACACACCTCTATTCTTGATAAAGAAATAGACTCACGCCGCCTATTCATTCTTGAAGCTATATATATACAAACATACCAACCTACTTTAAACACACAAGCGGAATACAGCCAGATCCTACCCTCGGCACGCCCTTCCACAGCGAGGCCCCCCATGATGCCCCCAGGAATGCCCCCTCCACACACGCAGATGAACGACGCAGAGGCCCCGCCCACTCCTGCGTCCGGCCAGCCTACCAGAGCTAGTCTTAGGTTAGCCAACCAGCGTGCAGCTAGCACACAATAATCCCTCTCTTGATCTTGTATCGCCTATATAAACTCGACTTATCACCTTCTAACTTCACTTCTCCTTGATAATGATGGCTGCGCCCATTGAAACGTCGGAACCATTTGCAAACCTCCTTTACCAACTTCCTGAAAATACCAGAAAAACTATACGAAAAATTGAGAGTATCAATAAAAAACTCAATAATGCAAACTGTGCCTATTATTTTAATCTCACCTGCCTGAAAGAAAATATATATATATATAAATATTGTTACGTATCTTGATCCTCAAGTGGTTAACTTGATGAATCTAGATAGCACAGAGATATATATTAAGGTATCAGTCAGCTGAAGGCAAAACAAAAGTAAAATCTATAAAATAATTTCCTGTTGTTGCTTCCTTTCCTTTTGGATCTTAGGACTTAGTATCCTTTATTGACTGATACTCTTTAATTATGTAAAATACTGAAACTAATTAAAGTCATGTAGTATTTATAAAGAATTATTATTTAACCGAAGCTTAGTAGGCTATGGTTATGAACCGAATAAGTTATAGCTAAAGAAGGACTATTAATTTTATAAAAAGTCTTGAAAGATAAATATTAAAGTAAGAATATTTCCGTCTCTTACCCTTTTTGAAATGAATAGATAGTTTTCTTATATGTCCTTTTATTTATATTTAATGTAATTATTCTTGGTTCTTGTCTTACGTTAATAGTATTATATTATTATTATCATCAGGATTAATATCAAAGTCACATAAAAAGTTAGATATATATATAATAATTAGTTAAATGTATTCCTTAACCACGTAACATTGAGGTTTGATTATGAGTAAATTAAATTACAGGATCGTTTCATAGATTCGATTCAGGTCTCACTCAAATAATATGAAAAGCAAAAATAATATTTTGAAGCTAAAAGAATTTTCTTCAGCTTAGGAAATCACTAGAAGTAATATTAACACAGCCATGTTAGTCTAAGGCGATATTACTAATACGAGACAATAGCATCACCGTACTAAGCACCGTTAAACAATGTAAGCTTAATTCAAAGAAAATGAAAGAACTCGTAAGTATTAATATAAAACAATAGTATTACTTTCATCATAACCCAATTACTTAAAGAGTTGCTTTAGTCCACAAGTTAGTCAACTAAAAATAGTTAAGTACATAATAATAGCGTTAACGTTAATTCCCAATCAAATAGTTAAGTACATAAATAGTAGCGTTAACGTTAATTCGCAATAAAATAGTTAAACACATAATAGTAGCGTTAACGTTAATTCCCAATCACATATCTCACTAACCAACATAACGTAAGTGTTTACACCGAACACACTTAACACACATTTATATAATCTGACTGACAGTCACAATCCCATTATAATACTTCACCCCGTCTTCCTCCAGCTGCAAGTTCACCTTCCCCAACTCCAAATGAGACTGATTTGAATGCCCACAACTCGGGTCTTATATACTAAACAATGATGGTGTAGGAACGAATCAGGAGGTGGGGGGTGGTGCCCGCTCCAATACATAGCTCCTCGAGTCGCATAACAGGTGCCTGGTTCATTCACAGCTCCTGGCGTCGATCATACGTCATAGCGTCGGTCATCAAGTAGTTTGCAGGGTCCCCTATGACGCACGCAGGTGTGAAGGCTTGTTTGCAGGTATGCGGGCGAGCTAGTTTCCCACTCGCTAGTTCGCTCGCTAGTCTGCTTCACCGCTTGGGTAGTTTGGCTCCTTCAACTCTAATTCTAACTCTTAAATTAACATACAGGGCTCCGTATGTCAGAATATATATATATATATATATATATATATATATATATACAGTATATATGTGTATGTGTATATAAACATGCAAGAATTACAAGGAAGAACAGTGAAATGTTGGTTTACCCCTGATAAGAGAAGGGATTGAGATGAAACTGCCTGTACTGCTGTTTGCTGATGTTGCAGTTCTGATGAACAATAATGAGTGGGAGTTGCAGGGTCTGGTAAACATGTTTGGAGTTGTGTGTGAGAAATGAAACCTGAAGGTAAATATGGGGAAGAGTAAAGTTATGGTCTTTGAAAGGGGTTCAGTCACAGAGTGTGAGGTGAGGTTGAATGGTCAGGTTATGGAGAATGTCAGCTAAATTAAGTATTTGGGCAATGTGATGAATAAAGATAGGAGTATAGACGATGACCTGCAGGAGAGGCTACAACAAAGGAAAAGGTTTGTAGTAATGCTGAGAACAGTGACAAGGAATAGGCAGGTGAGCATGAAAATAAAGTCATTGCATGATAGTGTGGTAATCCCGACATTGACGTACTTGAGTAAAGCATGGACTCTGTTGGAGAGATGTAAATCGAGAGTGAGAGGGTTTGAAATTAGTTGCTTGAGATGTGCAGGTGGAATTACATGGAGAGATAGACAGATGAATCAGGAAGTATGAGAGCATAGTGATATGGATGTGGATGTGCTGGAGAGTGTGAAAAGGAAAACCTTGAGGTAGTTCGGTCATGTGGAACATATGGTAATCAAAAGAATAACTAAGAAAGTGAGGTGCAAGGGCAAAGAGGAAGAGGCAGAACCGAGAGTGAGGTGGAAGGATGTAGTTGAGAGGTATATAAAAGGTGTATGGAGGCGATTCATTCGCATCCACCCCTGCAGGGATCGAATCGTCTGGCAATACATAGAAAGATATATGTCACACTATTCTATTGTCCAGTTTGTTGCTTTATAACATATTGCTTGCATACAAAAAACGTATATTTTACCTTTCACCTACAAGGAAAGTCCTTAAAATGTCAGTCAATAACTCAAAGGAGACCAAAATAATACAACATAGACTCACTGCCGGGAATATTACAATAAATCAGTCAGGCAATGATATGCTGACAGAGGGAAGTTGAGATATGACAGGTCAGAAAACAAAACGTACGAGAGAGTATGTTTGCTTGTAGTGCTTGGGTTTGGTTGGTCCCAGGTACACATCCCTCTCCTTCCTGCTATTGGTGGCTGATAATAGTATTTCCTCTAATGTATATAACAACTTTGAACCAGGTATAATGCTTTGCCTAACTATAGTTTGTAAATTTCTGAATAAACTTTTTCTCAATGTTTATGTCTGCGTATTAATGTGTGTGTGTGTTTGTGTGTGTGTTTCCTAAAGTAGTACAAAGAAAAACAAGTAACAACAGATCTACAATCCTCAAATACCTACTTGTTCTAGATTAATACCGAACGTGACAGAGAAACTGGACAGCAAAGCCAGACGGCATCCTCACAGCCACAGGCTCACCAATTCGGAAATATCCTTACAATATGCCAATAAATCACCGTTCAATATGAAAATACTGGGATGGAATTAATAGTAGAGTTAGAAAGAAATATCACAAAATGTAACATTACACACAATGAAAATAAACATTTTAATATTTGTCTCAGTTTGATTATCGACCATACTATTATATAGTTGTCTAGTAACTCAACATTACTCTTACTCTTTCTCTTTCCTGTATACTTCTTGCTTTCCCATAACAAACAGCTTTTCATATCCTCTTTCGAAAAATAGCTCGTCCCTCTTGCATGATCATCAGATTTCCCTTTCATCTTTCGTATATATTGCAACTTTCCCTCCTCATTAAAGCACGCAATATCAATCCGCCCACCCTTCCAACTTCCCATCCCAGCTCTCTCTCTCTCTCTCTCTCTCTCTCTCACTCTCCACTAAGCCCTATTTGTTCTCATAATGTCGTTGTTTTCCAGCCTCACTTTCCCGTCCGTCCCTGTCGTAATCCTAGTACAAACTTGTTCTTCACAGACAACCATTTTAACACGGGTGTATTATGTGTCTTCTGTGGTAAGCGGTGGTGTAGGACGAGGGAGTTGTAGTGTAGGGAACCACAAGGAGGAATACCCGGATATCTTAGTTGGTAAAAGTTGTAACAAAACAAATCATATTAAGTGTGAACGCATTGCGCACACATGCATTAAAATTCAAACTGTTGGCATCACAAAGACCACCAACTACCATTTTAATTTCAACAACGCTACATTATTTTACAACATCACCTAACTGATATAACTACACACTCCTACTATAGCCACACACAACCACTAATACCATCCCTACTATCACACTCCACAAAAATCACTAACACTATCACCACCTAAGCTAAGCACTCCATAAACACATTAGTATAACATTCGGTTCTAACAAATGTGGTAAATCTGGACCAGGTGTAAAAAAGAACCGGTTGTTTAAGGGTGTTATTCTCATCTAGAGTCCAGAATCTGATAGTTGTCAACCTTACAGGGAGCGCAGCGTTTACTGTCTCCTTGGCCCGACCATTGGCAATACACGCTTATCTATTTAACCCTTTCACGCACATGTGACGCAGAGGTTGCCAGATTAGCCATAATAAATAGAGTTCTCTCACTCTTATAATTACCTCTCCAAAATTAGTTTTCTGCTCACAGCTAACTCAAAGACAACTGCAGAGGTTGAACTAGCTAAACTAAAGCTTTCTAAACACCCCTGATGGTAACAAAGGCTTTGAAGTATCCCCAATAGGCTCAAAATCGCGTCATATGTCGGAGAGGGCTAAGACGGAGGTGCATCAACGATGTATCCTGAATTTTCGACAAGCAAATTCTTATCTAGCTTTTTCAATAACCAACTTTTTCTGATAATATTTTGGGGCTGTTTATCATTAGCTTAACACTCAAAGAGCGGGTGTGACGTTAACCACTCCGTTAGAACCGCATGGCTTGTCCTACAGTGACTCGCTAGGATCGCCAGGGCAGTGGATGGGGCTACAATTTGTGTATTAGAGTGTGCTTTATTTCATATGAAAGCTTGTGTCATGGGCAGTCCAGAAAGGCTCTTTGTTTTCACCCATGTCAAGGCTTTATATATTTAATTGTAAAGTATATGTTTTATCATTAACTAGTAATGATGGGATCTGGGAGAGAGAGAGAGAGTAGAACAGAGTGAGAGGGAGCGCGTAGTGTTTTTGTCCCGCTCGATGACGTCACGGCTGGCTGCCTCGCGGGGGTTGGTGGAGAGAGGTCCTTACCATGCTGCAAGCTCTCTTGCTAGTGGTTAGAGGACTTGTAACCGCTTTTTTCCCACGCGCCTCGAGCTGGTGCGAGTATATATACAGTTCCTCGCCACTCTCTCCCTCAGATCTGGTTTCTAGAGCGCATCCATCTTTTTTCCCTTGCTACCTGTCACCTGCTCTGCACCTGAGAATCTTTTCCTCTGCCTATCTCTCTCATTTTCCATATCTTTCACCACCTTTTTATTAATATTATACCCCCTCTGGTTAACTCTGCAAAATCAGCTTCATGCTGGCCAGTTGTATTGTGCGTTAAGGTCTGATATAACCCATGTATGTTAGTTGTTAAGATAAGTGGATCACAAAGCATTGGTTGGCTTTCATATTGCCGCTTCCTTTAATTATTAGTGTTCTGCTGGATTAGATAATGCTAGACTAGGAGTCTGATATTATAAGGTATTGTTTCCTATGAGTGCTGGCTTTAGTTAAAAGCTGCACGACATACCTGAGAACTGGAGTTGATTGAGTAAATTCTAGTATGTGTGCCATTGAGAGTAGAGCATGCACGAATGAGGGCTTTTTGCCTATACCATTCTGCACTGTTCTAAGCTCGTTGTTTGTCTTTGAGGTACGCCAGGAGAATGCTTAATACTTCGGTATTAAGGTTTCTCAAGAGAGCTACCCTTCCCTATAACGTAATATTTGACGCACAGACTTGAGATTTGCACTAGGCTATGCGGCATGCCATGCGCACCAGTATCTCGTATCATTGACTCTAGCTAGACTTTATCAATCATAGTAGACATTAAGTATATTAACCTAATTACTCTTTTTTATGCATACCCATTTATTATTACACAAGCATTTCGCAGCCTAGTTTGATGTATTGACACAAACGACTTAGGCTCTTTTTGTTGATAGGAATACTGCATTGTCGTGGCGATTATTATTATTGTTGTAGTGTTTAGGATATTCTTGGCTCCGACGGCATTATATATTCTGCCTTTTTGTGTGCATAGCCTGCACGAGCATTGTTCCGCTGCCTGCCTTCTTGGGTTCCATTTCCGATACGAGCATCTTTATAGCATCTAACATTTAAAGAAGATTCCTTGTTAGTGTTGAAGGACTTTTAGTGCACTTTCTTTCATGCAGGAGTGCCTGACATTTATTGATTAAAGTAACGTAAGCTGTAACTTCTCTTACCACCTTACTTTGCATACCATAACCAAGCACCTTCGGTTATAGGTAGTAATAGGATGTTTTCACATAACATTAAGCCTAGAGTAGACGCACATTTATTGAGAGTTTGATAGCCTATTATTGCATATAGAACTCTGTAGAGTATTTGTGTTCTTTGTTCACTGGGAATATACATCAGAGGTTGGATCTAGCGCTTTCCGTTGTAGCATTTATGCCATTACTAGTCCAATGAATAAGAGCCCTGATATATTTGAACCCCAGTCGTAACACGGGTGGTAAGGTTTTTTACACCGAGCCGCTCAGCGGGCATAATCCCAAAATATTCTCTCACTTTCACTCGTCATAGCGCCATAATTATAGCTCCGAGGCGAACGAAACTATATTTTTTGGAATGAGCAACTCTTCGTTTCCCCATAGAAGTCTATTCAGTATGTTGGAGCGAGTGTGAAGGGAGGGAACAAGTGAGGAAGAGGAGGTACTTTTCTGGTCATTTCCCGCTCGCGTTCGGATGCGTTCGCCCGGGCCTGATTTCGGTCTCCCGCGCCTCGACTTTGACTGTCTATTCCTTGCTCTCTCTTCCTCACCCGTATTATCTTTATTATTTTCATTTATCCGTCTATTCCTTTGTTATCTGTGCTTATTCTGCTTGTTTCTCTCTCTCTCTCTCTCTCTCTTGTTCTCCCTCTCGCGCGCTCTCTCTCTCGCTTCCTCACCTGTATTTTCTCTTATCCCTCTATTCCTTCGTTATCTGTACTTATTCTCCTTGTTTCTCTCTTTCTCTCTCTCTCTCTCTCTCGCGCGCTCTGTCTCTCTCTTCTTCACCCGTATTTTCTTTTATCCCTCTATTCCTTCGATCGTTATCTGTACTTATTCTCCTTGTTTCTCTCTCTCTCTCTCTCTCTCTCTCTCTCTCTCTCTCTCTCTCTCGCAGGAAATATTTTTTTGTTTATATAAAATATTAATTCAACACGTTTCCAAAATCACCCAAAGGGGTAGCGTTGTCCGACTCATTTTGTTTTTTGTGGTGTTCCCAGGAGGTGTAATCCAAATTTTTTTGGTGATTGAGGTAGGCAAAAGGCAGTTATGTGATTGAGGAAGGTAAAAGGCAGTTATGTGATTGAGGCAGGCAAAAGGCAGAACTGCCTATAGCGAGTGTATGAATGTATGTATGAATGAATGACATGGATGTATGAGGTGGACCAAGAACCAGATGGATGGATGAGATTCGAAACTTATGGATGTAATGGGTGATGTTGCTGATGATGATGAATGCACTTGTGTTTGGGTAGTGTGCTATTCCACCATATGAATGATTGAATGCCATGAATAATTGAGGTACTTTGAAATAGATGAATGAATGATTGAATGAATGATTGAATGACATGAATTCATGAGGTACTTTGAAATTGATGAATGAACGATTGAATGAATGATTGAATGACATGAATTCATGAGGTACTTTGAAATAGATGAATGAATGATTGAATGAATGAATTCATGAGGTACTTTTAAATAGATGAATGAATGATTGACTGAATGATTGATTGACATGAATTCATTAGGTAGTAGGTACTTTGAAATAGATGAATGAATGACTGAATGAAGTTATGAATGACATGAATTCATGAGGTACTTTGAAATAGATGAATGAATGATTGAATGAAGTTATGCATGATTGGCAAGAAGGGAGGAGGTTAGAAGTGTTCCAGTGTGTGGTACTCGGTGTAGCAAGGAATAGGACAGAGTCCCACATTACACAGACTACACTTGGACGCGACTTCCCTCCCATGACACAGAAACTTACTTCCACCAGACGCCCCTAGACCAACACGTGCAGCTCGACACTTCAACACACTCCAACCAATAAGGGCAAGAACTGACAGATACAAAAATAGTCCTATCCCAATCATTGTAATATTATTAATAATGTGTAATGCCGGCCTGTCACACCATATATACGCGCCCTCCTTTAATAATGTATGCATAAGTGTGTGTGCGTGTGTGTATTAGAATATATGTATGTATTTGCTTGAGTTTGTTTATGTATATGTGTGTATATGTATATGTGCATTTATGTATGTACAGTATATGTGTATGTATGTGTGCGTATATGTGTATGTATGTATGTGTCTATAGTGTATACTGTTTGTGGTTCGAGGCTCGAGCCCGGCTGAGAGTATTCTATCACACACACACACACCTACACTGAAGAATGTCCCATATACTATAATTCCCCCCAGCTGTCTCTCCTTATTTTATATTCTTCTTTTGTTCTCTACCGAGGATTACCTCCCATTGTAGTAGGCTTTACCTGACCCTACCTGTACGGACCCGTAGGCCATTTCGCCTTAACCCCTTTCAAACTCCTCATTTGATCTCTTCCGACATTTGACATTCCATTCTAATTGGCTTTACCTGACTTACAGTCCGTTGCCCCATTAACCCTTTTCCAATTCCCTCATTTAATCTCTCCCAAGGAATTAACTCCCATTATTAGCCTCACCTGACCCTACCAGAACAGTTTTTGTATGTATGTATGTTTGTTTGCATACGTGAGCGTTTATGTATACGGGCATGGGCACACTTACTGCATGTTCTTATATTCTTATATATGTATGTATATATATATATGCGTATTTATGTGTGTACGTATGCGTATATATGTATGTTCTGTATATATTATTATGTTCATTCCAACAACCAACTATACTCCTAAAATCGATTAATGAAATTTTACAAACACATGTGGCAGTCCGTGGATTCGAATCCAGGATGCTCACACCGAAAATCAACACCTTATGCATCGCACCACGAAGACAGTTAAAGAATGGTGGACACTGCCTACGATTTATTATGCAACTTCGAATCCTGCATATCAATCTAAGCATGTACACACATCCCAACTGCAACTCACGTAGGCTATGCATATGTGAATGGAAAGAGCAATTAATGGGGCCTTAACCACTAGGGAAGTCCTCTCGATAAATTACCCCTGAACCAATATCAATTATTATGTTCATTCCAACAACCAACTATACTCCTAAAATCGATTAATGAAATTTTACAAACACATGTGGCAGTCCGTGGATTCGAATCCAGGATGCTCACACCGAAAATCAACACCTTATGCATCGCACCACGAAGACAGTTAAAGAATGGTGGACACTGCCTACGATTTATTATGCAACTTCGAATCCTGCATATCAATCTAAGCATGTACACACATCCCAACTGCAACTCACGTAGGCTATGCATATGTGAATGGAAAGAGCAATTAATGGGGCCTTAACCACTAGGGAAGTCCTCTCGATAAATTACCCCTGAACCAATATCAATTATTATGTTCATTCCAACAACCAACTATACTCCTAAAATCGATTAATGAAATTTTACAAACACATGTGGCAGTCCGTGGATTCGAATCCAGGATGCTCACACCGAAAATCAACACCTTATGCATCGCACCACGAAGACAGTTAAAGAATGGTGGACACTGCCTACGATTTATTATGCAACTTCGAATCCTGCATATCAATCTAAGCATGTACACACATCCCAACTGCAACTCACGTAGGCTATGCATATGTGAATGGAAAGAGCAATTAATGGGGCCTTAACCACTAGGGAAGTCCTCTCGATAAATTACCCCTGAACCAATATCAATTATTATGTTCATTCCAACAACCAACTATACTCCTAAAATCGATTAATGAAATTTTACAAACACATGTGGCAGTCCGTAGATTCGAATCCAGGATGCTCACACCGAAAATCAACACCTTATGCATCGCACCACGAAGACAGTTAAAGAATGGTGGACACTGCCTACGATTTATTATGCAACTTCGAATCCTGCATATCAATCTAAGCATGTACACACATCCCTACTGCAACTCACGTAGGCTATGCATATGTGAATGGAAAGAGCAATTAATGGGGCCTTAACCACTAGGGAAGTCCTCTCGATAAATTACCCCTGAACCAATATCAATTATTATGTTCATTCCAACAACCAACTATACTCCTAAAATCGATTAATGAAATTTTACAAACACATGTGGCAGTCCGTGGATTCGAATCCAGGATGCTCACACCGAAAATCAACACCTTATGCATCGCACCACGAAGACAGTTAAAGAATGGTGGACACTGCCTACGATTTATTATGCAACTTCGAATCCTGCATATCAATCTAAGCATGTACACACATCCCAACTGCAACTCACGTAGGCTATGCATATGTGAATGGAAAGAGCAATTAATGGGGCCTTAACCACTAGGGAAGTCCTCTCGATAAATTACCCCTGAACCAATATCAATTATTATGTTCATTCCAACAACCAACTATACTCCTAAAATCGATTAATGAAATTTACAAACACATGTGGCAGTCCGTGGATTCGAATCCAGGATGCTCACACCGAAAATCAACACCTTATGCATCGCACCACGAAGACAGTTAAAGAATGGTGGACACTGCCTACGATTTATTATGCAACTTCGAATCCTGCATATCAATCTAAGCATGTACACACATCCCAACTGCAACTCACGTAGGCTATGCATATGTGAATGGAAAGAGCAATTAATGGGGCCTTAACCACTAGGGAAGTCCTCTCGATAAATTACCCCTGAACCAATATCAATTATTATTTTCCTTCCAACAACCAACTATACTCCTAAAATCGATTAATGAAATTTACAAACACATGTGGCAGTCCGTGGATTCGAACCCAGGATGCTCACACCGAAAATCAACACCTTATGCATCGCACCACGAAGACAGTTAAAGAATGGTGGACACTGCCTACGATTTATTATACAACTTCGAATCCTGCATATCAATCTAAGCATGTACACACATCCCAACTGCAACTCACGTTGGCTATGCATATGTGAATGGAACGAGCAATTAATGGGGCCTTAACCACTAGGGAAGTCCTCTCGATAAATTACCCCTGAACCAATATCAATTATTATGTTCCTTCCAACAACCAACTATACTCCTAAAATCGATTAATGAAATTTACAAACACATGTGGCAGTCCGTGGATTCGAACCCAGGATGCTCACACCGAAAATCAACACCTTATGCATCGCACCACGAAGACAGTTAAAGAATGGTGGACACTGCCTACGATTTATTATGCAACTTCGAATCCTGCATATCAATCTAAGCATGTACACACATCCCAACTGCAACTCACGTAGGCTATGCATATGTGAATGGAAAGAGCAATTAATGGGGCCTTAACCACTAGGGAAGTCCTCTCGATAAATTACCCCTGAACCAATATCAATTATTATGTTCCTTCCAACAACCAACTATACTCCTAAAATCGATTAATGAAATATGTGAAAGTTATATTATCACGACACACTCTCTCTCTCTCTCTCTCTTTCTTCTTCTCTGGGTCTACCTATATATTTATTATTGCATGTGACCTTGAAATTGATTGAGAGTTTGATTGCAAGCATTTTATGTGCGTATTATTTCAGGCGTTCAGTAGATTTCTTACGGTAATACAAATAACGAAAGATTGAATATTTGTGCTTGGCATTATATGATTGTGGGGAACATATGTATATATTATTTTATCATATATATATATATGATATATATGTGAAAGTTATATTATCACGACACACTCTCTCTCTCTCTCTCTCTCTCTTTCTTTCAAATAAATCATGTCTTAGAGGTATAAAGTTGGAGTCTGCACAGTGCACATCCCTCATACGAAATACTATTTCCACATTTTTCATAGGCAACAGTGCCAGACCGGCCAAATACCCCAGGTCATTGACCCCCCAGCCAGCCCCCCCATCCAGGCAGCGAGCCGCCATGTCAGAGCCTCCAGTGATGCCGCTCGCCAACATCTCGGGGGTAGAGCAGATGCCAACTACCCCCGCCCATGCACAAGCTGGTCCAGCGACCTCTACACCAGCTGCAGATGCTCCTCCCCCCGTGTTGGCAACGCCACCCGAGATGGTGCGGACGAGGATGACCAGGCATCGGCTGGATTTGGAGGAAAGCGATGCTGGCCCAAGCTCTCCCGATTCGCCGGAAGCCAGGATATCCCCGCTGCCGGGAAGCGACTCTGATGACGGGCAGGCACAGCCACAGCAGGGACAGCCACAGCAGGGACAGCCACAGCGAGGTGCCCGGGGAAGGGCACGAGGAGGTGCCCGAGGAGGAGCACCAGGAGGTGCACCAGGAGGTCCCCCAGGAGGCCGATACCACCACCTGTCTTTCAGTGGCAGGACTGCCTGCCTCGAGATATGCCTGGTGATCCACCCCTCTTTCACAAGGCACCGAATGGCATCCAGCCTGCCTTTCCCTGCTCGGAGAATGATACCGCTTACGACTACTTCCGGGCATTTTTTGATGACCAATTGCTCGGGGACATGAATTTAGATACAAGGAGACAAGAACATAAGCGGATGAGTAGGAACAGTGACATAGGAGAGTGGAATCAGTGATTGATTAATATGAGAGGGCTGTGAGTTTGTGTCAGGTTTCAATCTAATAATAATATTAGTGTGTGTTCCTTTCAACCCATCAATTCCATATAAATTATTCAATATTGAATGGTGACACCTTCATATATTTGTTCATGACAGTTTCTAACTGTAGGAATTGTTGGTGAAGCTCGAAGACAAGTGAGGCATTATCGCTGTATTGTCTTAGAATTAGTTACACTAGCTACAAGCAGCCTCGTAAGCATCACTAGAATAATTGTTGTTTGGGTACATTACATAATTATAAGTAACAGTTATTGGAAAGAGAAGCTGATGGTAAATTGGATCCCTTAGCCCATCCAGCCCCAGTAACACCTATAGGCCGACACCTACTATGTAACGCACAGCCCCAGCGATGTCCGTTGGACGTTGGCTATTTTCGCCTTATTATAATAGTTTTAGGCCTCCCTAAAGGTTCCTAGGGGTCTCGAATGTGTACACATGGTAGTTTATGATGTGGGGCAAAATTGTCACCCCACGGAAACCACCGTAGGCCACCCCATTTTGTTTAATAATAAGTAAAAAAGAACAAATATGAATAATGCCTGGGACTGGATGTTACATTAAGTTACTTTTCGAATGTGGCTTAACCCTTCCTACCTGGCCTGCATTAGGTAAAGACAACACGAAAGAAGGGCCACTACCCGGTATGCCTTATCTAAGGTATGAGCTTAATAGCCTAATTAAGCTTGGTCCGAACGCCGTACGTACGACGTATGTCAACAAACCCAAGCGTTCGTCACCGCTCCTCCGAAAACAAGAAGGAGAAGACTCCTCAATGTTATTGTTCTGACGTCGTGACGAAATTAGTGTCTAAAAAGCCCCCATATTGGCAACATCTCTGCAATATTGGCTCCACTGAAATCGTCATCACAACTGAACCAGTTGACTTACAGAGCTCTACTCAATGCCAAAATACAGATTGAAAATCGCACTATGATTATAGATGAGTGGGAAAGTTCTAGCAGTGAAAATAAACATAAATACGGTAGCCTAGGCCTAGACGTTTTTCGGCCATATCGCCCGGGTAGGGGCGACCGTCATTGGGTAAGACAGCCCGGGGAGGAAGGGTTAATGGATTAACAAATGCCTTCTCGATTATTGATGGAAATATATGGAACTACTATATCGCTGTGTCATACTACTACCAAGTTTCCATTATATGCATCATGTATTGGTGAAATCTTGCCAATAGCAATGAGGGGACATGACAATTTACCGTCAGTTGGTAATTAACAGACTATAGATGCATGGTTGGCGATGGGTCAGAAGGGACAAAGATGACCCTGTGTGTTATGACACTGCCTTCATGTTATATTAATGTTGAGGCTGAGATAAAATGAACAGTGAGTAAGAGAAAGAGAAAAAGAGAGTGTGTGTGTATATGTGTGTGACTGCGTGTGTGAGAGAGAGTGAGATGTAAACAATGATAGTTTGCTTCTCACCTAAAACTTCTTACCTTAGCTTCTTCTCGTTTGATTGATATATATTCCATTCTCCTCACCCAAATCCCTCTCGCAAAAAATCATAACTGTGTCTCCCGTCTTAGCTCTAATCGTTCTCACATATTTATTAGCATAACACATTCATAGATGTCATAATTAACTTAGCTTCATCCTTTTGTATATACCAGCCTCATTTTAGACCTAATTACTCATATTTTCAATCACACTCATCCCAGTCTATGTTCTTCTTCTTAATAGCATGAATTCCTTGTTCATGATCAATTGACCCATTCTCATTATTCTATTGGCTCTTACTCATGCTACATATTCCTTTATGTTGGTCATCCGTAACAGTCGTCTTGGTATCCTTGTATAAGTATTCTAGTGTAGTTCCTTCTCGATGCACTCTTCCCCACATATAATATAATCCCCTTGCACATCATTCCATCCCCGCTTACTCAATAATAATACATGCCCTGATCCTTCCTTTAGTTGATAATTTTGTTATTGTGTTTCTCTCCACATAGAAACACTATCGGAAGCCTGCTGGAACACTATTAATCATAGGTTCCCAATGTTGCACAGTAACACTGTAGCAGAGTGAACGATTATTTATGCATTAGGAGAGAGAGAGAGAGAGAGAGAGAGAGAGCGAGAGCGTGAGAGATATTGATCTACAATTTATCCACAAATTCCTGCGAATGTATTTTGAAAGAGCTTTTGTTAATGTTTCCTGTATGTCCTGTTGCAGACCTTACCACAATATTTTATATGCACAAGCCTTTTGATTTATTAAACATTATGTTCTGGTGGGTTGAAAACTGAGTATGAAATGTCCCTTTTCTGTTGTACTACCTGTGGTTGTGCATTTATAATGTGTAACCAGAGTAGTCAAGCAATAACATGTATTAACCTATGGTAAATTATCATATGTATCTACGGTATATAGAACAACACAAGAGCAATACTGGATGTTAACTTGAACATCGCTAAGGTAATAAAGCGGTCTGTACTAACTTTAAGGTACAGTGATGGTCAGTAGTCTGTACTAACTTTAAGGTACAGTGATGGTCAGTAGTCTGTACTAACTTTAAGGTACAGTGATGGTCAGTAGTCTGTACTAACTTTAAGGTACAGGGATGGTCAGTAGTCTGTACTAACTTTAAGGTACAGTGATGGTCAGTAGTCTGTACTAACTTTAAGGTACAGTGATGGTCAGTAGTCTGTACTAACTTTAAGGTACAGTGATGGTCAGTAGTCTGTACTAACGTTAAGGTACAGGGATGGTCAGTAGTCTGTACTAACTTTAAGGTACAGTGATGGTCAGCAGAGGTGGGCGCGCTCCGGTGGGACCGGTAATGTGGCAGCGCTCTGCGCTCATCAGACATAAGGTAATGCGGCAGCTCTCATGCGCTCCTTTTGTCAGCAGACCCGATGCGCTTCCCGCTCCGCGCTCCTGCGCTCCGCGCTCCCAAAAATAGGTATATAAAAAACAAAACAAACAAAACAGCTTCTAGAAGTTATTTAATTATTTACCTCTGTCCTTCACTTTGTCCTTTGTCTTTCACTTCACTAAATTCCAAGAATTCAAAACATTCAAAAAACCTCAAGTCATGGTGTCTTTCTGAAGTTTAACTGTTTAAGTTGCTCACTTTCTCAGTTTCTGTTATTCTTTATGTCATATCAATGAATCAAATGTCAATGATATGATATGTATGATTGATATCATTGTGAGTTTGTGACATTGTGACTGTCCATTGATATCTATGATATGACATAAAGAATTACAGAAACTGTCCAAACTGAGAAACTAGGTCCGAAACTGCCAGGCCCGACGGTATATAATTTTTAATAATTATATATATACGGCCGGGACTAGGGTCTTGTCAGATGTCAGTTGTCACGCCCAGTGGCAGGTCCGTATATAATTATATACTGACTCGCCGAAAAAAAATCGTAGCAGCGAAACGACTGCACCTATGGCTTTCATATTTTTATTTTTTTACCACATGTACCTTACCCTTCTGCATACCCACCACGGCACCACCACTACCCCAAACCCCTCCTCCCACCCACTCGCTGACTATCGGTCGCCTCACAAGGAAAAAAAATAAAATCTGTGGCGGCGAAACGATTGCACCAATCGGTTCCATATTTGTGTGACAAGTGCCTTACCCTTATGCCTTCCCTCCACCACACCCCAAACTGCCTCCCACAACCCACTTCCAGCGTATCCGTACGAAGAAAAGGAAAACAAATAAAATCTGTGGTGGCGAAACTACCTCACCAAGCGGCTTCATATTTGTAACACGAGTCAATTACGCTTCTACCTTCCCCCCACCATCCCCCAAACCACCCTCCCACCCATACATTCAAGTAACATTCCGATAGTATTGATACCATAAAATGATAAAAGTCTCTGAAGTCTATAGTGTCTTTTGACTATCAGACAGTACAAAGTACAAAGGAGTACAAAGGAAATCAAGCAACAACAGTTCTAGTGACCCTTCTAGGTTGCTTGTCCTCCAAAACACTGAGGATCAAGTGTCCAAACAGTGGTTTAGAGTGGGTAAGGGAACATTGGAAAAGGAACTACTGCCCTGCCACTAACGTGGCAGGACTAGGAAGTTAGTAGGGGACATATGGGTTAGTAACTGAGGGGAGGATAAAGTTATTCATTTACAAATGCAGTCAGTCGCGGCTTTGATGCGAGATATTTGTCTAGGCGGAATTTAAATGAATCAACGGTGCTGCAGTCTATAACGTCTCGGGGAAGCCCATTCCACAAGTTGACAACTCGATTGAAGAAGAAATTCTTAGATTCGTGCAAGTTAAAAGATTTACCAATAATTTTGCAACCGTTTCCCCGCGTGTAATTAGATTGGTCGATAGTGAAGTACTTACTACAGTTCATATTGTCGATGCCTTTGATGATTTTGAACACTTGAATTAAGTCGCCTCTTAATCTACGCTGGGTTAAAGGAAATAGATTTAATTCTCTAAGACGCTCTTCGTATGGTTTGTTCTTTAGGCTAGGTATCATTTTGGTAACTCTACGTTGAACTCGTTCTAGCTTGTTTATATCTTTTTGGTAATAAGGGCACCAGGATTGAACGCAGTATTCCAGAAGAGGGCGGACTAAGGAATTGTAAAGGGTTGGGATAACTTCTTTGGATTTATGCTCAAATGACCTGCCTATAAAGCCAATTATTTTGTTTGCCTTCTTAACAACTTCTGAACATTGTTGACTCGGTTTTAGGTTACTCGATATTGTTACTCCCAGATCAGTTTCTCTGTTTACATTCTTAAGCTGAGTGCCATTCATCGAATAGTTTGCTTTCTCATTTAGGTATCCGACATGTAGTACTTTACATTTATCCGCATTGAAACTCATTTGCCAAATTTGGGCCCAACATGACAATTTATCTAGATTGTGTTGCATATCGTCAACTTGTTCTTTTGAGAGTACGCTATTTGCAATTTTTGTATCGTCAGCAAATTTTGAGATTGTGCAGGTGAGACCCTCATCTATGTCGTTGATGTAAATTAGAAAGAGAATTGGTCCTAGTACCGATCCCTGGGGTACCCCGCTACTTACATTGGTCCATTTAGATGCCTTACCATTTATGACTACCCTTTGCTTTCTGTTGCTGAGCCAATTTTCTATCCATTTCAACACACCGTCTTGTATTCCATGCGCTTTTAGTTTTAGCAGTAAACGTTTGTGGGGAACTTTGTCAAAGGCCTTTTGAAAATCAAGGTATATAATATCTACAGCTTTACTCTCATCGTAGAGGTTGAGGATATCGTGGAAGAAGTCTAAGAGGTTTGTTAAACAGGAACGTTTTTTACGAAAGCCGTGTTGAGTATCTTTAAGTATGTTATTTTCCTCTAAGTGATTTACGAGTCTGTCTCGTATGACCGTTTCTAGCATTTTACATACAATTTTACAGTCAGACAGGCTCGGGCTATACCACTGCCAGACTTACCCTTCGTAAGCCGTAACTTGCCCGTAAGGTTTACTTTGCGTTAGCAAAAGCCCAAAAAAAAAAAAAATAACAAGTTAACAACTGTAACACTGTCAGTCTGTCACTATCATAGTATCACTGTATCACAGTTCACTAACACCGTGAGTAAGACCGTACGAACGGTACGATGACTGTACACGATAATGACGTTCTTGTACCTGTTGTTGACAGGAAAAATTGCCTCCGGAGCGCCAGAAAGGAGCGCGAATTTCTAGCTGGGCTCCCCGCCTGCACTCCGATTTCAGAATTTCTAGCTGGGCTCCCCACCTGCACTCCGATTTCAGAATTTTGCCGCTCCTCGCTCCGCGCTCCTCTATATTGGTAATGCGCACCGGATCGCAGAGCGCAGAGCGCCAAATGGCGGCACCTGCCCACCTCTGATGGTCAGTAGTCTGCAATAACTTTAAGGTACAGTGATGGTCAGTAGTCTGTACTAACTTTAAGGTACAGGGATGGTCAGTAGTCTGTACTCAAATCATAGTAACACTTACGATACACTGCCAACGTATTCTTAAACAAAGATTGTGCCACAAAGATCAAGTTAATAAGCTTCACAAGTCATTGTTCAATGTTTAGCTTTTCTCTATATAATAATGCAGAATATGTTTGTCTGTTTTTCACTCCTTAAGCACGAAACCTGTGGGACTATGGAGATTAGAACTTGGTTGGGATGCTCAGGGGGTCCCACACAATATGTGTTTAGCTATAAAAACATACATTCAAATACATACAAATAAAGTTGAACGCTAAGGATGTGAGTAGTTCGCATTGAATTTACTATTATAACTACTACTACTACTACTACTACTACTACTTTAATCTTACCTTGTCTAGTATATCATTAAGATGTGCCAGAAGGTTAACAAACTTAGAGCTGGGTTAAATACTGTTTGTGTATGTTGGTGGTTGCCAAATGATAACGTTCTCCCCTCCTAGATTATTATAGTGTTTATGTTAGTGTTTGTTTACAAGTATTTCATCCTGTGGTACATTCAACCTTTGAGTTCCACCTCCTTCTCTCTCTCTCTCTCTATCTGACCTTGCGTGCCATGCCGAAAGAAATCAATCACTAGGGAAGCATGGAGAGAGAGAGAGAGTAGGTTGACTGGATAACGAACTGTATTGGATCACTGAATATTTTTGTTGTTCTATGTGAATGAGGGAGACAAAAGGCATAACTGCCTCCAGCGAGTGCCCCCCCCCCTCCCCCCAGATTTCAAAGAGTGACAGGGCCGAAATCAAGGGACGTTCGAGCTAAAATGCCTGGACACACGGAGTTTGAAGCAATTTAAGTCATAGGAAGAGGGAAAGACTGATTCTGGGAGAGAGTTCCAGAGCTCAGCAGTTGAATAGAAGAAAGTCTGAGAATAGCGTTTCACTCATGAAGAGGTTAAACTTACGAGATGAGAGGAAAAATAATATATATATGTTCCCGCCAATCCTCAAGCGTGATGAAATGATGGTATCGATAAAAATGTGATACTTCCGAAACTTTCATCATCATTGCATTATAATGATATGATAGCTCAGTGGTGTATGCATTATAACTTTTTTATAAATGGGTAGACGTTCTTTCTAAACTGGGTGGGCCGAGTTGGTGGGCAGAGTTGTTTGGGCTGGGCCGAGTTGGTGGGCCGACTTGGTTGTTGGTGGGCCGAGTTGGTGGGCCGAGATTGGGATGGGCCGAGTTGACCCTACCCCGTTTGAGCCATAAAGTTGAGAATTCAGAGGAGTCGAAATCAGGAACACGAGAGCAAGTGAGTTTGTGCACAACATCCGCCTCTGGCTTTGAAACTAGGATAGAGAAAGTAGGAGGATACAGAAAAGGGGCTGCTGGCAGTTGCTTCAGACACCTGAGTTTCGGTGAGAAAAAGAAGATCAGATTTGGAGGAGAAGAGATGCTGTTCGATAGAGTGAAACTTAGAGGAACGGCAGCGAATATTGCAAAAGTTGATAGTAAGAGTGACAGGCCGTGGTCCAGAGTATTTAGAGGGGTCGTCAGGGGAAGGTCGGCATGTGTGGGGGTATTTATGGTCACCACCCCCTAGGGTCTCCGAGGCTGGGCCTTTGTTCATCATTCTTTTGTTTAATAATTATGAAGGAGGAAGTGTGGTGTGCATGTTAAGTGTAGTGAAGTAGATAGGAGGAGGAGGGGTTTGTGAGAGCATGCTGGACTACTCTCAGTGTAAGTGAGGCACAAAGGGAATCAGTAAGAGAGGCCAAGCAAATGAAACAGGAGTTCCAGCGATTCCTTATCAAATGCCAACAACCTCTCCTGGGTATAACCCTGTTCGATTGGTGCCTACAATCTACCCCCATTTCCCCTATTAGTCGCCATGTACGACACGCAATATATATAAATATATATAAATATGTATATATATATATACTGTATATATATATATATATATATATATATATATATATATATATATATAAACAGTTCCTAACATTTGTCAAACCTACAAAAATTCATACTACGTACAAACCGATACTTACAAGCAACACAAGCATACAGTACACTAATCTTAACATTAACAAAACAATAGTAATTTTGTATCATCAACAACGTACATAGCACACACAAACAGATTTACATAAATATTTAATAACAACTACGGCACCAAATTATATACTAAAACCACAAAGTGCTTTCCCCATCAGAGTCTGTGTAGTCAATGGTTTGGCTTCCTGGTTATTAGTCAGTTGGGAAAGTTAAACGTTTACATTAGTTTGATTGAACGTGTAACAGGAAAGGCAGACTGTGATTAGTTGCTGCGTCTGAATAGTGGGGGGAATATAAAATATATAATATTGCATCTGAATTATGTGTAGCTACCGGTATAGTAGCTAATATCAAAATTACTATTATATCAAATTGCTCATATATATTAGCTTTAACTACACCGATTATGTTGAGATAACTTGGAAACGTTTACAGCATTAATATACACACCATATGAGGAGGAGCACTTTATTGACCTGAAGAAGCTATCTGCAAAACGTTGTCAATAAAGTGCTCCACCTCATATGGTGTTTATATACACCGATTATGTCCGAATGACCAAAAAGTCATAACAGCGGGCAACATTTGTTTACCTTTAACATTTCAAACTTATAATTTTATATAGGCCTATATATATATATATATATATATATATATATATATATATATATATATATATATACTGTATGTATATATACATATTGTTACGAGGGAAGCCAGGGCAACCAGATGCTCTAATAGCCTAACCCACAGCACCGTACTACCCTGCAACAGACACGCTCTTAATTTCTGACTCAAACACCAAGACACGCAGGTTCTCTATGATTTTTTTTTATCTTCCTCTTTGCTCAATTAAAGCAGTAACAAGGTGACACAAAAATAGCTATGGTCCCCGAGTCTGGTCCACAGTGCGTGTAGTATGCAAGAGAACTTCTAAGGTTATTCTAAACTGCCCAAATATTACCTAACCATACCACTACTAGACTTCCAGAACAATCTATATCATACCCAATCGCTTAGGAATTGGGAACAATACAGAGCAAAAAACATGGAAAGTCCAGTGCATAAACCTCTATGCCAAGCCTATTTTCCCTAGCCTATGTCCTAATAATACACCGAGTGGCTCTCTTCAGCACAGCTCGGCGGTGGTGTTGTAAGGGGTAAACAACTTTAATGACTTACCCCTTACAACATCATCTGGGGTTAGCTCAATACACCCAAGTACAATGGGGACAACCTCACCTAGTAACAGGCTCCACCCCTAGTCTCTGACTGCACCGAATGTATTGCTGCTAAAAACTAAACAAGGCACAAGGGTTGGTATATTAGTAGGTTGAAGATTGGCTGCCACCCCCTAGAGGGTTAACTAAGGCCCGAGTTACAGGATGCTGTGTGGTGGAAGGAAACAAGACAGTAGGGTAGTATGGCACTGCAGGCCTACAGACACACCCAACAACCCCGTTCCTCAAAGGCCTACCGAAAACAAAGTAAACAGGCCAACCCACAAACCACTATAGATACCAACCATGAATAATATTCACACATAAATATAATGCAGCAGAATAATGGAAAACGACATGGAAGAATAAAAAGAAGCTTATATTCTAGATTGCCAAGGGAAAGAAATGCAGTATCTCTAACAAATGCAGAAAACTCCTGTATGCGAAACAATAAAGTTATATTAATAAAAGTTAGGTTAAATGACTCCCAGACTTGCCATGCTACTATTCAATAAGAAACTAGATCGTAAATGCGGTTAACAAGGGAACTACAGTATATGGCAAGCCTGTGACAGCCCACACAGCATGTGTGCTCAGTATGGCGTCTATCTCATGAGTAAGGCAGCAACACTGGGCCAGCGGCCAGCCTCGAGAAGGAGGAAAGGAGCTCCAGACATTGCTAGACTAAACAATTATTTTAAGCTCCTAGGCTCTCATTAACTATACAAAAGTAATCAAGTAAATATAAGGCATCATTGTGCAAACTTATAATAAACTAATACACCTCGCCTCAGTGCTGAACAAAATAGATAATTATACTCATAGCAACAAACAACATGGTTGCAAGACAGTGGCGCGATCATGACGTCACCACTGGACAAGAAGTACACACGTGAGACGGGAGAGAGATAGAAGAACAGCAAACCTCCCCTTAAACATACAACACTGCAACTGAAATAGGCTTTTCTATAAATCATAACAAACACTTACAGCTGAATTATCTGGTGGAAGTGACACCCTCACACCCAGGGGGAGTCTGTTGGTGCATCTTGAAACAACAGACTGCTCATACTTCAATAACACTACAAGACATACACAACTACAGTCTTTTTTATAGTATTTTTATAGTTTTTTATATTTTTGTATTTAAATATTTTCTTCTATACAGAAACACAGCAACTCCTAGTTTACGTCCCTACGCTGGGCTACATACGGCAACCAACAAGCACCAGACGTAATAATGACGTAATTGATAATTCAGATGTTTTAAGCAATATCACCGTTACAGAGAGAGAAGTATTGAATTGTTTAGATAAACTCAAGGTAAATAAAACGCCTGGACCTGATACAATCTCGCCTAGAGTTCTAAAGGAAGCTAAGG
Organism: Paralithodes platypus; assembly: GCA_032716605.1. Taxonomy (NCBI): domain Eukaryota; kingdom Metazoa; phylum Arthropoda; class Malacostraca; order Decapoda; family Lithodidae; genus Paralithodes; species Paralithodes platypus. The sequence continues at coordinate 54,911,780 of CM064523.1, read as the reverse complement.
ATGAGCTCTCTAAACCACTGACATTACTATTCAATAAATTCTTGCAGTCTGGAACTATGCCCGATCAGTGGAAGCTAGCCAACGTAACACCGATATTCAAAAAAGGCAGCAAATCCCTATCCAGTAACTATCGTCCAATTAGCTTAACCTCAGTTGTATGTAAAATGCTAGAAACGGTCATACGAGACAGACTCGTAAATCACTTAGAGGAAAATAACATACTTAAAGATACTCAACACGGCTTTCGTAAAAAACGTTCCTGTTTAACAAACCTCTTAGACTTCTTCCACGATATCCTCAACCTCTACGATGAGAGTAAAGCTGTAGATATTATATACCTTGATTTTCAAAAGGCCTTTGACAAAGTTCCCCACAAACGTTTACTGCTAAAACTAAAAGCGCATGGAATAAAAGACGGTGTGTTGAAATGGATAGAAAATTGGCTCAGCGACAGAAAGCAAAGAGTAGTCATAAACGGTAAGGCATCAAAATGGACCAATGTAAGTAGCGGGGTACCCCAGGGATCGGTACTAGGACCAATTCTCTTTCTAATTTACATCAACGACATAGATGAGGGTCTCACCTGTACAATCTCAAAATTTGCTGACGATACAAAAATTGCAAATAGCGTACTCTCAAAAGAACAAGTTGACGATATGCAACACAATCTAGATAAATTGTCATGTTGGGCCCAAATTTGGCAAATGAGTTTCAATGCGGATAAATGTAAAGTACTACATATCGGATACCTAAATGAGAAAGCAAACTATTCGATGAATGGCACTCAGCTTAAGAATGTAAACAGAGAAACCGATCTGGGAGTAACAATATCGAGTAACCTAAAACCGAGTCAACAATGTTCAGAAGTTGTTAAGAAGGCAAACAAAATAATTGGCTTTATAGGCAGGTCATTTGAGCATAAATCCAAAGAAGTTATCCTAACCCTTTACAATTCCTTAGTCCGCCCTCTTCTGGAATACTGCGTTCAATCCTGGTGCCCTTATTACCAAAAAGATATAAACAAGTTAGAACGAGTTCAACGTAGAGTTACCAAAATGATACCTAGCCTAAAGAACAAACCATACGAAGAGCGTCTTAGAGAATTAAATCTATTTCCTTTAACCCAGCGCAGATTAAGAGGCGACTTAATTCAAGTGTTCAAAATCATCAAAGGCATCGACAATATGAACTGTAGTAAGTACTTCACTATCGACCAATCTAATTACACGCGGGGAAACGGTTGCAAAATTATTGGTAAATCTTTTAACTCGCACGAATCTAAGAATTTCTTCTTCAATCGAGTTGTCAACTTGTGGAATGGGCTTCCCCGAAACGTTATAGACTGCATCACCGTTGATTCATTTAAACTCCGCCTAGACAAATATCTCGCATCAAACCCGCGACTGACTGCGTTTGTAAATGAATAACTTTATTTTATCCCCCCCTCAGTTACTAACCCATCTGTCCCCTACTAACTTCCTAATCCTGCCACGGACATTAGTTCCAGGGCAGTAATTCCCTTTCCAATGTTCCCTTACCCACTCTAAACCACTGTTTGGACACTTGATCCTCAGTGTTTTGGAGGACAAGCAACCTAGAAGGGTCACTGGATCTGTTGTTGCTTGATTTCCTTTGTACTCCTTTGTACTCCTTTGACAAGAGGCTACACAACACTGACTGAACAGCGAGGGTTCTCCTTAAAACATACCATCCTGTGACAAACCATCAGCCATAACATTATCAGTGCCCTTAACATGCCACACATCCAAACTGTGTTCCGGCAGCAAAACAACACCTGACACTGATAAACTGCCCAGTCCATCACAAGACTGGCACTTCTCTTCGCTCTCTCCAGCAACGGGACCTGCCAATAACCCTTCACTATTTCTACCTTAGTGATAACCGAGGCAGCCCCGATGCGGTCTATGGGGTCATCAACCCTGGGTAATGGATAGGCGTCTGTCAGGGATAATGCACTAACACTACTGCACTCAACACAAAAACGGATCTTGCCACTCAGCTCAGGTTGCAAAATCACTGGCAAAGACCACTCACGATATCCCTTATCCCTCAGACCCTTCTCCAACATGTAGTCCAGCTCTGCGTTTAAGACAGGCTGTCGAGCAGGATTTATACGGTAGGGACCCAACTTGAGCTTTGCACTGTCTCCAGCCTCTATGTCGGGTGCCACCCCGGACATCAGGCCTGGAGAATCAACAAACATGCGGAAGTACTGCCAAAGCCTAGTAAACAACTCCTCTTGGCGCTTAGGAACAAGAGGTTGCAACTTATCTCGAAGAACAACATTCTCATTGCCCTCCCACAACCCAGCTGGGACTGCAGCCTCTAAACTATAGTCTCCCTCCTTCTCCACCTTCGTCCCTAATACAGCCAGGTCATGAAAGAGACAATCTGTACCAGTTGTGCAGTCACTCCCACAGTTCATAAGTGCCAAGGCTTCCCCGCCGATACCATACATATGCACCCCCGCATTCCTTGCGGCTACACCTGCCTGCGCAGCATCACCGCCTTCAGCGCCACGGCCAGATGCAGTCGGTCTATGGTAGGGCTGTTGCATTTTACTACGGCAGCATTGGGAGGCTATGCGACGGTCGGGCGTATCTATTACATAGTTAACCTCACCAATCTGCTTAATATCCTGATACTGACCACAAAACTTAGCAGCCATGGGTTGACCCTGAACTGACAACCGTGCCAAAGCCTCGTCGCCCACCTTGAGCACCCTAGATTTAGCCTGTTTGTTACAAGGGTCTCTTTTCTTCGTGTTCATGCTGCTAACCGGGATAGCCTCCGGGTATCTAGTTGTAGTATCAATTAAAGTGTGCAAGTATTTATCTCCCGAACTGGTAGGTAATAAGGGACCAACCCTGTCAACTATAACACAAGTCAATGGCAGTTCAACTGCAGGCTTAGGGATCAATGGTGCCACAGGTATTCCTGGGTGGGGTTCTCCAACTACCTTGCCAATATGACACATAAAAAAAGAGGCCACCGATGCATGCATATTAGGCCACCAAAAATGAGAATGTAGCCTATCAGTAGTCTCACATACCCCTAAATGACCCGCCAGTGGTGCCACATGCGTTAGCCTAACCAGCTCCTCCCTGAACTGGGCAGGCACCACTAACTGCTCCTCCTCCAAGCCTGAGTTCGTATCCAGCGTCCACTGCCCCCTTTATACTAAAGTTCTCTGCTTGACCGTTCTTCCCACCAGTCGTACCAACCTTCTTAAACAGGAGGCCCAGACTGGGGTCCTCTTGCTGCAACTTGCTCAGTTTGTTTCTAGGTAACTCCATCAAGGCAGTTACCTCTGACCTCTCAAAAATATCAGAAGGTTGAGTCGGTTTCACTATGTCAGACTCCTCGTCCGGCACTAGGTCACCTCTACTAATCTCGGTAGCCTCACTGGGGTCAGCCAAGCCCACAGTTGCCTCCGGACCAGTGTCATCTAGTAGTGCATCATGGGATGGCCCGCACTCATAGCTGTCTGCCCCCGCATCCACTAAATCGTCCATCTGTTGTGCAAAATGTGCCACTGATTGGGTCACTGCACCAACAGAGTAGATAGAGTCCATGTTATCTTCTTGCAAACAACCACCACCATGGGGCACAAAAGCAGCCTCAGCGACGACTATAGGAGGTGGGAAAACTACATCCCCTGCCAAGTCAGTCCCGAGCAAAAAGTCCACCCCCTCAACTGGCAGAGTGTCCACCATAGTCACCTTACACTCGGCAGTCAAAAGCGGGCACTCTAGGGTCACCGGGACTAAATCACAGAATTGTTCACTGTTGATTCCCCTGCACATAACAAACTCTCCCGTGCTAATAGGTCCCCCTGTCAGGTTGCGACACATGGATTGTTGCGCACCAGTATCCCTAAACACCTTGACAGGGTAATCTGCTCCCCAACCCGTACAAATCCATCATGTATGAATGGCCGACACCAATCAGGGGAAGTCTGGTTATGTTCAGGTGATGATACCATCTGGGGCGGCAAAGTGCTTACTACCCTGTTTCGCGCTGGCCAACACTGCCCCCCAAACTCACCAGTACCTGGCTTGCCTTTCACAGGCACCTCCCCTAACGTCGCCACCAACTGGACAGCCTTGGGTTCCTGGGTAGATTTCCATTTAGCACACTGAGGTTTAATATGACCCTCCTGCTTGCAGAAATAACATTTCAATTCCGTAGAAGCTTGCTGGTTGTCAGCCTTAGTATAATGTTGTGTTTTGTTTGTTGTACCTTTGGGTGATGATGGGCGAGCTGATACTGTGGCTGCTTGGTGCACAGGTCGGTCTCTCTTGTCACCAATGCTCCCCATGCACGTGCCACGGCGGGCTAGTGCAAAGTCATCAGTCCAAACTGCTGCTTCCCTTATTGATTTAAACCGCTTTTCTTTTAATTTTTCCCCAATGTCCTTTTCAACTATGCTTGCAAACTGCTCCATCAGCCAAACCTCACACGCCGCCTCAAATGTACCAGCTGACTCTGAATGCAGCCACTTAGCTAGAGTATCACGCAGGTACCTGGCACATTCCACGTGCGAGTACCCCTGCCGCTTCCGAGCCCCCCTGAAGGCCAACCTGTAAGCCTCGGGACGCAGCTCGTAGGCTTTTAACACAGCCTCTTTAAGTACATCATACTCTAGCTCCTGCACTTCTAGGCGATCGTATGCATCAACAGCCTTGCCTTTTAAAACATTGCACACCAACACTGCCCAGCGGTGCCTCGGCCACTGATACTCGTGGGCCTTCTTCTCAAAACGTAAGAACCACTCTGTGACCTTAAGTTCATCGAAGGCCGGCACGAGTTTCAGCTGTCGAGACAACAACACCTCTTCTGCCTCCTCCCTAAATGCATGACCAGCATTATTCCCTTGTCATCCCTGCCCACTAGTTTCCAACTTCGTCTTTTCCAAATCTACCTGTATTCTCTTCTCCTCCATCTCTATCCTCCTCACCTCAAGCTCTCTATCTTTATCTCTCTGTCTCTCTTCCCTCTCTCCATCTTTCTCTCTCTCTCTCTCTTCCATCTCCAACCTCTTGAGCTGCAACTCAACCTCTGGACTCCTCCTCGACCCTATCGGGGTTATAGGAGGAAACTGGGCATAAGGGGGAACATTGTGCTGAGCAGCCACCGTATGAGTGGCAGTGAAATGCTGGGGTGTGGCCCACGACACATGGGGGGAAGAAGGAGGATACTGAGGATTGCTAGCATAACTTGAAACAAATGTACTGGCCATAGGGGCATGAACAATAGCCCTGTGAAAATGAAGGGACCGTACTGATAGGGTTAAATACTGACGTTTGAGGCGTGGTGGCAGGTGCTGTGGTAATAGTAGGAGACTGCCTAAATACAGTATCACCTTGCTCTGGAGTTGTTGCTCCACTCCGGTCCCCATTAGAATGGTAGCTATCCTGACGGATAGGACGCTGTGGCACATGCTGGATGGTGCCATCATCCACAACACGAGTACTAGCTTCAAAATAAGGACCACTAGGCTGCGCAGCCAACTTGCACACCTCTTGAACTAACTCTGCCTTAGACATACCACTGCACCTCCAACCATGCATCTCCAACACCCGTCTTAATTCATCACTACTCCTGCTAGCAACCTCTTCTTGACTAGGTTGGGTTCTAATAAACTGCCAAACGTCCTCCCTCCCAACAATGTGAACAGGAATGTAATCAACATGCGACATCTTAGCAATAGTTGTGGACACGGGTTAATGAAATAAAGAGTACTATGTCCGTAGACTTTCAACTACAACAAAAAATTACTGACAATCTAAATATAATTGCTTCACACCACAAGAACTCTATACCATCACCCTATGCTGGCCTAAGGTTGCCACTGTTACGATGGTAGCCGGGGCAACCAGATGCTCTAATAGCCTAGCCCACAGCACCGTACTACGGCAACCAGATGCTCTAATAGCCTAGCCCAGAGCACCGTACTACCCTGCAACAGACACGCTTTTAATATCTGACTCAAACACCAAGACACGCAGGTTCTCTAGGATTTTTTTTATCTTCCTCTTTGCTCTATTACAGCAGAAACAAGGAGACACACAAATATCTATTGTCCCCGATTCTGGTCCACAGTGCGTGTAGTATGCAAGAGAACTTCTAAGGTTATTCTAAACTGCCCAAATATTACCTAACCATACTACTACTAGACTTCCAGAACAATCTATATCATGCCCAATCGCTTAGGAATTGGGAACAATACAGAGCAAAAACCATGGACAGTCCAGTGCATAAACCTCTGTGCCAAGCCTATTTTCCCTAGCCTATGTCCTAATAATACACCGAGTGGCTCTCTTCAGCACAGCTCGGCGGTGGTGTTGTAAGGGGTAAACAACTTTAATGACTTAACCCTTACAACATCTGGGGTTAGCTCAATACACATGAGTACAATGGGGACAACCGCACCTAGTAACAGGCTCCACCCCTAATCTCTGACTGCACCGAATGTATTTCTGCTAAAAACTAAACAAGGCACAAGGGTTGGTATCTTAGTAGGTTGAAGATTGGCTGCCACCCCCTAGAGGGTTAACTAAGGCCCGAATTAGAGGATGCTGTGTGGTGGAAGGAAAAAAAGACAGTAGCCTAGTATGGCACTGCAGGCCTACACACACACCCAACAACCCCGTTCATCAAAGGCCTACCAAAAACTAAGTAAACAGGCCAACCCACAAACCACTATAGATACCAACCATGAATAATATTCACACATAAATATAATGCAGCAGAATAATGGAAAATGACATGGAAGAATAAAAAGAAGCTTAAATTCTAGATTGCCAAGGAAATGAAATGCAGTATCTCTTAACAAATGCAGAAAACTCCTGTATGCGAAACAATAAAGTTATATTAATAAAAGTTAGGTTAAATGACTCCCAGACTTGCCATGCTACTATTCAATATGAAACAAGATCGTAAATGCGGTTAACAAGGGAACTACAGTATATGGCAAGCCTGTGACAGCCCACACAATACGTGTGCTCAGTATGGCGTCTATCTCACGAGTAACTTAGTAAGGCAGCAACACTGGGCCAGCCTCGAGAAGGAGGAAGGGAGCTCCAGACATTGCCAGACTAAACAATTATTTTAAGCTCCTAAGCTCTCATTAACTATACACAAGTAATCAAGTAAATATAAGGCATCATTGTGCACACTTATAATAAACTAATACAACTTGCCTCAGTGCTGAACAAAATAGATAATTATACTCATAGCAACAATCAACATGGTTGCAAGACAGTGGCGTTATCATGAAGTCACCACTGGACAAGAAGTACACATGTGAGACGGGAGAGAGATAGAAGAACAGCAAACCTCCCCTTAAACATACAACACTGCAACTGATATAGGCTTTTCTATAAATCATAACAAACAATTACAGCTGAATTATCTGGTGGAAGTGACAATATATATATATATATATATATATATATATATATATATATATATATATATATATATATATCATTACCCATTCAGTACCAGTGCCATCCTTCATATTGTGTAGTGGCAACTATTAAAAACAAATCAGCTTAGAAAGAACGTCTACTTATTAAATGGCTACGAACTAACTCGATGAATTATATTAGCTTCCATATATCCCTCCTAAGCTGCAGTAAATCGTCCTAATGCGGCTGACATAAACTAGATAAAAAAAAGTCCCCAGTACTGAAAGTCAATTATACACATTTACAGTGTACACACTAGCCTTTGGTACACATACATACAGGATCATTTTGCCTCCACATAATGATTCTCAGAGAAGCTTTTACATTTCCTCCATGCAAATTTCTCTCTTGTCTACATTTCCTTTTGTGATGGATTATTATTTATCATTTCTGCTTCACCTTCTTGATAATATCCTTCAAATACTGGGGTAAACTATCAATGGAAGTTAAATATTACTAAGCTATAATGAATAAAATAAAATCAATCTAAATTAAAACTACTCCATATCTAAATTGAATTCAATCTGAAACAAGCTAATTTATATCCAAAGGTTTCACATAATAATTTATATATAGGGTAAGGTTATAAGGGTTAATATTAGCCAGGAATTAACTCACCAATAGTTCCACGTGGCAATGAGGCAAGGGAGAACATTTACCCAATATGGTGGACAACGGGGAACGAGACTTCGGTCCCGAGACTCGAGTCAAGTGAAAGAAGATTAAATGATTACAAGGGAATGGACATGAATATTATGCTTATCTGTCAGTCAGTCATGGCGTCGATGAGAGCATCGTGATGGTGTAGCTGTTTGTATTGCTGTCAGTGTATTGTGAATAGAGGCACAAAAGCGCGATCAACTGAGGGCGGAAAACAGATGTTAACTGGTCGGTGTTCATGAAGGCTCTGCTCTCTCTTCCTCAGAGGCACACCCTGCTGCCTTGGCAAACGCCAGGAGCCCAAATTATCGTACCGTATCTAGGTTTCTCTATACGCTAAATTATATTAATATATACGATAAATTCATATATACTACATAAGACCATGGCAATATTGCTTAATAGCATATTAGGCCTTTTATAACTTAACTTATTTACAATCGTATAATATACGATCTACTCGTCCTACGTCGTGCTGCAGGAGCGACCGTGACGTCACAGAGACATACGGGATCACAAAAGAGTTATAGCCTATCGTATTTACGATACACTCCCCCCACAAAAAAATACCTGAACCCCACCTTAAACTTAAAGTTGCCCAGAGGCTATCTTCTGACGCCACATGTCGACGGCGCCAGCAGCAGCGCGTCTGGGACGCGTCCCGGTCCGAGAATGATCACCATCAGTAAGAGGCGAGTCGTTCCTTTGAGAATCCTCGGACCCAGCAATAACCGGTGGAGCATCAGATTGCAATGTGGAATCGAGCTCCAAAGCGTACAAACGTGCGATAGGACGAACAGTAGTTCCAGTGGCTGTCTTCAATAGCGTCACCCGCTCTACAGAGTCTGCCCCCTTGTATACCTCCAACACGCGGCCCAATTTCCAGTATAAATGAGGACTATCTTGTTTAATTAAAACAACTTCACCAACTGTAGGTGCCGTTGGTCTACCAGAGGGAGTAACACTCCTTTCCCTCAATGCTAGCAGATATTCACTAATCCACCGTTTCCTAAAATCCTCGATCATGGCAATATTGCTTAATAGCATATTAGGCCTTTTATAACTTAACCTCTTTACAATCGTATAATATACGATCTACTCGTCCTACGTCGTGCTGCAGGAGCGACCGTGACGTCACAGAGACATACGGGATCACAAAAGAGTTATAGCCTATCGTATTTACGATAAATACTATGATTTCCTCGTTTCCCAGCTAAGTTCAATCATTTTGGGATATACTGATTATGCAATATTATTTGTCCAAATCCCTTAATATTTTTTTTCATAAACATATTTTATCCACTTCTCATACCCAAGGCATTTATTTCCTCTATTCTATTCTCTCATTATTCAAACTGATCAAACACATTTCCCATTACACACTGTTGGCCTTGTTAACATAATATTTTTCCCTTTTCCTTCTTTAGATTTTTTCCAAACGTCTTGTGTAATATTCCATTATAACATACCAATTCCCTCCCTCCCATAATTTCCTCAGCATAGCTATTTTTCTCTCTTCCTACCCAGGATGTTTCACTGAATACCTTGCCACAATGTATTCACTGTAATAGATACGGTATTGAAATTGTCCTATTACACAGCAAGTCTTTCCTAAGTTTCACCTAGAATTAAACCATTCTCTATTTCTACACTAGATCTTATCACAACGTCTGACTTGCCTACGTCTTCCCCCTCTTACAACACATTATATCATATACTGTATATTCTACCACCTCGTTCCCTGAGAGAGAGAGAGAGAGAGAGAGAGAGAGAGAGAGAGAGAGAGAGAGAGAGAGAGAGAGAGAGAGAGAGAGAGAGAGAGGGGGGGGGGGGGAGTGTGAGTGTAAAAATCTTCCTTTTTTTTCTACGCTTCAACTGTCCTCATTTTTTCCAAAACCTACTAGAAACTGGTGAGTGGTTTCCATTTCCCATCAACAGTTTATTTCTATCTTTCTTAGAACATTCGCCCTTTTTTTGCGTACCACTTTCACTATTTCTCCAATTACCCCCCCCCCCCTCTCTCTCTATCTATCTATCTATCTCTCTCTCTCTCTCTCTCTCTCCATCATGTGTATATATCTTCCTCTCCACCAATTTTCCTTCCTAATATTTTGTAACCAATATAGTTGGTACTCCTTAGGTCGACTGCTTCAGCAGTATTAAAAGGCCTTTCCTTCTTAATCCTTCATTTTGTTTTCATTGTTTATTTTTGTCTTTCTCTTCCTCGTTCTCATCATCCCTTTTCCATGTTATCAAACTACTATTACGTCTTCATTGTTGTTGTCGTTGTTCTTCCTCCTCACGTTCTGTGTTAACCCTTTCCATCATCATGATCACCATCTTCTTTGTTATTGTTGTGTTCTATTTTACCCCCTCCTTATTTATAACGTAACCTTCTTATCACTTGCCAAAATCCCTCTCCATGTTCTCCTATATTTTGTATTGGAAGTAACTAAAAGGTGACTCATACGATCACTTTGAATTCAAGTTGTATCCAATGTAAGCAGACTAATCTACCTTCAGTGTGGTTACTGGTATACAAGCTACACAAACCGAAGTTTTTCCAGTTTACATTTCAATTTAGGTTTTGTAATTCCCCCAAGTTTTGTTTCCACTATATGACCATCATATGAGTAACAACAAGTCTTTGGGAGTGTTTTCGACTGTTGACTGCAGTGAAACATTTCACTGTATTGTGCCTCATTTAATTGTTCAATTCCGCCCCCCCCCCCCCCCCCCCCTTGCGTACACTCTCTCTCTCTCTCACACACACACACACTCACAAGTACGCACACATACAAAATACACTTAGATATTAAAACTATGAATCCTTTATATTCTTACTTCCATCAATCTTCCATTGTATCACTTCTATAATTAATCAATCACACACACATAACTACTCAGGGAACAAACTATTTTACTCTTTGTTTCTGTTTTCTTTCCGTTCGACTTTTAGTTGTATTATCTTCGTCTATCGCACATTTCCCCCATCCTATTAGTGTATTCATGTCACTATTTTCTCTGCAATATTATTCCTCTTCTCCCATCCTCTATCCTTCTGGTTATTATGAGTATTGATGAGTGCTCGACTGGTTTCTAGTAGAATCATTTTACCTTGGCAGCTAGCCTTTCTCCTCAAAAAGTGTTATTGTGAATGAAAATGATGGACGGTAAGTGGTGGGGAAATACTTTTCATCAACCAGGCATCACTACGTAAAACAAGACATTGTCAGCTGCCAAGTTCATTTGATCTTACTCGAGTAACAGTTTGCGTTACTTTATCTCTCTTATTATCCGCGAATCCATTGACAAAATTTTTTGTAGATCACCATAAACGTTGTCAACATATTAGTCCTTCTAACTGACTGATTATATCATCCCTCTTCCAGTCTTTCATTTTCAACACTCACACTCATTCAATCATTATGTCGTATCTCTTCATCCATCCACACACACACTCTCTCTCTCTCTCTCTCTCCAGTAATTTTAGAGCCAGATCATCTCGTCGGATCCAAGTGGTATGTGTCTTGTGTGTACTTACATACCTTTGTAACTCTCTCATGCAGCCTCATCCATCTCAAACTGTGACTATTAAGACCTGTTAACACACCACCTCCCCCTTCACCTTATCCTCAGAACCTCGCCACCCTGCTAGCAATCTTTTGAAGCCAACCACTACTTCAGAACGATCGGGAGGACTGGGGAACAGAACATGGACTGAGAAAAAAGTGTGGGAAAGCTAGAATAAAAGTGAAAAGAAACTAGAGGAGAGACAAAATTATAAATATGGGGGGAAAGAGGGAGAAAGGCACAACATAAATGGGAGGTATCGTTCAGTAAAAGAAGATAAGTAGGAAATCAGAGGGTAAAATTAGGAAAAGGATGTTGAAGAAAAGTAGAGAAAAAAGGGGGGAAGTGAGATAAAGGGGAAGGAACTGTGACTATTAAAACCTTTTACCACACCACCTGTTACCCCAACCTGATTTCCCACAACCACCACCTACATTTATTGTGTAGTGTATCACTAACTGGGCCTTAAAGCCATGGACAGAGGGCTATTTAACCTCTTCTGTTCCGGCGTCATCTTTGTCATTAGTCTTGCTATATTTAGACGATTGTGTGCAGTTCAAGAAAGATCTATCGTAGTAAAATGGGTTAAGGAAGATAGTTTGAAGGCTGTTAATTGCTGGAGGACCTATTTGAACCGAATAACATCGGCTAATAGTAGACCTAATTAAATTAGAAAGACGTGACTGGTACATGAGGGGTTAAGGAGGTCAATGGGAACAGGAACGAGGGAAGCAAACGTGGGAACAAGAGGGATAAGTTGGGAAATAAGATACATAAAGCTGAGGGATAAGATACATAAAGCTGAGGGATAATATAACATTGGAATAAGATACATAAAGCTGAGGGATAAGATACATAAAGCTGAGTGATAAGATACATAAAGCTGAGGGATAAGATACATAAAGCTGAGGGATAAGATACATAAAGCTGAGGGATAAGATACATAAAGCTGAGGGATAAGATACATAAAGCTGAGGGATAAGATACATAAAGCTGAGGGATAATATAACATTGGAAAAAGAGGAGAAGATGGGAATCAGAGGGCGAAATAAGAAAAGGTAAGAAGGTAACAATTCTCGCTACCAAGAATTCACCGGAGACCTCTGGTGGACGCTTCCGAAGTAGCGCCAGAGCTACAACTGTAGACATAAACAAGATTCAACACCTAGGCTATACAAAGTTGATCACGATTTCTCACGATTCTGCGTGTTTTTACTATATACTAGATGACTACACTAAGTGCTTATATAATATGGTAGTCGTGGGAATGTCCATATGTAGCAAGAAATTACTAAAAGCAAAGTTATAAGGATGATTACCTATCATAACAAAAAAACACGAAAATACCTTCTTTCATATAAATATATGTTATTTAATATTAGGGGTGACTTTAAAATACAATTAGCATTAATACTCCAATGACTAATATGTGTCAGCTATAGAAAGTACGACATGTAGCTTATAATTAAGAATTATGGATGGAGAGGGATGGGGAAGAACTGAGGGATATCGACATTTAAAGGGCCCAGGTCGCTTACAGTACAAAACAACGTGTCTCAGGCGGCAACTTCAAGAATTATTGGTAGGGTCAATTAGGTTGCAGAAGAAGGATATAATGACTTGAAAATAAATGGGAATTGGGTGAGGGCAAAAGTGAAGAAATCCGACAATCAAAACCTTTCACCACGCCACCTCCCTCATCTGAATATTCCGCCACCAACTATAAATCCTTGCCGCCACCCACAATGGTTCAGGCTTTCTTCACCCAAAGTCACTTCACCTACCTATCCTCTTTGCGTTAGCCTTACCTAACCTATTATATTATATTTTACCATAAGTTAATTTTAGACTACCATAACCTTACCTGCACTTCCATACCCTAACCTGAAATGTACATAAATCCCTATTTAATCTTCGCCTATACCCACACCTAAACTTACCCAAACCCTCCATTCAAAGCGTGGGTAAAGGAACTCAACCGTGAACGAAACTACGTCTGGGCGATCCAATCTATGGGCGATACGACCAAAACTTTAACCATAACACTTCCGAGGTCTCCTAGTGGCCAGATATAAGGAGGTTGGGAAGGGGATAATAGGACAATAGGGAATAATTGGACAAAAAGAGAAGGGTGAGTAATATATATATATATATATATATATATATATATATATATATATATATATATATATACAGTATATATATACAGTATATATATAGGTTAGGTTAGGTTGGGTGTAATGAAAAAAACGCTTACAGACTTCACCTGCTAAATACCGAACAAAATAACAAGTTCACTTTATTTTATAACAAAATGTAAAATAATTAATAATTATTGATTTAAAGGATATAAAGTAAAACATTTAGTGTCGTCCAAGCGTGTGTTATAATCTGAACACTGGCATTGATCTCCCCTGTCATGCTACCCCCCCCCCCCCCCCCCCTCATCTCCTAGTTTGTACTCAGGAATATTGAATTATAAACATAATTGTTTTCAGGGTGAAGCAATGTAAGTAATAATTCCTCTATACACCGTTTACAACTAAAATGATTTTACTTTGATTTTTTGTTCAACATAGGAAAGACCATAGGCATCTTGGATGAAGCAAATTACGATCCTCAAGTGGTCTACAGACATTACTGTCATATGTTAGTAAATAAAAAAAGCAATGCTGAATGATAAAAATACCCAAACAATGTGGGCATTACAAAGTTATTGCCTAAAATTATTTAATTGATTGTCAGTAGTGAACATTAATTCAATTACAAGCTTATTCGAAGCGGTTTCGGGTTGAATTGAATCTCCTTACTAATTCTTACTGAGCATTTGCATTTCAGAGATTCGTTTAATAAGTTCGAGACTTCATAATCGATCAAAATTATTTACCACAACTGTAAATGGTCATTACAGTGTAATAAGAGGAGATTAATTGAAATCATTTAAAATCCCACCAACTGATGCAATACAGAAATCAATCATGCCCATTATTTATAATCTTTGGATCTTTATACCGAGTCGTAAAACATTTTCGGAATTTCATTCAAGATAGGAACGATCAGCCCCAAATTAATGTTTGAATCAAGAACTATGTTCATAAACGATTTAATTACCTTCAATTACGTTTGGATACTCGACCCAGACTTGGGCATCAGCATTATACCCCATGACCAGAGTTGCAAATGTTACACACATTTTTTACGCTAATCTGTTTCAAATAGTTAGTATTTTTCTGCTAACTACCTAATATCATCACCATATTCTAAGATACTTTGATTTCGTAATTTCTAATGTGTGAATAGGTAAACCTATACTTTCCCTTTAGTTAAGTCCATAGTAAACATGTTTAATCATGTATCAATTATTTAGTGCTTTATTTGTAACCCTGTTTTGCTAGATTTCTAAATATGTACATATCTCATAAATAACACTTGTTTTGGGAAAATATGATACAACAATATATGTTCATTTTCCATTTAAAAATGTGTTCGTCATAGTCTGTAACATTTATTTCAATACACCCTAATTGTATACTGTATATCTATATACATATATATATATATATATATAGACAGAGAGAGAGAGAGAAGGGGACAAGTAGTAAACACAAACTGGAAATTACTAGAGAATGACTGGAATTGTAGGGGAATAATAATTGTTGGAAGAGGGAGGGGAGGGAGAGGGCAAGAGGGGCTGAAGTGAACGGAAAGAGTGGACAGTCCTACCAGCAGTCACCAGTCCAACACTTCCTGTAGGACAGATATATGGTGGGTGGCAGGAGGGAGAGGGCAAGAGGGGCTGGAGTGAACGGAAAGAGTGGACAGTCCTACCAGCAGTCACCAGTCCAACACTTCCTGTAGGACAGATATATGGTGGGTGGCAGGAGGGAGAGGGCAAGAGGGGCTGGAGTGAACGGAAAGAGTGGACAGTTACACCAGCGGTGAAATAATAGAGGGTAAGGATTGAGGAGTGAGGGAATCGGAAGGAAATATGGTTCAGAAGAGATGAACATGGGGAAAATTGGGGTTAATTGGTAACCGGCATTAAGAGGGGGAATTGGGAAGACGGGAGATTGAGGAAGAAGGATGGGTGGGTAAGATAATGAAATTAGTAGCACAAAGAAAGGGAGGACAAAATTATATGGGGAACAAAATAATAGTAAGGGGAGGATAGAAAAGAATGGTGATTAATCAAGAGAGAACATTGTGAAAAAGAAGGGGAAGGGGGAAAACGAGGGGGACTGTGGAAACAAAAATATGGAAAATATGAAACAAGTTGAGAAGTGGAGAGATCGTGGGAAAGAAGGACAGAATATGACCATAAATAAGGGCCCTAAGTTAGATAACAGAAAACGAGGTTGAGAAGGTGGCGATGGCATTATTGGTAACATACGGAAGAAAAGTGACAGCTTCCATCCCGTATTTCATCTCTCTCTCTCTCTCTCTCTCTCTACTGGGGCCAGTTTTGTTTCTAATCTATATAAATTACATCGATGTTGAACTAAATAAAGCTATTTCAAAGTTCGCTGATGACACAAAGATAGGAAAATCAGTATTAACCGAAGACAGAAATAAACTGCAATCTGATTTAAATTAAATAGTAGACTGGTCGGAAAAATGGTAGATGCCATTCAATGTTGACAAATGCCAGGTCTTGCAAATAGGTAATAAACACAACAAATATAAATACAAGATGAAAGGACAGCCAATCAAAACAAGTCCATTAGTTAAAAACCTGGGGGTTCTTATATCTGAAACCTAAAGACCTCAGATCAATGTGTAGCAGCTGCGAATAAGGCCAATCGAGCAATGGGATATATTAAGAGAAATTTTACTTATAAAAATGAGAACATTATAGTACCTTTATTTAAAATCATAGCGAGGCCGAATCTTGAATATGGCGTGCAATTTTGGTCTCCTTATCTGAGCAAGGACATTGAGAAACTTGAGTCGGTGCAGCGTAGAATGACACCGTTGATTCCGTCACTAAGAAATAAATCTTATCATGAAAAACTAAACAAATTAATTTATTTTCACCTAAGAAAAGAAGATTGCAAGGTCAATTAATCGAGTGTTTGAAGATGCTAAAGGGATTTGACAAAATTGATATAGATTCACTTTTCAAAATAGATAATAGTTCATTAACTCGGGGAAATGGAATGAAATTAAAAACCAGGAGGGCGAATCTCGATGTCCCAAAGCACTTCTTCACCTACAGTGTGGTCATCGAGTGGAACACATTGCCTGATAAAGTGGTACAATATAAGGCAATTGACACATTCAAAAGAAGTCTAGACATTCATTTTGAGGAGGTGGGAATAATATAGGTAAACAAAATAAATACAAAAAACACACATAGGTTAAACATCAGTAGTTGATAATATTTCGCATCTTCGTTCTATACTATAAATTTCCCTGTAGAAGCTTTTCTCATTCTGCTGGGGGACTTCTTAATTTCATGCCAACCAACGGTCGGAGGCAGAGGTGGGTGGGGAGAGAGCCTTCTTCTTTGCTATCCTTGCCTTCCACTTTGTAGCAAATTCTATTGTATCATTAAGTCCGGACTACCTAGTAGGGACCGCAAGGTATGTGTATCTATGTAACACACTCTCTCTCTCTCTCTCTCTCTCTTTTTTCCTCACCATTTTTCGGTCTCAATATGTTCCCAGGTCGGTGTATTCATACAGATTTTACACTCCGTTGTCTGGCCTTCCACACCAGAAGGGGAGAAGAAAGACCGAATAAACTGGAGCCAAAGCAGATTAGTGGACCTTGAAGGAAAATATTAATTTACGAAGTAAAGACAAAATATTAGCCTGGCAGATTATTTAAGGTTAGTCACACGTAACAGCAGTTTTGTTTGTGTGTTTGGCTTCACAGGAAATACTAGTTAATAAGCTAGTCAATAATGTTTCTGACAAACTATTTTACATTGAGCTGGACTTCACTGTGCGTCTTGACAATACTAAAAGGTTTGTATATAATAGTTAATGGGAAACTAAACCAGTATATAATTATTTTTAACTTTGACTAACTTTGAGCACCTTCAATTATTTATAAGTATACGATATAATCAGTGCTGAGCTAAATTTACATACTTGGAAAGATAATGCTGGGATACTATTTATTATATGTGAGAAAGATGGTTATTATCCTCGCTGGCCGAAGTTTGCCGAAATGGTGTGATCGTTATCGCCTGTGTGTCTGTTTTTTCAGCAGACGTTCAATAACTAATGGAAACATGTTAATGAAATTTCACCAAATAACAAAACAAACTTAATAAACAATAATATTATGAAGTCTTTGGTCGATCTTCACGCTACTCACTATGAGACATGCTGGTTACCAAAGGAGTTCCTACAATCATTGATAATGATTTATTGGTGGTTCAGGTACTTACTCTTAATTTTAACTCCGGCAGTGCCGGTGATGTTCTTTTCATCTTATCCTGGACACTCTTAGACGATTGTATTCAGCTTAAGACAGTAGCCTTTTATTTGTTAACCCGGCGCGTGCGCGCAGGGTGTAGTGAACACCACAGTTCTGGGCGGCAATATTAAGGGGACCGACCGGTTATTTAGGCTTAAAAAGATCGAAATCCTGAAAATACCATTAGGTGTTTACTCAACATGAGTCAACATCCCATCATAAGCCAGTGAAATGTTATTAGTGAAAACCCATTGGAAATTGTTTTTTTTATGTTTTCCAAACTTTTCCTGTAATTCTAAAAATGTTACATAGCAAACTTTGAAATTGACATGCTCAGTAACTACTGGTCGTACGAGGATCATACATATATAAATGGAAAGAGCGTAAAATACTCTACAAGCTCCCATATGCTTTATCTTCTACTCTGCTGTGTTCCTGTGTACAATATTGTAAAACAAAACAAAAAGTTAAAAATGTTCACCTAATTACCGTAGACTTTCACATGTTTTTCTCAAAATTGTTTTGTCGCACTTTGAAATCTTATAATAAATGTATTATTGGACCTATAGGAATGGTGTATATACCATTGGAAAGGAAATTAAAAACACTACATTATGTATACAACTAATTTACTCTAGCCAACTTTGTTTGTTTACCGCATCTTGTCACAATCGTAAAATTCTACAGAATAATTTCAGCTTAATTCATAATCACCTAAGTCCAAAAATAAACAAAATATATAAAACATTTGTTTATAGAAACTACAGACACACCTATTGTGAGTTGTTTGATCACATACAGCAGGTACTATAGGGATTTTTGTAGGAGTTATATGCGTCTTAGTAGTGCTATAGTGTTCAACCTTTTTTTTACCTAAATTGAAAGCAAAAAGCAAAAAAATAAAAAAAAATAAAAAATAGTTTTATGGTTACATACACCTGTGCCAAATTGCATTTACAGTACATTGAAAGTAAGACCTGGAAGTTAGTAAATAACCGGTCAGTCCCCATTCCTGTCTATAATCATAATTTTACAATAAATATTATTATTACTTATTCATATGCGCTTATTTTACCTATAATATGAAGATAGTAACCTGTAACAACAATAGAACAAGGGGGAATATGATTGGGATGGTCAAAATCGCGAATTGTTAGCAAGCGATTCATTCATCAATTGTGAGCCAGCTGGCCTCACACCCTCTTCTCTCGAGGGTTGAAGCAGCACTGAGCTACTCCCTCACACTCTCTCAGTCTCTGCCTTATGTAACACACACATGACCACAGACTAGGATCGGTTTGGAGATGTTTACACGAAAATATACCAATGAATAAGGGAATAACAGGGACAATAGGTGATAATTGAAGGGGGGGGGGAGGTAGGAGGGGATGTGGAGGAGTCATATGAGGTATAGAGAACACAAAATCACTTGTTTTAAGTGCTACTGGGGCCTTTTAAAAGTTGTTTTGTAGGCATTACCTCTTAAGAGGGTCCTCGCCCTTGCCCACCAAAACCTCTTAAGAGTGTTCTCGCCGTTCCCGGGTTAAAAGTCCTTCCTAAGCTGAATCAAATTATATAATTGTCGCCAGAAGATAATGAAAAGGACGTCACCTGTACTGCACAGGTTAAAATGCAGTTGAATTGAATTTGGTGAGACTAATCAGTGGATATAATCATCCTATTGGCCAGCCAATTTCGACATTGTTCAGTCTATATCTAGGAAGCTATGCCTGTATAATTTGTAATGAAAGAGAGAGAGATAATATAATGGCTACTCGACCCATATTGGTCACATACCAATGATAACGTGGATCAAAATGGTCGCTAGGCAAAAACTGATTGGAAACAAAAAATGCCTACTCATTTCAACCCCTATTGGACCACATCAGCAATGGACCAACACCTTCCATCATATTCAACCACTTGGTCCATACTGGCCATGGACCATAATGGCCATGGACCAACACCTTCCATCATATTCAACCACTTGGTTCATACTGGCCATGGACCATAACAGCCATGCACCAACACCTTCCATCATATTCAACCACTTGGTCCATACTGGCCATGGACCATAACAGCCATGCACCAACACCTTCCATCATATTCAACCACTTGGTCCATACTGGCCATGGACCATAACGGCCATGCACCAACACCTTCCATCATATTCAACCACTTGGTCCATACTGACCATGGACCAAAACGGAGTTGGACTAATAGGGTCATTCAGCCAATATTAACCTTAGCCATTCGACCACTTGGCTCCGACCATATCAGCAACAGACAAAATAGGTAGTACATAACACAATGGCCGCAGGTTCAGATGAATCTAGATGACACTCTGAATTGTACTCATGGTGGAGAAATAAGCTGAACTGATCAATGAATGTTATGTTCATTTCCCACATACTTTGTTATGATCATTTAATGAAAATAAAACTAGCTAGAGTGTAGCTTAATGTGTTGGCAGCACTGTTGTGAACAAATGGCATCATTTGGTAAAGAAGTGCATTGGTAACCAATATTATATTATATCTAACCCACACAACCCGAGCGACGCATGTGATACGGCGGCAATATATGTAACGCTAAACCCCAGCGCCGCAGCACCTGTGTCAGCAATTTCGAGCTTATTTATTCTTGTGCTATGGTAGCTAGAGGGTTCAAATTTATATGGGATATACCTTATGATGTTGCCCAACAGTGCCAATACTTATCAATAGGCAATACACAAGTCCCGCCACGGTGGGGAGTGGGGAGCGAGAGCGTGGGAGGAGGGAGGGAGTGGGAGGACTGGGCTGCCTCCCACCTGCCAGTTGTCTTGTGTACTTAGTGAATGTCGGACGTATCTCGTCGCCTCGCTATGTTAATTGCTCCCCATTAAATAGTTGACTCCAAGCCAAGTGGGGAAGACGAGGAGGAGGATGACCCAGACACCATGACATTCCTCAAAATTCCGCCAGGTCATGGTAGGGGTAAGAAGAGACGAGAGTGTTTCATGTTGCTACATACACAGCAAGCTAGGCGATGTGTACACTGGTCCTCCCCCAGTGCCCCCACCCCTGCGTTCACCACCATCTCCCCTCTCTCCCCACTAACAATACGTCAAAACCCATATTTTTAAGTCAAAAGTGCCTAAAAGAATTTGTAACACTCATATTCTAACTATATAACATATGGTAAAGTATAAAATCAATAAACAGTGCATGAGGGAGGCATTGAATGAAAGGAAAGTTATGGGGGAGTGGGATGTCTGTCAGTTGGCCTTGTGTGTACGTGTGTGAGTCCATGACCAAGATGGCCGCCAGCTCGCCAGTCGCCATGGTAACCAGGACGCCCGCGGGACTTGCCACTCCCTCGGCACTTATAAAACTGGGATCTATGCACTTATCGCACTATAACTTCACTTACAATGACATTATGTGATACATGTTGCTAATATATGAACTATGAAGGCACACATGATGCTCGTGTAGTGTAAATAACCATCACTCGAAAACTGGACGCATCGCACATCTGCCATGCTGCCGCGCTCAGCTGTGGTGGTGCGGGCAAGAAGATTGAAGACCGCCCTGCATCAGCTGATTGTTGATGACCCCCCCCCCCCCATAGGACCCACAAATGACCGAGGTGAGTGTTTTTCTTTGTGCTATTCATTATTTCTCACCTATTTCAGCTATTTAAGAAAATACACAAAATTTACCATATCGGCTGGTCTCAAAGCGTACTTTTACCATTAATTAGCTGGTGCTCAGTGGGTTAAGCAGGAGGATAACATGTTTTGTTTTTATACTTTGACGCCCATTTCCCTGAGACTTTAATTTGCAAATTCAATGTTTTTCAAATTGCTATAACTTTTGCAATTATTGCTCAATGTGCACGATTTTTTGTTACTGTCTAGCTTACATTTTCTTCTAAAGAGTGCAGCACCTATGGGTCTGTAAGTTACATATTTTACTTATGGGTGCGGTTTAAATTTGGTGTAGGCGTAAAAATGCAGTGAAGTGATTTCGTTATAAGAGCAGTACTCATCCATTGGACCTACAGCAGTAAAATATATTGCTTCCTTTCGTTTTATCTTCCTTTTCTCCTTACTTGTCTCCTAATTCTCTTGTCTTGCCTCCTCATCCTCATGATTCCTTGCCTTCTCCTCCTCCTCCACTTTCTGTTTTTCTTCAGTAATTTGCAAGTCTATTGCTTTTCTGGTTTCCAGGTAATTAAGCAGGTACCGAAAGTTGAGGGGAAAGGAAGGTAAGGGGAGGTAAGACTCAAAAGGAGGGAAGGCGGAGTATAAGGATATAAATAGGAGGACAGGAAAATAAAAGGGATAAGATGGATATGGGATGGATAGGAAAGTAAAGAGAAGAGGGATAGGCTGGATAGCAGAAAGGAAGGGTTAGAAATGTAGAGAAATAAAGGGAATTGCTAAGGGAACGAGAAAGAAGAACGACAGATGGGTGAATGGGAAGACGCGGGATAAAGGGAAGGAGGGAAGAGAGACATGAGAGAGAATAGAACAAATACAAATATTACATAGAAACAAGTACCTTAACACGTCATTCATTAGCAAATGTAGATATTGTAGAGACAATGAACAAAATACGGTCGTTCTCATGGCACGTACAACCACAGTTCTCTAATTATTTAAAACATTAAAATACTGTCGTTAGTAAGATACTTAACATATCCTCTCATATAGCGAGAAAAATACACTGGTTGTGTGGAAAGGAGTGCGTTAGGCCTACTAGAATATATCAATACACTCTCTCTTAAAATTACATTGATATTTCATTTGGTTACTGTATTCAATTTATAAGCTTAGTGAAGTGCTTTGAATCGACCAATAATGACATCTTCTGAGTCTACCCTGAATATCAAAGAGCATATACCGTACAGAGAGCATACCAAGGAAAAGCATAACCAGGCGTAAATCTCCAGAGAGTAATTAAGCACTGACCAGACACTCAAATACCGAGCTCCGGGCTACAGCGACCTATCAAGGTACCTCTGTCATCATTCACCAATGACCCTGTTGCCACTGGACCAATGCACTAGCATGATGCAGAGAATGTCAAGACTACTACCTTGCTAGATCTTAACTTCGTCAAATACAAACTGAAAATTCAGACAATGCACAATCAGTAACATCCAACTCTAATACTCTTAAGGTGTTTTATGTAAATGCTCGTAGCATACGCAATAAATTTTCAGATCTAGAGGAAATCGTGTTTACAGAACATTATGATATAATCGGCATTACAGAATCTTGGTTAAATACGGAAGACAGAGACTTTTTAGCCGAATATACGCTTCCTGGTTATACAATGTTTGAGAAAAGTCGGATCAATAGAAATGGAAGAGGAGTTCTGTTTTTTATAAAGGAAAGTCTTAATCCCGTCTTAATGTCAAAACCACAAATTGCGAATATAGCCATATCTTACGTACTATTAAATAATAAACGAGGAACTAAAATAACACTAGCTTTATTGCACCTCAATCAGTGCAAACTGACAGTGAAATTTATGAACAAATTGCAGAAATAACTAACATACAAGATACCGTAATTCTTGACGATTTCAACTTACCCGTGACTAAATGGGGCGATATTCTTACTTCACACTCTAGACACGACCTCTATGCTATCTTGCAAGAGAGTTCACTTTTTCAATTTGTACAATCTCCGACCCGTGATAATAATGTGCTTGACCTTGTACTCGCAACAAAAGAAGAATTAATAGAGAATTTGAATGTTGGTGATGAATTCAGTAACAGCGACCATCGTACGATAACTTTCACTTTAAAGTTTACTATTAACAAATCAAATAGCAGCATTGAGAAAGTCCCTAATTTCAAGAAAGCAAATTTTCATAAACTTAAATCAAAGCTTAAAGAAACTGATTGGAGCTTTCTGACTAACAATAACGACATAAATACATCTTGGGAATGTTTCCCAATCACTTACCTTAAGGCAGTGCAAGACTGCATACCATCGAAAATACGGCGTCCAGGCCATAATGATAAGCCCAAATGGTGGAATAAAGATATTTCAGACTGTCTGCTTGCTAAAAAATTTGCTGATGATAGATTAAAATCCTCACAAAATGACGAAGAACGGGTGAAATTTGTAGAGCTACGACGCAAAGCCAAAAAGTTAATTAAGCAAAGTAAAAAGACCCTGGAGTTACATGTTGCGAATCAAAGTAAAACAAACCCGAAAGAATTCTATAGTTATATCAGAAAGAAAAAAGTAGTTACTTCAACTGTTGGACCGTTAGTCGATGAAAATGGAGAATACACCAAAGACGAAGTACAAAATTAATGAGTAATGCCCTCAATACCTTCTTTGCATCAGTTTTTACAACAGAAGACCTCAGTGATATCCCTACACCATCGCCGATTCAGATTGATAATTCAGATGTTCTAAGCAATATCACCGTTACAGAGAGAGAAGTATTGAATTGTTTAGATAAACTCAAGGTAAATAAAACGCCTGGACCTGATACAATCTCACCTAGAGTTCTAAAGGAAGCTAAGGATGAGCTCTCCAAACCACTGACATTGCTATTCAATGAATCCTTGCAGTCTGGGACTATGCCTGATCAGTGGAAGTTAGCCAACGTAACACCGATATTCAAAAAAGGCAGAAAATCCCTACCCATTAACTATCGTCCAATTAGCTTAACCTCAATTGTATGAAAAATGCTAGAAACGGTCATAAGAGACAGACTCGTAAATCACTTAGAGGCAAATAACTAACTTAAAGATACTCAACACGGCTTTCGTAAAAAACGTTCCTGTTTAACAAACCTCTTAGACTTCTTCCACGATATCCTCAACCTCTACGATGAGAGTAAAGCTGTAGATATTATATACCTTGATTTTCAAAAGGCCTTTGACAAAGTTCCCCACAAACGTTTACTGTTAAAACTAAAAGCGCATGGAATACAAGACGGTGTGTTGAAATGGATAGAAAATTGGCTCAGCGACAGAAAGCAAAGAGTAGTCATAAACGGTAAGGCATCTAAATGGACCAATGTAAGTAGCGGGGTGCCCCAGGGATCGGTACTAGGACCAATTCTCTTTCGAATTTACATCAACGACATAGATGATGGTCTCACCTGTACAATCTCAAAATTTGCTGACGATACAAAACTTGCAAATAGCGTACTCTCAAAAGAACAAGTTGACGATATGCAACACAATCTAGATAAATTGTCATGTTGGGCCCAAATTTGGCAAATGAGTTTCAATGCGGATAAATGTAAAGTACTACATATCGGATACCTAAATGAGAAAGCAAACTATTCGATGAATGGCACTCAGCTTAAGAATGTAAACAAAGAAACCGATCTGGGAGTAACAATATCGAGTAACCTAAAACCGAGTCAACAATGTTCAGAAGATGTTAAGAAGGCAAACAAAATAATTGGCTTTATAGGCAGGTCATTTGAGCATAAATCCAGAGAGGTTATCCTAACCCTTTACAATTCCTTAGTCCGCCCTCTTCTGGAATACTGCGTTCAATCCTGGTGCCCTTATTACCAAAAAAATATAAACAAGCTAGAACGAGTTCAACGCAGAGTTACCAAAATGATACCTAGCCTAAAGAACAAACCATACGAAGAGCGTCTTAGAGAATTAAATCTATTTCCTTTAACCCAGCGCAGATTAAGAGGTGACTTAATTCAAGTGTTCAAAATCATCAAAGGCATCGACAATATGAACTGTAGTAAGTACTTCACTATCGACCAATCTAATTACACGCGGGGAAACGGTTGCAAAATTATTGGTAAATCTTTTAACTCGCATGAATCTAAGAATTTCTTCTTCAGTCGAGTTGTCAACTTGTGGAATTGGCTTCCCCGAGACGTTATAGACTGCAGCACCGTTGATTCATTTAAACTCCGCTTAGACAAATATCTCGCATCAAACCCGCGACTGACTGCATTTGTAAATGAATATTTTTATTTTATCCCCCCCTCAGTTACTAACCCATCTGTCCCCTACTAACTTCCTAATCCTGCCACGGACATTAGTTCTAGGGCAGTAGTTCCCTTTCCAATGTTCCCTTACCCACTCTAAACCACTGTTTGGACACTTGATCCTCAGTGTTTTGGAGGACAAGCAGCCTAGAAGGGTTACTAGAACTGTTGTTGCTTGATTTCCTTTGTACTCCTTTGTACCATTAACCTCTTTTACCATATTGTATGCAACTGTAATGAGCGATTTGTTAACACTGTGTACCATTACTGCTTTGTCTATGACTGGCAGTTAGTAAATAACTTTATTTACAACTGGTCAGCATGTTTTGTTCACAATTGGAAAACCTGTTGAATATTTTTGACTGTCAACCACCAAGTGATGTTTTCTGTGATTGGGGTGGAGCATTGCCTTGTTCACAACTGGCACTCCTGCAGCCTCCAAACCAGCATCAACAGAATTCAGCAAGACCGATTCTACAACACCAGAGCTCCAACTATACCTGGTCACCACAACTCCACCTGCACATCTTACTGATCAAGAATAGCCCTGAACCGAACCGGACTATGTTGATTTGTCTCCTATTGTATGTGCCAAGCTAAGCATAATATATATAAATACAATCTTTGATGGATTTTTATATGTTCGCAAACAAATCATATTCGGGTGATTATCTTTCACGAACGTAATCTAATCAAACTGGATAAGCTAAGCCTAGTTTTTCGATTAATATAATCAAGCCTGACCAAGCATAACCAAATTTAGATTAAAATTAAAATTATCAATGATGATTACCCTTAATATTCACTTATTGAGTAAAGTACAGTCTGAACACAATTTTTTTTTTTTTTGTTTGGTTGAAGAGATGGACAGGATACTAGTGGGACTGTGTTGAAAGGCAAGTGCCTCCCACTCGGGGGTATGCACTGAGAGAGCTATGAAGAACACTGATTGGTGTAATAGCGATAGAAGAGTGAAAGAGATGCACCACTACAGTGTGTAGAAACATAATGTAGGGAACTAGTAAGAGGAAGTGAGTCGATGAGGCCAAATACTTTTGACTACCCCTTTTAGAAGTGCGGTATGAGTGGAAGCTCCCCACACATTCGAACTATACTCAGTAAATGAGTGTACTGTGCGCTCTATAATAGGATTTAATCTGTTCACTGACATAGGCAGTACGATAGATACTTCTCAAGAAATGTCAAAGAAATATAAAACAGGTTTTCATTGCATGATGCAATGGGATAAAAAAAAACAATAAATTCAAATATATATATTATCATAATCCAGTACAAAAAAGTAAGATACATAATAATTATGACATTTAAAAAACATACACATATAAAGGTATACATTGGAGTTTTATATACAGCCTACAAGAATATTGGAGCTACATTATGAGGAAGGAATGGACAACGAGATACACATTAATGAAGATTATATAATTTATTATATAGCAAGTACAAAGGAGTAGTACAAAGGAGTACAAAGGAAATCAAGCCACAACAGATCTAGTGACCCTTCTAGGCTGCTTGTCCTCCAAAACACTGAGGATCAAGTGTCCAAACAGTGGTTTAGAGTCGGTAAGGGAACATTGGAAAGGGAACTACTGCCCTGGAACTAATGTCCATGGCAGGATTAGGAAGTTAGTAGGGGACAGATGGGTTAGTAACTGAGAGGGGGATAAAATAAAGTTATTCATTTACAACCGCAGTCAGTCGCGGGTTTGATGCGAGATATTTGTCTAAGCGGAGTTTAAATGAATCAACGGTGCTGCAGTCTATATCGTCTCTGGGAAGCCCATTCCACAAGTTGACAACTCGATTGAAGAAGAAATTCTTAGATTTGTGTGAGTTAAAAGATTTACCAATAATTTTGCAACCGTTTGCCCGCGTGTAATTAGATTGGTCGATAGTGAAGTACTTACTACAGTTCATATTGTCGATGCCTTTGATGATTTTGAACACTTGAATTAAGTCACCTCTTAATCTGCGCTGGGTTAAAGGAAATAAATTTAATTCTCTAAGACGCTCTTCGTATGGTTTGTTCTTTAGGCTAGGTATCATTTTGGTAACTCTACGTTGAACTCGTTCTAGCTTGTTTATATCTTTTTGGTAATAAGGGCACCAGGATTGAACGCAGTATTCCAGAAGAGGGCGGACTAAGGAATTGTAAAGGGTTAGGATAACTTCTTTGGATTTATGCTCAAATGACCTGCCTATAAAGCCAATTATTTTGTTTGCCTTCTTAACAACTTCTGAACATTGTTGACTCGGTTTTAGGTTACTCGATATTGTTACTCCCAGATCGGTTTCTCTGTTTACATTCTTAAACTGAGTGCCATTTATCGAATAGTTTGCTTTCTCATTTAGGTATCCGATATGTAGTACTTTACATTTATCCGCATTGAAACTCATTTGCCAAATTTGGGCCCAACATGACAATTTATCTAGATTGTGTTGCATATCGTCAACTTGTTCTTTTGAGAGTACGCTATTTGCAATTTTTGTATCGTCAGCAAATTTTGAGATTGTACAGGTGAGACCCTCATCTATGTCGTTGATGTAAATTAGAAAGAGAATTGGTCCTAGTACCGATCCCTGGGGTACCCCGCTACTTACATTGGTCCATTTAGATGCCTTACCGTTCATGACTACTCTTTGCTTTCTGTCGCTGAGTCAATTTTCTATCCATTTCAACACACCGTCTTGTATTCCATGCGCTTTTAGTTTTAGTAGTAAACGTTTGTGGGGAAATTTGTCAAAAGCCTTTTGAAAATCAAGGTATATAATATCTACAGCTTTACTCTCATCGTAGAGGTTGAGGATATCGTGGAAGAAGTCTAAGAGGTTTGTTAAATAGGAACGTTTTTTTACGAAAGCCGTGTTGAGTATCTTTAAGTAAGTTATTTGCCTCTAAGTGATTTACGAGTCTGTCTCTTATAACCGTTTCTAGCATTTTACATACAATTGAGGTTAAGCTAATTGGACGATAGTTAATGGGTAGGGATTTGCTGCCTTTTTTGAATATCGGTGTTACGTTGGCTAGCTTCCACTGATCAGGCATAGTCCCCGACTGCAATGATTCACTTAATAGCAATGTCAGTGGTTTGGAGAGCTCATCCTTAGCTTCCTTTAGAACTCTAGGCGAGATTGTATCAGGTCCAGGCGTTTTATTTACCTTGAGTTTATCTAAACAATTCAATACTTCTCTCTGTAACGGTGATATTGCTTAGAACATCTGAATTATCAATCTGAATCGGCGATGGTGTAGGGATATCACTGAGGTCTTCGGTTGTAAAAACTGATGCAAAGAAGGTATTGAGGGCATTACTCATTTGTACTTCGTCTTTGGTGTATTCTCCATTTTGTTCGACTAACGGTCCAACAGTTGAAGTAACTACTCTTTTCTTTCTGATATAACTATAGAATTCTTTCGGGTTTGTTTTACTTTGATTCGCAACATGTAACTCCAGGGTCTTTTTACTTTGCTTAATTAATTTTTTGGCTTTGCGTCGTAGCTCTACAAATTTCACCCCTTCATCTTCATTTTGTGAGGATTTTAATCTATCATTAGCACATTTTTTAGCAAGCAGACAGTATGAAATATCTTTATACCACCATTTGGGCTTATCATTATGGCCTGGACGCCGTATTTTCGATGGTATGCAGTCTTGCACTGCCTTAAGGTAAGTGGTTGTGAAACACTCCCAAGATGTATTTATGTCGTTTTTGTTAGTCAGAAAGCTCCAGTCAGTTTCTTTAAGCTTTGATTTAAGTTTATGAAAATTTGCTTTCTTGAAAATAGGGACTTTCTCAATGCTGCTATTTTATTTGTTACTAGTAAACTTTAAAGTGAAAGTTATCGTACGATGGTCGCTGTTGCTGAATTCATCACCAACATTCAAATTCTCTATTCATTCTTCTTTTGTTGCGGTGTACCGGTGACTATTCCCTATAATTTGATTTCAGCTACATTTAGATGACTTTATGAAGCTTAGGAAGGATATGTGGTTTATAAAACGATTACTTGAGAGATGCTGTGGCCTTTTAATGAATGGACGTCCTTCCTAAGCTGAATAAAATAATTTGATATTTGTCAAAATATAAGATAAAGGATGTCACAGGTACTGACTTAGTTCAAACCATGCTAGAGTGCAGACCAAGACGCAAATGGCTAGGGAAACATTACTGCCTACGTCAATGTTTAAATATGTAAATTAGAGAGAGAGAAAGAGGAAAATGACAAAGATGAAGATAATTCCGAAGAAGGAATAAGAAGCCCCTTTAACAAACGGAAAATGTGTCACCAACATTTAATGAATATATATACAGTATATATATATATATATATATATATATATATATATATATATATATATATATATATAGGGTGTATTGAAACAACTATTACAGACTATGACGAACACATTATACAATGGAAAATAAACATATATTGTTGTATCACATGTTTTCCATAAATGTGTTATTTTAGAGATAAATGCCTTTTTATAAATGTAGCAAAACAGGGTTACAAGTAAAGCACGAAATTATTAATACATGATAAACCTATTAATTATCGACTTAACTAAAGGGAAAGCTTGGGTTTACCTATTCACACATTAGTAATTACGAAATAAAAGTATCTTAGAATGTGGTGATGATATTATGTGGTTAGCAGAAAAATACTAATCATTAGCAACATATTAGCATAAACAAAATATGTAACATTTGTGACTCTGGTCATGGGACATAATGCTGATGCCCAAGTCTGGGTCGGGTATCCGAACGAAGCAGAAGGTAATTCAATCGTTTATGAAGAGTAGTTTTATTGGGGACTGATCGTTCTCGCGCAATTGTTACGTATTTAATGAAGATAGTATACTGCATGTACAGTTATGGTCAGGAATGAAGAGTCATCGAGCAATACGAAAAGTTATAGGAGCCAAATGTTACATACCGTACAATTGTGACCACGCATACCTGACCAAACACTCATGTTATAAAAGAGTGAGGTTAAAGAAAATTAATGACATACACAGACATACATACACACACACACAAACCTCTCATTTCCATGTTTATGTAAGGTAAATAAAATATGCTTGACAAAGGGAGACGTGTTAATGTGTGTGAATGTGTGTGTGTGTGTGTGTGTGTGAAGTGAAGTTTCCTTAGTCATTGTTCATTGTCTCAATTATAACGTCATCGACTATTACTGACAATATTGGCGTGTAACAGTTGTACTGTACAAATAATAGGTTAGATATTTGGAAAACAGGCATGATATCATGTCCACGCCGATAATTCGATATTTGAGCAGATTCGAGTGGAATCCGAAGTTTCATAAAACGCCTCGAACAATTTGTTAACTCTATTGCATCACTTGGTGGGAATTATAAAGTATTTGTTTCAATTAATCTTCTTATTACACTGTAATGACCATATACAGCCACGAGCATAAATACTGCGACACCAACCAAATAATTGTCGCCCCTTTGTCTCCAAAGGTATTGCAAAACTTTGTATTCAAACACAATTATTTATGTATTTCATTCTAGCTACTGGCAAACGATTTTATTCAGCTTAGTATAAACCCCTAGTGATGAAGGAGTTGACTTTATCTCGTTGATGTCCCAGCATTTATGCTTGTGACTGTACAGCAGTGGTAATTAATTGTGATCGATTTAGAAGTGTCGAACTGATTAACCCTTTCGCGCATTTATGACACAGAGATTGCCAGATGAGCAATAAGAAATAGAGTTCTCTCACTCTTATAATCCCATCTCCAAAATTACTTTTCTGCCCACCGCTAACTCAAAGACAACTGCAGAGGTTGAAGTAACTAAACAAAAGGTTTCTAAATACTCCTGATGGTAACAAAGGCTTTAAAGTATCCCCAATAGGCTTAACATCGTGTCATATGTCTGAGAGGGTTAAACGAATCTCTGAAATTCAAATTCCCAGTATAAATTAGTTAGGAGATTCAATTCAACCCGAGACCGCTTCGAATATGTTTGTATCTGGATAAATGTTCACAACTGTAGCCTACAATACATTAACCCAGGAGCTGCGGAAAGACTCTTAAAAGTTTCCCAGGGTGACTGCGGGAAGACTCTTAAGATCCTGGACCTAAAAAAATCAATTTAAAACACACCAAAAAAACTTGAACCTTTTTTTTTTCTTTTTTTTTGCCCCTGGGCCATGCCATATATCACTCCTCCACATCCCCTCCTTCCCCAATCCCCCCCCCCCCCCCCTCCTTCAATTATCACCTATTTTCCCTGTTATTCCCTTATTCTGTGGTCTATTTTCGTGCTAACATAAGCGAGTTGCTAGCAGGGCGTTGTCATCACTGTTACCAAGTGTGGAAAAGAGTGAGAGAGAGAGTATTGCGCAACAGTGTGTTACGACCTGGCACTCGGGTACACAAGGGCTCTCAATCAGGACTCGAATACGGCTCGCTGCCACAACGGAAACACACGATCCCAACCCCTGAGTACTGCCAGCCGAACAAAAAACACCAATACCCTCCAGAGTTCAATCTGCTATAACGGGGTATACAAGAACTCGGTACTAGTGTTCAACAACAGACTAATAAAGAGACAGGAATTATCTAGTCTGGTCAACAATCAAACAATGAAGTAAGAAACAACAACACCAAAGAATAGTGTTGGCCGAAGCCGAAGTAATCCACCCTTGACTAAGAACTTAAGAAGTCCTCCACCCTCTACTTCGGATCGGCACTATTACGTTACGTTAATTAATAGTCCTTAAGCATCGAGCAAGGAATCTTCTGAAGAAAGTTAGATGCTTCTCGGATGCTCGTAAGAAGTACGTATCGGATTTTGAACAGTAATTCAATAAGCAAAACACAGGCAATTAAATACTATTAAAGGTTTAAATTGGCATAAGAATAATTAAAAGAATATGCAATAGTAAATGGCAAACATTTAAAAGAAGTACTCCGCAAATGCAACGGCAATAGCCTACTCGGATTGTGCTCGTGGGCCACTAATCACTAAAGTAGCCAAGCGTGCAACACATGAAATCAATAGTGCATAAACAATATCATACATAAGGAAAGCTTCAATACTATTCTGTATCTACTAATCGAGTAAAGTCTAGCTGGGGTACTGTGGGCAAAAGGTAGCAGTGACTGAGCAAAAACGGCTCGTAGCCTAGCGAAGTCCTCACAACTGTTTAAAGTATTACGTTAACACTAACAAGTGCACTTTGAGAAATCCAGATCCCTTGTATCTGGTTTTCTCCCGGCTCCTTGACAAAGTAAAAACAAACTGTTAATAAAATACAGGGTGGTTAGGCTCTTGCCCTCACGCACTGTAAATTATTAACTCAACACAGTCAGCCGCGAAGACAACCTAGGCTTCACTGAACCGAAACGAGTATGCAGGTTTATCGCTTAACCACTGCATCAAACAACAACTTGTAACACAGAAAAGCCTTACCCCAGTCTAGCATTACCTAGACTAGCAGAAAACAGGAATAATAATAATAATACACAGGGAAATGCATATACAAGTGCAACAAACATAAATCAATCCTATTCTAAGTTAACCCTTCCAAAATAGGCTATCTAATAGGCAAGTATCTAGTGAGAACTCAAGCGATAATACGTTGGCTGACTAGCTCTGCACCAACGGGACCATGGAAGTTAAACAGGCAGGGAAAAGAGGAGATAAGAATGTAAGGTAGTAGAGAAAGTTCACATCAGTCAGAAGAATATATATAGTTAGCAAGGGAAATGAGAAGTCGCTCTGCCTAATGAGTTCTGATGAAAAATGGCTAGACTTCCCTTTTTATACCCGGCCCTCTAGTGAGCCCAACGTGAACTACTAAGGATCGCCCACTGACAACCATTACGTAATTTCTCACTCTCCTCTGGGATAGACAAAGGCTCCCCTAGCACTGAGGGGAGGGGGGAGGGGGGGGGGCTAGTGAGTTAGGCCCACCTCCCGCCTGGCGCACCCACTGACCCCCAACTGTGGCTGTTTTCTCTTCCCATCATTACAAATAAGTTTTACACACAATACTTATAACTAATGATATAAAATAGAACTCGTTGACTCAGATGAAAACAAAATACATATTCATAATACTTATAGTACAACGGCTCACTTGAACTAAGTTAGGAAACTCTACATAGACTACTGCCAAAGTTCCTGCCCTGACGATCCTAGCGAGAGTGGGGCATGACTAGGCGTTCTGTACAGCATGCTCACACTGGACATGCGTCACACCTCCCCCAAGATTTTACTTGCTCAACCCTGAGCTAAAATCTGACAAACACAGAACCCCATCAAGCCCCTCACACCCAGCGACCGCATGGCACTAAAACAAAGCTGAGTTTATCACCAAAACATATCTTATAAAAAAAAAAATCACATTTTATAACTCCTCCCAACAATAGCAAAAAGACACAATATCATGCTCCCAGAGCGAGCTTACAGCAGCTCAGCCGTTTGATAGTTCGTGGACTACTCAAACTCTATAGGCTATGACAAACTTATACGATTACCTATATCAAAAGAAAGAGTTTTTATATGATTTTTATATTTTAATATGTTTTTCCCGGCTGCACTATAAGGGCAGCCTATTTTCCTCCACTCAAACCCACACACTGTGATAGCCTACGACTGATCATCCACCCTTGATAAACAATCCGCGATCACATTGTCACATCCAGCAATATGACGGATGTCCAGGTTATACTCCTGCAACGTCAAAGACCACCTGGTCAGTCTCATATTGCGATTGTGAAATTGATTCAGGAATCTCAAGGGTGATGATCAGTGTAGATAACCACGACTGGGCCATAGGCTGGAACATACACCTCGAAGTGCCTGAGCGACAGCACAATCGCCAGTAATTCCTTTTCTATTGTAGAATAGTTCTTTTGTGCAGCATTGAACTTCTTAGAAAAGAAACTTACTGGGTGTTTCACACCTTCATTGTCTGTCTGTAGCAAGACGGCACCAGCCCCTACACCACTAGCATCTGTTGCCAGCTGAGAAGGCCTGTTAAAGTCTGGGGCCCTGAGTATCGGGTGAGTACATAGCAAATGTTTCACCAAAGTGAAAGCCTTTTCACACTCAGGTGCCCACAAAAACTTTTTGTCTTTAGATAACAAATCTGTGAGAGGTGCCAACACCGTTGAGTAACCTTTTATGAAGCGTCTGTAGTAGCCTATCATACCCAAGAATCTCATAATCTGCTTCTTGGTTGTTGGGAGCGGAAATTTATTGATAGCCTGTACCTTGTTCTGAGGAGGGCACACCTGTCCCCTTCCCACTACAAACCCAAGGTACTGCACAGTGGCTTTTACGAAGTCACACTTTGCCAAATTTACTACCAGACCTGCTTCACTAAGTTTCCGGAACAAGGTCTCAAGGTGCTCACAATAGCTCTCAAAGTCGTCATCATAAATGATTACATCGTCCAAATATACGGTGCAATTTGGAATGTCCTTTACAATTTCATTCATCAGGTTCTGAAACGTTGCTGGTGCATTCTTAAGTCCGTAAGGCATAACATTGCACCGGTAGGTACTCCCGTCCACAACAAAACCACATACCTCTTTAGCACGCTCGGACAAATGTACTTGCCAGTAACCTTTTACTAAATCTACTTTAGACAAAAAACGAGCATTACCAATTTTGTCAACACTATCATCAACCCGAGGAAGGGGATATGGGTTAGTTGGAGTCAAACCGTTTAACCTACGGAAATCAATACAAAAGCGTACCTTGCCATCTGGCTTAGGCTGCAGTGTTACGGGGGAAGTCCACTTAACTGTGCCTTTCTCTATCAACCCTCTACCGAGCATATACTCCAACTCATCCCTCAGAGCTGGTAGTTTTATGGGGGGCACACGGTACGGGATTGACTTAAAGGGTAGATGGTCCCCCACGTCAACATCATGCATAGCCTGAGTAGTGAGGCCTGGGTGTTCAGCAAATACAGTGGGGTATGAACCGAACAACTGACGGATAGCATCAAACTGCGGCTCAGGCAAATGAGCTATAGCCTCGTCAGCCCTTACGCTCGAGTTCCCCGCCCACTGATCCGCTGAAACATGTTGATCCCAGCTATCCTCCTCTGAAGCTTGACTGTCCCCCTCTCCTTCTCCACCACGGCCGCAACAAGCCAACACAGGGACAGTGAGAGGCTCAGAGGGGTGCCTCACATACTCTTTAATAAGGTTCACGTGACATAACTGGTTCTTTTTCCTCCTGTCTGGAGTGGCAACAGGGTAATCTAAGTCTGAAATTTTGTCTACAATTTTATAAGGTCCAGTGTACTTCGCAGAGAGGGGGTTACCAACCAAAGGCAACAAAATTAATACCTCTTGTCCTACAGTGAACTTCCGGAGCCTCACTTTTCGATCATACCTGTCCTTCATCAAAGCTTGTGATTCTGTCAAATTTCTACCTGCCATCTCCAGACTCTTAAGCATGCGCTCACGGCTTTCAAGCACATACTTTAATAATGGACAAGGCTGCACAGTCCCCTCCCAAATTTCTTTCAGCATGTTAAGGGGGCCCCTGACACGGTGTCCAAAAATCAGCTCGCTTGGACAAAATCCCAGGCTCTCACAAGGTACCTCCCGAGCAGCAAACAGCACATAAGGCAATCCAAGATCCCAATCCATACCGTTGTCAGCACAATAACACCTGAGCATGCTTTTAAGTGTAGCATGCCACCGCTCAAGCACCCCTTGACTCTCGGGGTGATACGCTGACGATACTACTGCTCGTATCCCATGCTGTTGCATTGTTTGCTTGAACATGTTGGAGGTGAAATTAGATCCCTGATCAGACTGAATCTCCTCCGGGTACCCGTACCTTGAGAAGTACCACAACAAGTTACTGACTACCGTCTTAGCCATTCCATTTTTCATAGGGTATGCATCGGGGTATCTAGTGGCAACATCCATTATGGTTAACAAAAATTTATTTCCAGCCTTAGTGGGAGGGAGTGGACCAACCATGTCAACAATAATTTTACTAAAGGGTGGCCCAATCACAGGAATAGGGTGTAACGGAGCCTTAGGAATAACTTGGTTCGGTTTCCCGACACGTTGACAAATATCACATGAGTTTATCCATGACTGCACATGAGACTTCATCCCCGGCCACCAAAACAATTTCCCCAAAGCCGCCACCGTTTTTCTCACCCCTAGATGTCCTGCCAGTGGTGTGTCATGCGCCAACCTCAGTAGGCTATCCCTGCACTCCCGTGGCACCACCAACTGGTCCACTACTCCGGACCCCTTTTGCCAACTACGTTTAGGGTCTTGAAAACGCCTATAGAGGATGCCTTCTAAATAAAAAAAATCTCCTGGCTGTGCATCGCCGTCCTCGTCGAGCTCTACAGCTCCATTAGCACACGTTTGGAGCTCAGGGTCCTCTAGTTGCAACCGACGTATATCTGAGGGTGCCAAGCGATCTAACTGCTCCCGGAGCAATGCATGACCTTCCCCGATACTGGGCTGCTCCCTCTGTCTCTCTCGATGTACATAACGTTGCTGTCGTGGAGACTCGTCATGCCCAGCTTCGTCACTCTCGATGACAGGCCCAGGGGCTACTCCAGAATTAAGTAATGGTGCTAATACTGAATCACCCAGGAGAGCCGCCGAGTCAAAACTCTTAAAACCAACTCCAGCTTTAGCCTCCTCCTGTTGATCGTTCCTCCGCTGGTCTGAAGACGGAGGACTAGGCTGTGACACTTTAGCAGCCCGAGCTCGGGTGACAACACACGCCATGGGTTGTGTCTTGCACCGCTCGACCCACTCTTGCTCTTCCCTACTCACGTCGGCAGGCCTCTCGGCAACGACTAAGGGTAGAACCTCAGAAGCGGGCATTGCAAAGTCGTTGCCGAGAAGAAGGTCGACGCCCTCCACTGGCAGTTTCTCCACAATCCCGACATCCAATTCACGTGCCACACCAACCACCTCCAACTCCAACCGCACCAGCGGGTATGACCGAGTTGCATTAATACCCTGCACCACTACCACCCGAGCCGCGTTTATAGGGTAGCCAGTCAAGTTTTTCATCAGAGTCTGGGAAGCACCTGTATCACGCAAGACGTCTACTCCATGCTTGCGCCCCGCCCACATCACGCAACCCCGCCCTCTATGGTCGCAAAAAACATCCTGAGCAGGGTTCGAACCTCCCAGGTGCTTCTGCATTGGCTGTGCCTCAGCCTCTGACGAACTGCCCCGGGCAAACTCAGATGACTTCGGAGACACACCAATGTTGCAGGCCAAAGACACAACTGCTGTAGGTGGTTTGCTAGGACAGACTCTTGCAAAGTGCCCCTTTTTATGACATTGATAACACTCCAACTCCCCTTTGGGCTTCCCTTGGTACTGGGAAGGGCCCGGCCCCTTCATAAATGGGACGGTGCTAGTCTTGTAGTCAGTCTTGGTATCATGGCTCTTGTACTTGTTTGCATAAGGTATATCACTAACTCGGGGGGGTGGGGCGTCACGCCCCTTGTTACCTGCCTCACTATGCTGGGCAGACCCGCACCCACGAATTAGTGATAGCCGGAGGTCAGCCATCTCAGCTGCCTCCTGTAGAGTTTTTGGGTTCTTTTCTTTAATAGTTAAAGTCATTTCTGCACCAGTACACTTATAAAACTGCTCGAGCAGAAACAGCTCAGTCAACTGTTCTGCCGTCTCAGCTTTCTCAGAACGTGTCCAGTTTTTAAGTGCATCTTTTAAGTCCCGGGCATGTTCAAGAAAGGTCGCCTCCCTAGTCTTTGTAACACCCCGAAACTTCAATCGATATGTTTCCGGTTGCAACTCGTATGCCCGTAGGACAGCTCTCTTCAATTCTGGGTAGTCAATGCAAGACTCTAAAGGCAGTGCATCATAAGCCTTCAGACCCTTACCCGTAAGTCTTGAGGAGACTAGAGCTGCCCACTTCTCTTCAGGCCAATTATGCTCCCTACACTTCTTCTCAAAACGATTACAAAATTCTGTGACTTCAGTTTCACTAAATACCGGCACCAATTTGACTAATTGGGCCAAGGACTGTTCTCTTACTTGGCCCTCACGGCCCATCCGAGTCCCTGTCGACTCTGCACGAGTCTTATCTAAATCTAATTTAGCACAATATTTCTCCGAGTCGTACCTAAGCTCAGCCTCATGCCTCCTAACCTCAATCTCATCATGCCTCCTCGTCTCATCCTCCTGCCTCCTGGTCTCATTCTCCTGCTTCCTAGCCTCAATCTCCTGCTTCCTAGCCTCAATCTTAGCAAGCTCAAGTCTAAATACCATATCTGGAGACAGGCAGGAAGAGGGAGCTGCCACTACTGAAGGAGGGGGGGCAACAACTGGGGAACCACCATGTGCACCACCCGAGGGCACTCCAATCTGCCAATTCTCATCCCTCTGTGGGAGAGTGCTAACCTCCGGTAACTGAGTGGACGGCACTGCGGGAGTCGAGTGAGAGGGGATCTGGGGAGGAACCCCCCCAAACGCCCTCTCCTCCGAAACCCCATGTCGCCCACGCAACACCCAGGAAATCAGCTCCCCCTTGGACATCCCTACTACATTGGAAATGCCCAAAACCTTGGCTATCAGGTGCAAGACACAAACATCCACCCCAGTCAGCCTCTCCTTCGTCACGTGGTACCACTTACTCACAAAAACTCTAGCATCCTCCTCACTGGTTACTAACAGCACACCTTCAAATGGCATCTCTCGCTCATCGTCAGTGCTAATGCACGACATACTGAAGTCCACAAACAAATTCTCGAGACAAAAGTGTTAAACTTCCTATGCAAGCACTAATTACAAAATTAACTGGAGTCTCTTAAATGCTTTACTAATTGCCATACAAAAAAAAATATTCTTCAATATGCACGCTAAATTACAAACAAACAAATGTTGTACAACTCTGCAAAAATTTATACTGTTCACAAAATCCTAAGCAAGGTCGCCATTTGTTACGACCTGGCACTCGGGTACACAAGGGCTCTCAATCAGGACTCGAATACGGCTCGCTGCCACAACGGAAACACACGATCCCAACCCCTGAGTACTGCCAGCCGAACAAAAAACACCAATACCCTCCAGAGTTCAATCTGCTATAACGGGGTATACAAGAACTCGGTACTAGTGTTCAACAACAGACTAATAAAGAAACAGGAATTATCTAGTCTGGTCAACAATCAAACAATGAAGTAAGAAACAAAAACACCAAAGAATAGTGTTGGCCGAAGCCGAAGTAATCCACCCTTGACTAAGAACTTAAGAAGTCCTCCACCCTCTACTTCGGATCGGCACTATTACGTTACGTTAATTAATAGTCCTTAAGCATCGAGCAAGGAATCTTCTGAAAAAAGTTAGATGCTTCTCGGATGCTCGTAAGAAGTACGTATCGGATTTTGAACAGTAATTCAATAAGCAAAACACAGGCAATTAAATACTATTAAAGGTTTAAATTGGCATAAGAATAATTAAAAGAATATGTAATAGTAAATGGCAAACATTTAAAAGAAGTACTCCACAAATGCAACGGCAATAGCCTACTCGGATTGTGCTCGTGGGCCACTAATCAGTAAAGTAGCCAAGCGTGCAACACATGAAATCAATAGTGCATAAACAATATCATAGATAAGGAAAGCTTCAATACTATTCTGTATCTACTAATCGAGTAAAGTCTAGCTGGGGTACTGTGGGCAAAAGGTAGCAGTGACTGAGCAAAAACGGCTCGTAGCCTAGCGAAGTCCTCACAACTGTTTAAAGAATTACGTTAACACTAACAAGTGTACTTTGAGAAATCCAGATCCCTTGTATTTGGTTTTCTCCTGGCTCCTTGACAAAGTAAAAACAAACTGTTAATAAAATACAGGGTGGTTAGGCTCTTGCCCTCACGCACTGTAAATTATTAACTCAACACAGTCAGCCGCGAAGACAACCTAGGCTTCACTGAACCGAAACGAGTATGCAGGTTTATCGCTTAACCACTGCATCAAACAACAACTCGTAACACAGAAAAGCCTTACCCCAGTCTAGCATTACCTAGACTAGCAGAAAACAGGAATAATAATAATAATACACAGGGAAATGCATATACAAGTGCAACAAACATAAATCAATCCTATTCTAAGTTAACCCTTCCAAAATAGGCTATCTAATAGGATTATCTCGTGAGAACTCAAGCGATAATACGTTGGCTGACTAGCTCTGCACCAACGGGACCATGGAAGTTAAACAGGCAGGGAAAAGAGGAGATAAGAATGTAAGGTAGTAGAGAAAGTTCACATCAGTCAGAAGAATATATATAGTTAGCAAGGGAAATGAGAAGTCGCTCTGCCTAATGAGTTCTGATGAAAAAATGGCTAGACTTCCCTTTTTATACCCGGCCCTCTAGTGAGCCCAACGTGAACTACTAAGGACCGCCCACTGACAACCATTACGTAATTTCTCTCTCTTCTCTGGGATAGACAAAGGCTCCCCTAGCACTGAGGGGAGGGGGGGAGGGGGGTGTGCTAGTGAGTTAGGCCCACCTCCCGCCTGGCGCACCCACTGACCCCCAACTGTGGCTGTTTTCTCTTCCCATCATTACAAATAAGTTTTACACACAATACTTATAACTAATGATATAAAATAGAACTCGTTGACTCAGATGAAAACAAAATACATATTCATAATACTTATAGTACAACGGCTCACATGAACTAAGTTAGGAAATTCTACATAGACTACAGCCAAAGTTCCTGCCCTGACGATCCTAGCGAGAGTGGGGCATGACTAGGCGTTCTGTACAGCATGCTCACACTGGACATGCGTCACAAGTGTCTCTCCAGACAAGGGGAGGAGTGGAGGGGAGGGAGGCTGGCTCACACTCGATGATTACAACTCCCGGCCTCTGTTGCCGATTTTGACCAGCCAAACACTGTTTCCACTTGTTTTATTGCTGTAACAGGTTAATACCTTTATAATCAAAGTAAAATAGGCGCATATGGATAAGTATTTACGATATTTATGGTAAAATAACGATGTTAGTGATGGGAACAGCTCAAATACGTGCGCACAGGCGTGTGGTGTCTCAAACCCCCCATGCGCAGCCGAGAGGTTAAATAACATTGGGCAATAACTTCGTAATGCCCACTTTTTGTGGTTCTATTTATCATTCAACATTGGTAATAATTACTAACATAATATTATGACAGTAATATCTGCAGACCACTTTAAGATTGTAATTTGTTAACACCTTTGGTGTTTCCTATGTTGAAAGAAAGATACATAAATGTTTGATATTAACAGAAAATAATTTTAGTTGTAAACGGTTTATAAAGGAAACATAAATTACATTATGTCAACCCGAAAACCAATTATGTATATAATTCAACATTCCTTGGTATAAACTAGGAGATTGGGGGGAGGGGGGGTGGAGGGGGTGACCAATGCCAGTGTTCGGCTTATAGCACATGCTTGGACGACACTGATTATTTTACTGTATATCCTGTAAATCATTAATGCTTAATTATTTTATATTTCATAATAGAATAAAGTGAACTTGTTTTTTTAATCTGTACTTAAAGTCTGTAAGTGTTGCTTCAATACACCCTGTATACACAGTATATATAATTATATTGTCACAATGATCAGTTAATTAATGTAATTGAAAGCCCTTACTTATATAATTAATAGCATAATGCCGTGAGCGGCCATGTGCTTTCTTTGTCTCTCATTGTGGGGTTTTCTTTGTTCTTTACTTTTCATACCGATCTTGCTGTATATCACTAAATGCCTTCACTGTGAACCTTTTTTGTTTAAGTGAGTTCCGTGGTGAAGCGCTTCGTCGCTTCATGCCT
The DNA here is from genome assembly GCA_032716605.1 of Paralithodes platypus. Classification (NCBI taxonomy): domain Eukaryota; kingdom Metazoa; phylum Arthropoda; class Malacostraca; order Decapoda; family Lithodidae; genus Paralithodes; species Paralithodes platypus. Next base: position 54,868,786 of record CM064523.1, on the reverse strand, counting down.
TCACTGAACCTTTTTGTTGTCTAAGTGAGTTTGTTGTGAAGCGCTTCGTTTCGGTGTTTTCATATGATTTGGAAGGCAGCTGTCTTTGTGATTCTGAAGTAATATGAAGTAATATGTATAATTCTTGTGCTGTCATGGTGAACTGGTTTGATATTGTAAACAGATACAGACGGCAATTACCTCGATAGTGTCCCCATCTGTTGGGGGAAATGGGCGGGCAATGGACTCTTTTTGTGTTTAGCCAGTCACTTACTTCACTTCCAGTTCAGACGCTCACAAGAGAGGTGCCCAGTGATCTAACCTCGTGGGACGTTATATTTGTGTGCTTGTTTGTTGTTTGTTTGTTTTGACTTAACATAATATTAGTGGAAATCCTAGATTTTAATCATAGTTTTATTATATTCATATTATATATTAACGTAACTTCCTTATTTCTCATAGTGTTAATTTAATTCTTTTGATCAGTGTTCCTTTTGATCAGTGTTCCTTTTGATAAGCGTTCCTTGTGATCAGTGTCACTTTTACCAAGCTTCAGTGTTCTATGTGTTTTTCCTTGGAGTTTGAGGCGCTTGGCGGTCCTGTCCAGGAGTCGATAGGTAAGGTTTTGTTTGTGCCTTTGTTGAGAGCCGGGACGTTCCTGTCGGGTTGCTGTATATTCCCTAGTAAAGTACACACAACACACACCCACATTACCCATACACATATTAACCCTGTCAGTGTCTGCTGCCCGGCAGGAACCGTTGGCAGCTCTGCACCAGCGTTTTGGGCGCTCCACTCTCGACTCTTGGAACGGATTGCCAAGTAGCCACGTAAAGTAAGTTTATAACTAAAGTAAAGTAAAGTAACTTCAGTTAGTGATCCCAGTTGTAGCCACGGGACCACCGAAGGTTAATAATAAGTAGTGGGAGGTGAACTATACAGGTTCAACCATCTTAAGGGAGGTTTACTCATTCAGTGGTACTGGCTCAATTGGGATTGGATACTGGCATGTTATTAGGAGGAAGGTTTTGAAGTACGCTCGTACATAGTTGGCTTGTATAGGCCCTGGAGTTATCCCGGGTAGCCCATTTCGCAACCTCCACTAATAACTCCCCGAGGTTTGAGAGTCACAGGACCCGACCTCGTATTGGTAGTCAGCTTTTGATATAGATATTGATATTGTGTTACAACTCTTTTGCATCGGGAGTTGGGTACCGTAGGCTGGTTGCACACGGTGGGTACTGTCGAGATTGTGCATAGCCTAGTTGCTCGAAGTACAGTTGCTACTCTTTTAGCTTTCACATGTTTGCTAGTACTTTGTCTGTTGAGCCAGTTTAATTATCCCCCCAGCATTGCCATCTCGGTGTTGGGTTTTTGTCTTTGTATAGCTTAGTAGGCTATGGTAGTTTTCCACTTTAGATAACATTCAAAGGGGAAGCAGGGCAGTGGAGCACCTTAAGCCCTGAGAAGAGTCTGGAAGCGTTTGTTTGCTCTTTTCTGTTGCGTTCGTTGGGTTGCTTGTATAGGAGACAAGGTGCTGGTGTGGATCATGCTTTCTTATTGTCCCGTCTCTGAGCAGCTGAGGTCCAGATCCGTAACAATATATATATATATATATATATATATATATATATACAGTATATATATATATATATATCTCGGACACGGGGACGTTCCTGGGGAATCTTAGCTTCAATAGGAAGAGGACAACCAAACTTGTGATAAAATCATCTTTATTTTCGTTTTGGAAGACGTTTCGACATATGTTCATGCCATCATCAGTAATCTGTGAACAATAAATTACATTTGAAGTACAAAAATGGAAGCTACTTGCGAATCAACAATACCTAAACTATATTAATATAAGAGACTGCACGAACAAATAGAGTGGAAACTCAGAATATACTAAGAAGTGCTGAAAATGAGTGTTCATATAATTATATCATGCAACTCTCAAAAGGGTAAATCTAGTTTAAACAGTTCGTACATATATGCCAACTAGGTCAAGTTAAAGTGGTGATATAATGTTGAACGAAAAGAAAAACATAGTTGATGATAAGAAATCAGAGGTAATTAATGTATTCTAGACATTGAGACTAAGTACATAGCTTGTAATGTTCCAACAAATTATTTATTTGATAATGAATAGAACAAAACATAATAGATACTGTATATTATAGGAAGAGTTATTAGTTTTACATTTCCTAGCGAGGTGCGTAAATCATGCCAGGTGTAAACGATAAAAACAAGAACAAAACTCCTAATATTGACAATAACCCTACAACACACAACATGTATAAATAAAGTCAAATGAATGATCACAATAATATTATGATACATATAATGGGAATTATGACAGGGTTTTATTTAACTGGGGCGGGAGTTTCTTAACCCTTATTTAGCGGGTGGTCAGGTATTTTACACTGTACCGCTCAGCGGGCATAATCCCGAAATATTCGCTCAATTTCACTCGCCCTAGCGCCGTTACTATGGCTCCAATGCGAACGAAACTATCATTTTTGGAAAGAGCAACTCTTCGTCTCCCCATATAAGTCTATGAATGGATGTTATGAATGAGTGTTTAGGGTGGGAAGAGGTGAGGAAGAGGAGGTACTTTTTGGTCTATTTCCCAGGCGTGTTCGGTTGCGTTCGCTTTGGCCTGACTTCGGCCTCTAGCGCGTCTAGTATTCCTTCGGTAATCGGTCTTATTTTTCTCTTATTTCTCCTTATTTCTGTATTCTCTCTCTCTCTCTCTCTCTCTCTCTCCTGTCTGTCTGTTTCTCTTTCTCTCTCTCTCTGGCTCGCTCGCTTTCCCTCTCTCGCGCGCTCTGTCTCTCTCTCTTCCTCATCCGATATGTAATTCTCATTATTATTTTCTCTAATCTCTCTCACTCCTCCTGTCTGTCTGTCTCTCTGGCTCGCTCGCTTTCCCTCTCTTGTGCCCCCTTTCTCTCTTCCTCATCCGTATATGTAATTCTCATTATTATTTTCTCTAACTAATCCCTCTATTTCATTTATTTGCTTGTAATATTTCTGTATTATTATATCTTTTTCACTCTGTCTTCAGTTCAGTTTCTGTATTCTCTCTATACGGTGGGAATGGTATTTCGTATGAGGGATGTGCAGCACAAATATTCAATCTTTCGTTGTTTGGTTGTTTGTATTACCGTAAGAAATTTACTGAACGCCTGCAAATAATACGCTATAAAATGCTTGCAATCAAACTCTCAAGCAATTTCAAGGTCACAGGCAATTATAAATGTAGGCTATAGGTAACCGACCCAGAGAGGAAGAGACAAGAGAGAGAGAGTGTCGTGATAATATAACAATGTTACATATGTATCATATATATATGAAAAAAAATAATATATACGGTAGGCCTACATCTGTTCCCCACTGTGGTAAACTATCAATGGAAGTTAAATATTACTAAGCTATAATGAATCAAATAAAATCAATCTAAATGAATACTCTATATCTAAATTGAATTCAATCTGAAACAAGCTAATTTATATCCAAAGGTCTCACATAATAAATGTATATAATTATAGGGTAAGGTTATAAGGGTTAATATTAGCCAGGAATTAACTCACCAATAGTTCCACGTGGCAATGAGGCAAGGGAGAACGTTTTACCCAATATGGCGGTGGACAATGGGGAACGAGACTTCGGTCCCAAGACACGAGTCAAGTTAAAGAAAGAATAAATGATTACATGGGAATGGACATGATTATTATAATTTATGCTTATCTATCAGTCAGTCATGATGTCGATGAGAGCAGCGTCGTGATGGTGTAGTTGTGTGTATTGCTGTATGTGTATTGTGATTAGAGGCACAAAAGCACGATTAACTGAGGGCGGAAAATTAGATGTTAACTGGTTGGTGTTCGTGAAGGCTCTGACGTACCTCAAAAGCACACCTTGCTGCCTTGGCAAACCGCCAGGAGCCCAAATTATCGTACCGCATTTAGGTTGCTCTATACGATAAATTATATTAATATATACGATAAATTCATATATACTACATAAGACCATGGCAATATTGCTTAATAGCATATTAGGCCTTTTATAACTTAACTTATTTACAATCTTATAATATACGATCTACTCGTCCTACGTCGTTCTGTAGGAGAGATTATGACGTCACAGAGACATAAGAGATCACAAAAGAGTCATATTCTATCGTATTTATACGATACACTCCCCCCACAAAAAAGACCTGAACCCCACCTTAAACCTAAAGTTGCCCAGAGGCTATCTTCTGACGCCACAAGTCAACGGCGCCAGCAGCAGCGCGTCTGGGACGCGTCCCGGTCCGAGAATGATCACCATCAGTAAGAGGCGAGTCGTTCCTTAGAGAATTCTCGGACCCAGCAATAACAGGTGGAGCCTCAGATTGCAATGCGGAATCTAGCTCCAAAGCGTACAAACGTGCGATAGGACGAACAGTAGTTCCAGTGGCTGTCTTTAAAAGCGCCACCCGCTCTACAGAGTCTGCCCCCTTGTATACCTCCAATACGCGGCCTAATTTCCAGTATAAACGAGGACTATCTTCTTTAATTAAAACAACGTCACCAACTGTAGGGGCCGTTGGTCTACCAGAGGGAGTAACACTCCTTTCCCTCAATGCTAGCAGATATTCACTAATCCACCGTTTCCTAAAATCCTCGATTATCCTGGATATATACTGATATCTCTTAGACACCGCTACCGCAGAGTACAACGAGGGATCCTCTAACTCTACTATGGACTGAAAATCAGATGGAAACGCAGTCAATGGTTTTCCATATAGCAAGTGAGCTGGCGTTAATGGTAGTGGTTCTTGCAGGTCGGTGTACACATATGTAAGCGGGCGATCATTCACGACTGCCTCTATCTCTGTGAGGACTGTCGTCAACTCACTCTTCTTTAATAGAGCACGTCCTACAACCGCTCTTAGTCCTGACTTTACTATGCCGACACACCGTTCCCACATTCCACCAAACCAAGGTGCCTTAACTGGAATGAACCTCCATTCGCACTCCTTCTCTCCCAAAAAAGTGATGATAGTAGGATCACTACTCATATCCTTTAGATATTTTGATGCTTGGACATAAGTGGGAGCATTGTCGCTAAGAATGAGTTGAGGGAATGAACGACGGGCACAAAACCGTCTGAACGCCAGCATAAATTCTTCGCTAGACATATTATCACATAGTTCTAGGTGTACCGCTCGAGACGTCGCACAGGTAAACAATAATATATAAACCTTCTCATGCTCCCTCGTCTTCAATGCCCCTGTGTAATCTAATCCTACCGCTTGGAAAGGTTCTACGTGCTTTACACGGCATTCAGGTAGAGGTGGAGCTGGTCCAGTTGCATATGGTTTACCCTTTAGTCTCTGGCATATTACACACTTTCTCACTACGCGTCGAGCTACTTGTCGAACTCTGGGTATCCACCATATGAGACGTAAATTTGATATAATATGACATACCCCGTAGTGTTTTACTTCCCTATGTGCACGTATGATCAATAGATCAGTAACGTGATGTCTTGTTGGCATAAGTATAGGTCGGTTTGTGCCGTCTGGTACACCCGACCACTTCAGGCGACCCTCACACCTGATGAGGCCATTGTCTAGGTGCAACCTTAGTTGACGCACTATATTAGGCATTAATGTCTTATTCGAGCCTTTCAAGGATTCTAATTCATTGGAAAAGGTTTCTACTTGAACCCATTTGATCAAAGTTACTTCAGCTGCTTTAAATTCACGAGCATCAATGTTGTGACCCCTGTTGCAGAGTTGGCCCGTTACTTTAAGCTTGAGATTGGATACATATCGCAATACCCAAGCTACAACTCTGACTAGTTTATTATAGTCACCGAATCTTGCCCACTTTATGATAGGACCCGGTGGCTCATTTGGTTGGGCTGTAACTGCCACTGTTTCCAGTGGCAGAAGTCCCTCACCAACAGCATGCCATATCGTCCATTCACTTTCATGGAGCAGCCACTTTGGACCATGCCACCACAATTCGGACTTCATTAACTGGCTAGCCGTTATACCCCTAGTTATGAGATCACTAGGGTTTTCCTTTGTATTTACATAATGATAAGCAACGTCTGGCAAAAGGGCTCTAATCTCCTCTACCCTATTCCGCACATAAACTGGCAGAGACTTCTTGCTATGTATCCAGTTGAGTGCGACCTGACTATCGCACCATACGTGAACGATTTCAATATTTAATTCGCTCTCGTATGCTGCGCGTACATGTTGCACCAGACGTGCTAATAGCAGCATGGCAGTCAATTCCATTTTAGGGATAGTTACCTTTTTAACCGGGGCTACTTTGGCCCGGGCTGTAACTAAATGTGCCCCAAATGAAGTAACAACATATATGGCTACCCCGTATGCCGTGGCGCTAGCATCGCAAAACGTGTGTAACGTAACGTCACCGAACGCCGCCACTTTACGAGGTATAGGTTTAGTACATAGGATGGCATATTCATTCAACAACAATGTCCCTTGGTCATTCAGGTCCTCGGGCAAACTGTCATCCCATCCTATTTTACGTCTCCAAACTTCCTGCATTAGAATCCTAGCTCTTATGGTAACAGGTAATGCTAGACCCAAAGGATCAAAAAATTGCGCAACTTTGCTCAACAGACTTCTTTTTGTGTGCGCTCCTGTCTGCTGAGCAAAAGACCTTGTTTGAAAAGTTAGTATGTCATGTTTAGGTTGCCAGATCATCCCCAAATTTCTGGACTTTTCCTGGTTAAGAGATGCCGTACCATCCACCTGTATTAAACTCTGAAGATCTTCACTATTAGTAACCCACTCGCGGAGAAATAGATGTGCATCCGTAAACAATCTGCGTGCTTGCCAGTATGCATACAACAAATCATCTTGACTATCGCTAGTACCTTGCAAATTGTCAATGTATAATCCGCGAGATAGTTTACTTGTGTCCTCATGAGTGTCAGCTAGATGTTTTCTGATTGTGGCATTTAACAAAAACTGCGAGCAAGTGGCCCCAAAGAGTACAACCCGAAAACGGTATATTATGATGGGACTTTCAGAGTCGCTAATGTCGCTGAACCAAAGAAAGCGGGTAACATCTCTATCTTCCTCCTTTAGCTTGACCATCAAGAATGCTTTCTCGATGTCACTGGTATAGGCGTACTTTCCCAGCCTAAACCGCAATAGATGTTGGGACAGGTCCGACACCATGGACGGACCTGTCAACAGGCAGTCATTCAGACTGGGTTGTTGACCTTGGTGGGCAGAACAGTCATACACCACCCGTATTGGTGTGGTGATGCTGTCTTTCTTTACCCCATGATGGGCCAGATAGTGAACCCTACCCTTCTTACACGGTTCCTTGACATCGACTCTCTCAATAAAACCCCTATCCTCATAACTCCGAAATACATCGTCATACGCCTGGCGCGTGCTCGGTTCGTTAGACAATTTCCGCTGCAATGCGCGCAAGCGACCTAATGCCAAACCATAGTTGGTAGGCAGGCTTATCTCACTGTTCTTCCAAGGTAAACTAACTTTATATTGCTTGTCTGAGGCACAGTAGCACACAGACTCGTCAAACCTTTGTAGCGCAACTTCCGAGTCATAATCAGTCTCCATAGGATTAATGCCTATGTGATCCAATCTCCACAGTCGTTCCAGGTCGAACTCGGCAGCCATCTTAGGGTCACTAGGTTGGGAATCCTCCCTTCCCAACTCCTCTGCCGCGGTTACATTGACTCTATATATCGAGACCGTGTCGACCAGGACCTTTGACTGTGTAGTATGCACCTTTCCGCTCATGCAGTATCCAAATTTAGTGGGGATTAAAATTACACCACACATCTTTTTAAATCCAGGGTATACTACTTCATAATAATGATCCACACCAAGTAGAACATGCACCTCACTCTGATTTCCCATGGGATCTGACAAATTAACCCCTTTGCTACGTAATGCGTGTTCCACCTTCTTCACACCCACAGATACATATTCTGGTAGGGTGTCTACTACGATACAAGTCATAAAGTACCGGTTTTTACGATAGAAATATGAAATCTCCGCTATCTCGTAGTCTTGTTTATCAGTAACCCCTGTGAAGCCCTGTAATCGAAGAGTCTCAGCCCCTACGATTCGGTGCTTCAGTCCCACTAGTACGGACCTCTTTATAAAGGAACGTTGAGACCCTTGATCTAGAAGTACCCGACAAACTTTGTTACTGTCATTACCTTCCATGGGAATCTGTATTGTGGGCAATATAGTGGTGTCTTGCGTGCTACCTAGTGCCACAGTTGTAGTACCCTCATTTTTGACGTCTTTGACTTTATCTGCAGTAGGACACAACTTATCAAAGTGATGTCCTTTGCAGTGCCGACAGGGCCTTAAGTATGTAGCAGTACATTGTCCCTGCTTACCATGTTCCCCACTTAGACAACCTACACATAGCTTCAATCTTCTCGCCTGTGCTAGTTTTGTCTCATTTGTCGGGTATTTTACACAGAAACTCCATTTATGTTTGTTGTTACATAGCTTACATAGAATCTGAGCAGGTTTCTTATACACACCCTCTTTCTTTACTTTAGTCCCCACTGTCATGCTTACTGTTCCCCTCTTCTCCACATTCTCACTCCCTCCCGACACATACATTCTCCCTTTGTTCAACTGTAGATTATTGATCTCCTTACTGAACTGAGTTTTGAATTCCCCCAGCTCAAATGATCTTACCTTATCAAGTATTGCCATAGGAAGCTTCTGACGCAAGATAATGACAATCATTTCCTGCGTGGTAAGCCCTAGGGTATCTAGCGATCGAGTATGGCACTCCATATTTGCCCTGAAGTTTGTCAACTCATCAACCTTATACTGTGGTTCTGCGAGCCCCAACAAGGCAACGACATGGGCCATCTTCAACTGCTCTCTATCCCCGTACGTGGACTCTAATAAGTGTACCGCTTCAAGATAACTACCACCTACTACTGCAAAACCCTCTATTAAATGTAAGGCCTCTCCTTCCATTTGTCCCTTCAGATAGTGAAACTTGCGGACATTATCCAAAGAGGATTCATGAACCGTAGATCGAAATACGTCCCAAAAAGCTAACCACTCGGTTAACTTGCCCCCAAATGTAGGAAGATTGAGCTTTGGGAGGTGTACAGTATGTTTTGGGTCAGCCCTTCTATGGGCCTCATTATCGCCTCCCTTCTTACTTGCGACAGCACGCTGTAATAGGCGCTTCGCTCTAAAGACAGGTTCGTCATAGAGGGCGCGATTATCACACTCTGTAACTATCTCTTCCTCCTCTATCATGTCAGCCACAATCACCTCACTCAGAGCCGTAATACGACCGTGGGTAGCCTGGACGTTATCTAATCTAGCCTCCAATTCCTCTAGATCAGCAGTAGTGATGAAAGTGTTTAAGTCCACAATTAGCCTATTTAACACTCCCCGAAGTCCCGCCCTTTGATTTTTAGGGGCTTTGCTTAGCACCCCACTAGACGGTGTCTCTTTATGGTCTTTATCCATTTTGCATGTGAGCCTATAGGCTATGTATCTAAATATCACGTTACAAAAACAACGGCCAAATAATAGGCTACTTAAGAGACGCCAACCGGCGGACTTCTATGTTATGGAGAAAAAATAGTACACTATATAGCAATACCTACTAATGGATCATATTGAACAAGAAAAAATGTTAGGTCAGGTCATATGTCACAGGAAGTCTGAAACAGAAAAGAAAATTATTGGGGAAAGATGATGGGTGGGAAGCAGGACTTAGGCAGGCACAACGATGTGACCCTGCATTCTGGCTCTAACCATCGCTTGGCTAGCCTTGCCAGTTTATCATAGAGTTGTTCCTGCATCCTGTTATATGTCCCCTTGTTCATTGCCTTAAAATCCCTTACTGGTAGCTAATTCCCGGGTCTGGGCACCAATGTGGTAAACTATCAATGGAAGTTAAATATTACTAAGCTATAATGAATCAAATAAAATCAATCTAAATGAATACTCTATATCTAAATTGAATTCAATCTGAAATAAGCTAATTTATATCCAAAGGTCTCACATAATAAATGTATATAATTATAGGGTAAGGTTATAAGGGTTAATATTAGCCAGGAATTAACTCACCAATAGTTCCACGTGGCAATGAGGCAAGGGAGAACGTTTTACCCAATATGGCGGTGGACAATGGGGAACGAGACTTCGGTCCCGAGACACGAGTCAAGTTAAAGAAAGAATAAATGATTACATGGGAATGGACATGATTATTATAATTTATGCTTATCTATCAGTCAGTCATGATGTCGATGAGAGCAGCGTCGTGATGGTGTAGTTGTGTGTATTGCTGTATGTGTATTGTGATTAGAGGCACAAAAGCACGATTAACTGAGGGCGGAAAATTAGATGTTAACTGGTTGGTGTTCGTGAAGGCTCTGACGTACCTCAAAAGCACACCTTGCTGCCTTGGCAAACCGCCAGGAGCCCAAATTATCGTACCGCATTTAGGTTGCTCTATACGATAAATTATATTAATATATACGATAAATTCATATATACTACATAAGACCATGGCAATATTGCTTAATAGCATATTAGGCCTTTTATAACTTAACTTATTTACAATCTTATAATATACGATCTACTCGTCCTACGTCGTTCTGTAGGAGAGATTATGACGTCACAGAGACATAAGAGATCACAAAAGAGTCATATTCTATCGTATTTATACGATACCCACAATCATATAATGCCAAGCACAAATATTCAATATTTCATTGTTTGTATTACCGTAAGAAATTTACTGAACGCCTGCAAATAATACGCTATAAAATGCTTGCAATCTCTCTATTTTCTCTAATCTCTCTCACTCTTCCTGTCTCTCTCTCTCTCTCTCTCTCTCTCTCTCTCTCTCTCTCTCTCTCTGGCTCGCTCGCTTTCCCTCTTCCTCATCCGTATTATGTATTTCTCATTATTATTTTCTCTAACTAATCCCTCTATTTCATTTATTTGCTTGTAATATTTCTGTATTATTATATCTTTTTCACTCTTTCTTCAGTTCAGTTTCTGCATTCTCTCACTCTCTCTCTCTCTCTCTCTCTGTTTCGCTTGCTTTGCAGGCATTTTGTTTTTGTTTTATATATAATATATAATAATTTACTTATCATTACTTACTATATCGTATAAACAATAGTAGGTAGCCAACTTACCATAATACCGATACACCAAACCGATCCGCATGCGGTTTTGTTTATCACCTGTTTACTAAAGTGCCACCATTATCGATTTTCTTGGAGCCGACTAGAGCGGGAGGGTTACCAATTGAAATTAAATCCGCTAGCATATATTGTTAGATGTAAGACATGATAAATACCACTAGAAATATGAATTGGCAAAATCCATATAATATCACTTCGAAATTGTTCTGAAATTTCAAAACAAAACCGCTAGTGTAAGTCATTGCTGCTAGATCGAAGTAAAGGTCTCTAGATCTAGCGGAAGTCGCTATACGTATTGGCAGTACTGCACACTCATTCATTTCATTCATTCATTTTCTATTGAGCTCGTCCTGGAATCTTTACGACTCTGAATCTTACGATTGCCGACGGCGATACGTTGTTGACATTGTTGTTGATGTTCCAGTGGAGGGATGAACAAAATATTGTCCTTGTCCAATAATAGCTATTTCATAGTCCCACAGGACTTATTTTGATATATTTATCAAATTTATTCAACGCCTGAAAATAATAAGCTATAAAATGCTTGCAATCAAACTTTCAAGCAATTACAAGGTCACATGCAATTATAAAAAGGTATATTGTAGACCACAATCTTCGCCAAGCTTCGTTGTTGCTTGTATTATCGTGAGAAATGTACCATACACCCTGGTTATCGTGAGAAATTTACCGAACGCCTGCAATAATACGCTATAAAATGCTTGCAATCAAACTCTCAAGCAATTTCAATGTCACATGCAGTATAGGTAGACCCAGAGAGGAAGACAGACAGAGAGAGAGGGGAGGTCAAAAACATCTGCTAGGTGTGATTTCCCCTGGGAGGGAAGAGATTAGTTAGGGGCGTGCCCTGGCCTACATCAGACAAAGAGAGTACAAAGGAGTACAAACAAAGAGAGTGAGACAGAGAGAGAGAGAGTAGTGATAATATAAAAATGTTACACATGTATCATATAATATATGAAAACATGATATATACAGTAGGCCTACATCTGTTCTCCACAATCATATAATGCCAAGCACAAATATTCAATCTTTGGTTGTTTGTATTACCGTAACAAATTTACCGAACGCCTGCAAATAATACGCTATAAATGCAAAGGAAATTTCTTGTAGAGTGCAATTTTGAGGACGTAATGTGCTCTGAGAGAGAGCGGAGCGGTGATTAGGAGCATAAATTACCTCAAGACCGCTCGCCACACAGGGAATTCTATAAGGAAATTATCGTATTTTAGGGTTTTTGCACTCGTGTTTTACGATCGTTGAAAGACAACCAGTGATCGTAAAAGGATGGTTCGGGTGTCATTGGAAAGCTCAATTTACGCACTTTCAGGATACATACTTGTATTACGCTCTGGGTCTTGTTTATGCATGAAAAAGAGCACGGAACAACCTCCTTTAGGGTAAAAAAAAAAACCCGCTGGGCGGCACAGTGAAATATACTCCACCAGCCGCTCGTAAGGTGATAAAATGCTTGCAATCACATTTTCAAGCAATTATAAAATATAAATTGTACTTACCAACACCCACACCAGTATGTTCTTCATCAGGAACGTCTCCAATTTGCTCAAGGGTCTGTCCAATATCAACCACAACATCCACCCCACACAAATTATGCTTGGGGTGAAAGCCTATGATCGGGTTATTTTTGTCTTCCGAGTCATCCACACTACCAAAACTCTCACCCAGACCTTCGACGGTTTCATCCAACAGCTTATTAGAAAGTTCTGAAGAGTTCAGCATGATATCTAGTTTCTGGGTGGTGAGCCGGGCGTGGTTAGTAGGGTGGCGCGACGCACTAGGGATTGGCGGCCACCGAATAGAACACAGGCAAATCTTGACCTTCCATTATGCCTGCTTGAGGGTCACTTAGTCACGGTCACGCAGTGGGGATGTGTGGGTGGGCCCTTGTAGTACACCGCCTGACCACCAAGTTTCGCTTTCCACCAAAATTAGGGTGGGAATACGCCCACGGACTTAAGTCCGACCCCGCCATTTAGTCCAATTTTCTCGTATCGGACTTAAGTACGACCCCGCTAAATAAGGATTAATACAGTGTAAGCTAAAAAAAAGAGGAGCTGCGTGCCTCTAATAGAGTGGGTAAAGCGGTTCCTCTAAAGATGTAATTTTACCATACGTAGTGGCCAATTATTATTTTGGCGGCATCTGGCAACTCAGCCAACCCCAGACTGCCACCTCCACCACACCAGGCCTCAGTTACCCTCTAGACACGGAAGTGGGAGGATCGCTTGCCCGAGTTGAGCACCCCTTGTTTTCCATGTTACGCCATATTTTGCCCTGTAGTTACCGCCTGAGACCTTAATCATAGGTAAAAAATCACTGACAAGTGAGGAGAGAAGGCCTGGATCCTAGCCTGGGCCACAGAGAGTGTCTACACTTGAAAATATGTGACGTACAGGCCGCTCGAAAGCAGCCATCAACAAACTTGTAGTATATATTAATATATTATATATATATATTATAATTATTATATATGAAGGTTTTGCAGTATACTCGTACATAGTTGGCTTGAATCAGCCCTGGAGTTATCCCGGGTAGCCCATTTCACAACCTCCACTAATAACACCCCGAGGTTTGAGAGTCACAGGACCTGACCTCATATTGGTAGTCAGCTTTTGATATAGATATTGATATTGTGTTACAACTCTTTTGCATCGGGAGTTGGGTACCGTAGGCTAGTTGCACACGGTGGGTACTGTCGAGATTGTGCATAGCCTAGTTGCTCGAAGTACAGTTGCTACTCTTTTAGCTTTCACATGTTTGCTAGTACTTTGTCTGTTGAGCCAGTTTAATTATCCCCCCAGCATTGCCATCTCGGTGTTGGGTTTTTGTCTTTGTATAGCTTAGTAGGCTATGGTAGTTTTCCACTTTAGATAACATTCAAAGGGGAAGCAGGGCAGTGGAGCACCTTAACCCTTATTTAGCGGCGAGCAACATAAGTCGAGTTAAAAAAAGCTGGACTATGTGGCGGCGCTCGACATAACTCGAGTGGCAATTTCAGCACGTAATGTGGCTGAGAGAGAGAGACAGTGGGCAGGAGACTAGCGAGCGTATGACTGCCCCAGACCACCGCGGCGAACCTACTGACACAAATCTCAGCTCCCTCCTCCCTCTCTCACTCGCTACATACTCAATTATGTACTGAAAGTACCGAATTACCTGCTTTTTGCACTCGCGTTGCACGGTTATTGCAAGAAAACTATCCATCATACAAGGATCGTTATGGTGTCATTCGAAAGCTCTGTTTATGCCCTTTCAGGGATAGGTATTTGTTTTACGTTCTGGGTCTTATTTAGGCATGAAAATGATCACGTAAACAGCCCTATTTTGGCTAAAAACACCCCGCTGTGCGGTACACATAAATAAACCGCATAGGCCGCTCGTAAGGTGTTAACACCTTACGAGCGGCCTATGCGGTTTATTTATATGTACCGCCCAGCGGGGTGTTTTTAGCCAAAATAGGGCTGTTTACGTGATCATTTTCATGCCTAAATAAGACCCAGAACGTAAAACAAGTACCTATCCCTGAAAGGGCATAAACAGAGCTTTCGAATGACACCATAACGATCCTTTATGATGGCTAGTTTTCTTGCAATAACCGTGCAACGCGAGTGCAAAAAGCATGTAATTAGCCACTTTCCCGATACAATTCCTTATATAGCGAGTGAGAGAGGGAGGAGGGAGCTGGGATTCGTGTCAGTATGTTCGCCGCGGTGGTCTGGAGCAGTCATACGCTCGCTACTCTCCTGCCACCACTTGTCTCTCTCTCTCAGCAACATTACGTGCTGAAATTGCCACTCGACCTATGTCGAGCGCCGCCACATAGTCCAGCTTTATTTAACTCGACTTATGTGGTGAGCCGCTAATTAAGGGTTAAGCCCTGAGAAGAGTCTGGAAGCGTTTGTTTGCTCTTTTCTGTTGCGTTCGTTGGGTTGCTTGTATAGGAGACAAGGTGCTGGTGTGGATCATTCTTTCTTATTGTCCCATCTCTGAGCAGATAAGGTCCAGATCCGTAAAAGTGGCGACCTCGCCAGGATAATTGAATTGGTACTGACAGGTACTAAGCTTAAGTAATTTTTCTGATCAAAGGAATTAAGTGTAATTATTGTCTAGTAATTGATTTGCCATGTCTGAACAACAAACATCAGCACGGGCGGGTGGAGTTGTTGTGCCATTGTACCTTACCAGTGATGAGGATGTGAGAGTGTTTTTGCAGAGTTCTCCCAGTTGGGAGCAGTTACTAGTGAGATCTCTTGAGGAACTGAGGTTGATCGCTTTGGTGTTGAGGGTTGATGGTTCTCTGTTGACCACGAGGGAGGCTTGTTTACAGCAGATAAGGCAGCGGTGTAGGCAGGAGAGGTCCGAACAGCCTACAGTGCCGGTGGGAGTCTATACGACACCCGTGGGCTCTCCGCCGAGCACGCCTAGCCCTTCCTATCATAGCTACACTTCGCAGTTATCACCCCCTACTGTTGCTCCACAGGTCTTGCCTGATGTCCCCACTGATGCACCCACCCTTGGTGTTGCTCATTTTAACCTTTTACATTCCACTCCTGCCGCTGGGGGGGTTGCTCAGAACGGCCTTGCACTTCCTCCCCCATTTGTGCCACCAGTTAGACTTTCTATGATACCCCCTTATGACCGTGCAGCTTATGTCTCTTGGGCGGGTGCCCAACCCCGAAAGAAGTTGAAATAGGTAGGCTATCTCCCCGCCAAAGGTGGCTTTCTAGGGCCTTTCCTAGCTGATGCTGAGAGGATTGGGTTTTAGTCATGTGGTGATGGGCTGGTCTATCAGAGTGAGAGCTGAGTGATCTCTGCCATACCCATAGCTTACTCTGACTGTTCCTTTTACTTATACATCTTCTAGATATCAAGTGACGGCATCTTTTCCGTGGATTGACCTCCCTACTGCCAAGATTGGGAGCCAAAGCATCACATTTTTCCCTTGCCCATCAACTTTCCCTTCATAATTGCTGAGTGGCATAGGGCCTTGGGTGGGGCTTTGGTTTCCCGAGTGTTTCCGCACCCTCCTCAGCTCCCTGCCTTGGAGTAGCTTCGGTCACCCGGGCTTTGTTAGTGGTAAGCAGGGAGGGTTTTGTGGGGGCGCTCATTTATGGCCTTGGCCTTGCTCCAGACCTTGGGACTGTTCGGCCAGACAGCCTGGGGAACAACAACAACAATACACACCCCAACTGTTGCCCCGTTAGGGCTATCCCCAGAATCTCTGATGCAATTAAAGTTGAAGAAGATGGAAATGCAAGAGAGAAGAGAGCGAGAAGCTCAGGAGAGGAGAGAAGAACGAGAGGAGAGGATGACGCTTTATTTCGAAAAAACAAAAGTAGAGATAGATGGGGGGAATTATGAAAAGAGGCAAGTTGGGACGGCACCAAGGGAGGAATCTAGCGAGCAGAAATTGTCACGTAGCCTAAAATAAGTCCTGTGTTTGACGAAGTAAAAGTAACAGAGTGGATCCAAAGGTTCGAGAAGAAAGCACAGGAATTTGAATGGCCACGAACACGCTGGGTTGCATTGGTAGCAAATGTTTTGAAGGGAAAAGCTCTGGAGGCGTACAATAGGATGTCGGTGGAGGATTTGCAAGATTATGACGCTTTCAAGCAGGCAAGTTTAAAGGCTAATGAACTTAGGCCAGAAGCCTACCGCCTTATTTTCCAAAATGCCCATAAATGCCCTAATCACACTCATGTCGAGTATGCGAAATACCTCCGGGATGCCTTGGCTCACTGGTTCCTTAGTGAAGATGTTAAGACATTGAATGAGGCGGTTGAGATTATCCTTTTAGAACACTTTACGAACAATGTTGACAAGGAGATTAGCCAAAAGGTTTGTGAGAAATGTCCCGGCAAGTTGTCTGATGCTGACATTAGGGTGGACGACAGAGTGTTGGCTACTAGGGGTTTTGCGGATCACGAGCGTGCCAAGTATGCAACCCCCACGACTGCACGTGACGATAAGCACAAGGCAGGTGGAGGCGGAGCCTATGGCTATGGCAACCCTGGTCCCACACGTGCTAACAACGGTGGAGACACTAAAAAAAATGCAGAGTTCGGCCCACACTGATCTGAGTAGTGTCAGATGTTTTGGGTGTAAACAGACTGGACACATCAAGCCAAACTGTCCAAAAGCGAAGTCTGCTGCAGCTGCCGCCCGACCTGTGTCGTTAGTTGTGAGTTAGTTGGGGGGAAGGGATGAGTCATGGTTGCCTGAGTCGGAGGTGAAGCGGGATGTGCCAGCGGCCGCGGCACTGCCTGCCCCTACCGAGTTGTCCCCGCCGGTTGGCACAGATGATTGTCCGGAAACTTCGCTCGCCTGGTGTCAAGCTTTCGTACATGAAGGGGAGGTGGAGTTGTGTGGTAAGGTGTATCCTCTGAAGGTTTTGAGGGATTCTGGCACGAAGCAGTCCATGTGTTTGAATCTAACCGGAAAACCTATAAAATCAGAGGAGTTTGTGCTGTGTCGCGGGGTAAATACTGAGGCATGTTATAGCCTGGTTCCTGTTCATCTGAGGTGGTCTGTAGTTACGGCGTCGGCAAAGGTGGCGGTCGTTGACTCATTGCCAGTGGAGGGGATTGACTTTCTGCTCGGAGCGGATATGGCAGGGAGTAAAGTTTTTCCTCCTCCGGTAGTGGTGTCTGAACAGGTACAACCCGAAGAGGTGTGCGAGGAGGCTAAGCAGTTGCCTGTTGATTTGTTCCCGGTGTGCGCGGTAACGCGATCTTTGGCTCAGGTTGCACTGCCAGAGGAACAAATTGGAGAGGAAATAGGTCAAGTTGAGGGGATGTACAGAAGTGAAACTGCATCACCCACAGAATTTACTGATATGCCGGGTGCTGAGGTTGAATATGACGGGGAGGAAGGTGTGACAGAATACCCCTCACCCGTCTCGCCCGGTGCCAGAGGTGGTATGGCAGGGAGTGACCGGGTCCCCACGGGAGGACCGGTCGGTCCTCTACCACCGACTCAGACCGACGTGGAGGCTATCTCTAATCTTGCTACCGTGGTGCCGGGGGATATTGGTGAGGCGCAACAGAGTGATGATTCGTTGACACATCTGTTTGCTAAAGTCGGAGAGGAGATTGATATTTCTGGAGGGAGAGCACGTTTATATGTGTCGAATCAGATGTTGTATAGGCACTGGGTGCCAGATGTTAGTCTGGAGTCATTGGGAGTCGTGGAGCAGCTAGTCGTGCCTCGGAGTTATAGGACCGCACTGATTAGACTCGCTCATGAGGCTCCCCTGGCTGGGCAGCTAGGGATTTGCAAGACGATAGAGAGGTTGCCATATCAGTTTTGGTGGCCAGGTATGAACAAGAATGTTACTGCATTTATCACAAGCTGTCACATCTGTCAGATAGTGGGCAAGCCGAATCAGTGCATTCCTGTGGCCCCTCTGATTCCAATTCCTGCTGTGGATCCGCCTTTTACACAGGTAATGATTGACATGGTTGGCCCGTTGCCTCCTACCAGTGCGGGGAACAAGTATTTGTTGACTATCATGGACGTGACAACACGCTATCCAGAGGTTATTCCAGTTTCTGTTCTGCATTCCAAGGTTGTGCTGCGAAAACTGTTAGAATTTTTCACTCGATTCGGGCTGCCACAAGAACTTCAGTCCGATCGGGGAGTAAATTTCATGTCTAATCTGTTTGGGAACACTTTGCAAGAACTGGGAATAAAATATGTTGTGTCTAGTGCCTACCATCCCCAGACACAGGGTACACTCGAGTGACACCATCAGACCCTGAAAACTATGATCCGAAAGTTCTGTTTGGAGAATGCCAAAGAATGGGATTTGGCTAATCCATTTGTTATGTTTGCGGTGCAGAAGGTACCGACAGAGTCACTTGGGTTCTCGCCTAACGAACTGGTGTTTGGACATAGGATAAGGGGGCCCCTGGCGGTGGTTAAAGAGGCGTGGGAGAGCGGGAAAGCCCAGACTAAAGAGGGTTTGCTAGCCTACGTGACTCGCACCAGGGAAAGATTGCATGCCGCCCTTAAAGCTGCAAAAGACCACCTTCATGTAGCACAGAGTAAAATGAAGCAGCATTATAATTTAAAAGCACAAGCCAGATAATTTGCAGTGGGTGATGAAGTCCTAGTACTGTTGCCTGTCCAAGGTCAGCCTCTAGCAGCCAAATTTAGCGGCCCATACCATGTGAGTAAGAGAGTGGGCCCTCTCGATTACCTAATTGAGACACCCGACAGACGTAAGTCCCATCAGCTTTGCCACGTCAACATGCTGAAGCGTTATTATCGGGTCCACCGGCTATGTCACCTAAAGGGACTAGCCGGGAGAGTGGCCAGGGCGCCAATAAGTCGCCTTTGTGTGGTGAGGGGGAGTTGTCTGAGGCAGTTTGTGCCATTGTACCCGCCCAGCTTGGGACAGTGAAGAAAGATGAGTCGAGTATGAGGAATTTCCTGCCTATGTTACTGACTGGGAGTTCGTAGTCGGAGGTGCAGGGTGCGCCTGGGCTTGGTGGACGGTGGTTGGATAACCCATGTCTCGAGGCTGTGGGTTCATGCACTGCGGGGGTGCCAGGCACGGCTCCTGTGATGCCTCTCGACCCCACCTTGCTGCACTCTCCCCGACTTTCCGGTCCCAGGGACCAGGATGTCGTTTCTCGAAGCCCCGTCCTTGTTGTACAAGGCACAAAGGAGGAGCAGGAGGAGGAGAGGGAGTTATTCCCTGGTGAGGCTGTGCCGGCAGGGACTTGGTGAGAGAACGGGTACCTGGCCCTGCGGGGGAAATTGTCTCATTTGTCTCCGGAGCGGTTGGAAGAGTTGTTGGAAACCCTATGGGAATTCCCACTCGTGTTTGTTGATGTACCCGGGTTAACCTCATGGGCGGTGCACGACATTGATGTGGAGGATCATAAACCCATAAAATGACCAGCGTATAGGGTTAATCCGCAAAAGCAGGTTGCATTGAACGCAGAGTTCAGCAATATGTTGGAGAAGGGGTTAATTAAAAAATGTTGGAGTGAATGGTCAAGCCCCGTCACTCTGCAGCCTAAGCCCGACGGAAAAGTACGCTTCTGTGTAGATTTCAGAAAAAGTAAACACTCTTTCCAAGACTGATACATACCCGCTACCGAGAGTTGATGACTCAGTAGACCGGATTGGGGCCGCTAAGTACCTCACGAAGGTAGACTTAGTCAAGGGATACTGGCAAGTTCCACTGACCGAACGGGCTAAAAAGATCGCTAGCTTTGTTATGGGTGGGGGAGTTTATCAGTGCCAAGTAATGCCCTATGGACTTAAAAATGCTCCTGCCACGTTACAACGGTTAATGGATCATGTCGTACATGGCGTGCCTAATTGTCTGGTCTACATTGATGATGTGGTTGTTTTTTACACCACCGGGACCGATCATCTAGAAAATGTGGGTGAATTGTTTAAGCGACTGTCTGAGGCTGGTTTGGTTGTCAACTTGAACAAGTGTGAGTTTGTACAAGCACGTGTGCAATACTTAGGCTATGTGGTTGGCCACGGCCAGGTGTGTCCTCCTCAGGCAAAGGTGGAGGCTATATGAATGTTCCGGGTGCCACATAACAAGAAAGCATTGCAACGCTTCTTGGGAATGATAGGCTACTACCGCCGGTTCATTAAGGGATACTCCACCGTGCTTGCCCCACTAACTAATTTGCTTCAGAAAGATAAACCTTTTAAGTGGAGCACAGAGTGTGACCAGGCTTTTTCAGATGTTAAGATCCTCCTTTGTTGCTACCCTATTTTACGTGCCCCTGACTTTAATAGGCCCTTTGCCTTGGCCGTAGACGCAAGCAATGTTGGCGCCGGCTCTGTGCTGTTGCAAGAGTTTGGTGATGAGGTAGAGCACCCTATTTCATATTTCTCAAAAAAGTTTAACAGCGCTCAGAAGAACTATTCAGTAATAGAAAAGGAGTTGCTAGCTATAATTTTAAGCCTCCACCATTTTGCTGTGTATCTGCCGCCATGTGGGCCTGTGCTCAGAATATAATCAGACCACCACCCTTTGCGATTCCTGAGCAAGTTCAAGTTTCAGAACGAACGACTTACACGCTGGAGTTTAATGTTGCAGGAGTATCACTTAGATGTGAGGCACATAAAAGGCACATACTGGCTGATTGCTTGTCTCGGGAGCACTCTGAGGTGTGATTGGTTGAGCACACAGGCCATGTAGTTGTAAGCTGTACAAGCAACAACCTCTTACTGGCAGCTTTAATGGGTTACTTTATATGCCTATCGGCAAACTAAAGTTACGATGGATTATATCATATGGATGCAATATTATACATATTTCTTCAAAAGAGGAGAACATTACCATTATCATTTGTTAAGCGCTTGTGTGATTATTTCTATAGAACTGACAACAGAAGTTTGTAAACACCTTTTACCATGTGTAGTTCTGGCGTCATTCCCTGCTTAGATAGTAAAACAAAACCTTAATTGCAGATTTAGTGGTAGTACAGGAATGATTATCCCAACTGGACGAAACTGTTGATACTAAGTGCCACATGTGTTTGTTAATTTCATGAATCGAGTTTAGGAGTAAAGTTGGTTGGTGGAGAGAACATACTAATTAATTCTGGTTCAGGAGTAGTTTTTAGAGAGGACTTCCCTAGGGTTAAGCGCCCCATTAATTACTCTTTCCATTCACCTATTCATAGCCTCAGATAGTGCAGTTAGAATGAATGTACATGCTAAGCTTGGTATGCAGGATTCGAAACTGCATAATAAATCGTAGGCTTGTGCATCATTCTTTAACTGTCTTGGTGGTGCAATGCATACATGTGTTGATTTTCGGTGTGAGCGTCCTGGGTTCGAATCCCCGGACTGCCACATGTGTTTGTTAATTTCATTAATCGAGTTTAGGAGTAAAGTTGATTGGTGGAGAATTGCCAAATAAGTCATAGTACAATTGTTATTATAGTTTGGTCACACTGCAGCATAGTAATGTCTGCCAGATATTGAATAAGATGTGTACATATTAACCCTTTATTAGCGGCGCGCAACATAAGTCGAGTTAAAAAAAGCTGGACTATGTGGCGGCGCTCGACATAACTCGAGTGGCAATTTCAGCACGTAATGTGGCTGAGAGAGAGAGACAAGTGGTGGCAGGAGACTAGCGAGCGTATGACTGCTCCAGACCACCGCGGCGAACCTACTGACACAAATCTCAGCTCCCTCCTCCCTCTCTCACTCGCTACATACTCAATTATGTACTGAAAGTACCGAATTACCTGCTTTTTGCACTCGCGTTGCACGGTTATTGCAAGAAAACTATCCATCATACAAGGATCGTTATGGTGTCATTCGAAAGCTCTGTTTATGCCCTTTCAGGGATAGGTACTTGTTTTACGTTCTGGGTCTTATTTAGGCATGAAAATGATCACGTAAACAGCCCTATTTTGGCTAAAAACACCACGCTGTGCGGTACACATAAATAAACCGCATAGGCCGCTCGTAAGGTGTTAATGACTCTGGTGCTTTAATATACCGTACCCTAAGTGGTAGTTAAGGCTGGAGAGGTCCTGTGTATAGGATATGAAGTTGGTATTAATTTACATAAATTGTGAAACGACTATAGTAAGCCGGAAACGGGCACTTGTAGTGGCTGAAGTAAGAGTTTGGTGTTTATGTTACTGTAAACATGTGGTTAGACATTGTGTTGTATTGTGTATCGGATTTTTGTTTACGCCATCGAGCCTGATGAACGTTGGATACATTATCTTCTTATAAGATACTATGTCAAGCGACAACATATTTAACCTTTATCCCATTTAACAATATAGTGTATTGATATACAGTAGTGACGGGCTATAGAAAACAAACTAAATTAAGCGAACTCTCTATTGTCATGTTTCAAGACCCACTTTAACTTAAGGTTATATGGCATAGACTTAGATAAGATGAATACATAAATAGGAAAACATAATATACAATCACTATAACTACTTATGGGTGGAAAATGTTCACCACCCTCAATAAGGTCCCTGAAACAGGCAGTTAGAGAAGTTACCAGTGTTTTGGAAGATGACATGTTAATATTCACATTATATGATCATTGTCATTGATACTGTCTAGCGTCTACCATGAGGTTCTTGAAATAGACAGTCAAAAATAGTATATGTACGCACACACACACACACCGTCAAAAACCGTATCACCACGGAACCTAAAGTCAGTTTCAATACTACATAGAAACTCTATCAATGTGTTATCTACAAATAAACCCAACAAACTTTGAACTCCAATCCCCCAATGCAAATGAAGCGAAACTCTCAAGGGTTAAAAAGATTACATACAGGACTAAAATAAATAAACCCTGGTCACAACTACATGCAGTCACATCATCAACATAATACTAATTCAATGAGTGCCAGTGTTGATTAACTTAATATGAGAGAGAGAGAGAGAGAGAGAGAGAGAGAGAGAGAGAGAGAGAGAGAGAGAGAGAGAGAGATATGGTGGTGGTGGGTTATACTGTGAGAATGGGAGAGGTGGAAGCATATGGGAAAAGTTGGAAGAGGTTAAGGGGAGCGTCTGACATGCCAGATTGGAAGGCGGAAGGTGCGTGTGTGTGTTTGAGAGAGCGATAATTCCGAACATTGTGTTCTGGGACCAATATGAGATTTAAAACCTACGTATGCTAATATTATTATGGGAATACAAAGTTACAACAAAGACAGTAAAGTGTTGATTACTAAATATAAATGGAGATCCTTGACGTTAATGAGTGGCATTACTACAGTAATGTAGCTGACATAAATTGTGGAATTTGTGCATATTTTGATAAAAACGTCAAACTTAGCAAACATTATCAGGAGGACATTGCAATCAAAACTTAGGCGTAGAACAATCACAGGCTCAGCTTCTGTTGGCTTTAGCAGCACCTGTTCCATTCGTTTCCATTAACATTCATAAAGGCTGACGTTTGCCTCAAGTTGCACATCGTGGTAATGTCTAACTGGTCACAAGTGACTCGTCTGGAAAAGGGTAGCAACTTATTATCCTACTATGTTTGCTTAATATTGACAATTTGCCTTGTACTTGCTGTCCTAATTCAGCTTCATGTCACAAATCGGTATGAACAGTTGGCATTTGCCACTAATTTATTGAACTACATGAGCCTGCACCAAACATACTAACAACATTAGCCAAACAGTCTGTATATGAGTTGCTTTCCTTGACCAATAAATAACAGACAATGGCCAAGACTGAACAATGAGACAGCACGAATAAGGCAAATTAATGTTCCATGTTTATTAATCTTCAATATAAAGGAATGTCTGCATCCTCCAATTACTATCACACAAACACACATTTTTGCAAGCAAACTCAGCTCGAAGATTTCTTGTTATTGTTACCAACAGTAGTTTTATTATTTGTAGAGAAAGGCATCTATCGTGTGTAATAGGCTTGGAGCTTTCTAGAGACGTTTCTGAAGTTTCTATTCACTAATGTGTTAAGTAAATTAAAATGTAACTGTTAATGGTTGACTTACAACTTAAAACTCTGAATGGTTGACATAAGAGTATAACCTATAGTTAGCTATTAACCCATCAAGCTCCAGTGACGCCCATTGGTCGACTCCTACTTATGTAACGCAGCAAAATCGACGTGCTTTGGAAGTCGGCTAATTTCGCCTTATTATAAATTTGTTAGGCCTTCAAAAGGCTCGTAAGGGTCTCGAATTTGTACACATTGTACCTTAGGATGTGTACCAAAGTTGCCATCCCACAGAAACCACTTTGAGCAACCCCATTTTATAGATATTAATAATGTCAAATATGAATAATGCCTGAGACTGGATGATACATTAAGTTAATCTTCGGATGGGGCTCAACGGGTTAATGGAACCATCAAAAAACAAATTATGATTGAATGATCGATTATCAAACCTAAAGTGACTGAACTCCGAGACTGAAAATCAGAGTACCAGTACGGTAACGGATTGGTATTCAATTATAGGTGAAGTGACTGGGATTATAATATAATCCCAGTCACTTCTAGTACTAGTACATTACATGCTGTATGCTGGCATAATAATAGGTAGAATATAGATACCGATGAATGACTGTCATTCCGGTACTTTTTTATAGAAATGTACATGTGCTGATATTTTGATCTGATACATAAAATAACCGATGGTTGAATTGATATATCCATATCGAATATGGAGGTCATCAAAGCTTTCTATATATATCAAATACCCTATTTCCTCTTGGTGATGACAAATAAGACGGATACTAAGGAACTGGCATATTATGCCAGTTCCTTAGTATCCGTCTTATTTGTCATCACCAAGAGGAAATAGGGTATTTGATATATATAGAAAGCTTTGATGACCTCCATATTCGATATGGATATATCAATTCCGACCATCGGTTATTTTATGTATCAGATCAAAATATCAGCACATG
The DNA here is from genome assembly GCA_032716605.1 of Paralithodes platypus. Lineage (NCBI taxonomy): Eukaryota > Metazoa > Arthropoda > Malacostraca > Decapoda > Lithodidae > Paralithodes > Paralithodes platypus. Next base: position 54,843,128 of record CM064523.1, on the reverse strand, counting down.
TACATTTCTATAAAAAAGTACCGGAATGACAGTCATTCATCGGTATCTATATTCTACCTATTATTATGCCAGCATACAACATGTAATGTACTAGTATATCTCACATACTACATTTATCAGTATTTATGAATGCGATTTCACCTTTGTTGTTATTTTTGTGTAATCATATTTAATTCCCATAATTTAACGAACTATATAAACATATTGGAAATTGGGGTTCATAATTATCCTTACTTACAATTCTTACTGTAATCATTATTATAATCAATAATAACGTACTTGAATGTGCATATTAATTATTGTATACCAATTTAGGTACAGTATAATACGTATTAATTAAGATTGATTCTTAACCCTTTCAGTATCGTAGTGTCTATTTTGATTATAATTTTGCCAACAATAAACTAATGTATACACTGCTAGTAATCAAAAGGGTAAATCTATCTCAATTATACATAAAACTCCTACAAACCCCTTTTAAGCTGAAAATATACTCCAAAATATACTAAACAAATATAAGTTGTTATGGTATATTTAGGTCTTAGTGTTAAATCCTGTCTTAAAAGACAGTCTTATAATGTATGGTCTTTTCATACCCGCCTTATGTCATAAGTAATTAAGCCTCTTGATTGGTGCAGCTGGATGGATAACAGACGGTAAACAAAAGCCCTGATTGGTCAGGGGTGTAAGTGATCCGGTTATTGATTTGTGTAACAGTAGGATACTTGTAAACACGCCTGTGATTGGCTGGCAGACTCATTTCTTCTATCGGTACAGCCACAGTCAAGTTCATGTACTACTCCTATATATTCAGCTTTTATTATCTCACTAGCAACAAGCAAAATAAAAACCCATAATATGCAGAAACATTGACTCAAACGATATATTTAGGATTGTTGTTCCCTAATTTTAGAAATAAAGAGAGATACAGTTGAGGTGTTCAATTAAGCAAACGAAGTACAAAATGAGTGTATTATAATTAGCTTGCTTAAAAAAGTGTCTTTTATGTTTATTTCAAAGTTTGTGTATATTAATGTGTTCGGTGCTTGTGGTACACGTCCTCCTTATTTTCAGACACACTATTTGCGACATGAACATAATACTTAATGAAAGTAGTATATTGGTGAGCACAGGTATTCCAGCAACGAAATACAATAGTATTCTGGTTTTAGTTGGGATCTGAAATATGTGGATATTGTAGGAGAAATTGTACGTTCCGGAGTATTATTTTCCAAGAACTCCTGGTTTTCCTGAAAACGTTTCTGGCCCTTATATTTTTGCAGGCAGCTATATGTGGATATTTGATGGAAATGTATCGTTTAGATATATGTTATGACTCTCTTTTTCTTTCCCTTACGCATATATAAACACTTACACACACAGTTTCTCTGCCATACATTACCGTTGTGAAAGTAGATCATATTATGATTCAAATCTCTACTATCTATTGCTCTGTATTGTTTATAGATACAACATTACTCCTAATTCTTATTCACTTTCCTTTTCAATGTTCCTTCTTCACTAACTGCTCTCCCCTTTTCTTCTCTCTCTTTCATCATGTGTCTTCCTATCATTCTTCCAACCTTCCTTCCTATAGCCTTTCGGGATTATCTCTCTTTGTCCCTTCTTTCCAAATATCTCTCTCTCCTTTCCTGTTCTTACTCTTCAGATATAACAGTTTAACCATCTAGTATAATATCCGCCCTATGGTAATCTTTCCTGAATACCTTCATTAATTAATTTAATGTTAGCTTGTTTTCCTCTGACTCGGCTTCCCTCATATTACTGCTCCCTTCTCTGTAATTGAAATCTGGCTGTCTTCTCATGTTGAAACATTCCACTTTGTTATTAGCATTACTGAGGAAGGCAAACAACAACAGATACATTTATTTTAAAAACTCTGTATGTCAAAGGGTAAGGATCGGGTAAGATACGACTACCAAAGACATATAATTCAAGGATATTATCATCTCTCACTAAGACTTTCTTGTCGCTTAACCCTTAATTAGCGGCGAGCAACATAAGTCGAGTTAAATAAAGCTGGACTATGTGGCGGCGCTCGACATAGGTCGAGTGGCAATTTCAGCACGTAATGTGGCTGAGAGAGAGAGACAAGTGGTGGCAGGAGACTAGCGAGCGTATGACTGCTCCAGACCACCGCGGCGAACCTACTGACACAAATCTCAGCTCCCTCCTCCCTCTCTCACTCGCTACATACTCAATTATGTACCGAAACTACCGAATTACCTGCTTTTTGCACTCGCGTTGCACGGTTATTGCAAGAAAACTATCCATCATACATGGATCGTTATGGTGTCATTCGAAAGCTCTGTTTATGCCCTTTCAGGGATAGGTACTTGTTTTACGTTCTGGGTCTTATTTAGGCATGAAAATGATCACGTAAACAGCCCTATTTTGGCTAAAAACACCCCGCTGTGCGGTACATATAAATAAACCGCATAGGCCGCTCGTAAGGTGTTAATAATATAACCTCTTACCAGAACCTCCTTAACCCTCCTGGCCCGGGCTGTATCTCCAAAGGACAGGGTGGGCTACCCGGGCGATCTGGCCGAAAAACGTCTAGGCCTAGGCTACCGTATTTTGATTAATTTTAACTGCTAGAAATTTCCCACGCATCTATAAATGTAGTGCGGTTTCCAATCTGTAGACTGGCGTTGAGTAGAGCTCTCTAAGTCAACTGGTTCAGTTGTGATGACGATTTTAGTGGAGAGCATTTTCAGGCGATGTTAGCAATACGACGATCTTTTCACTACTGAAACAACGACATACAGACATACAATAACAAACGAGTCTTCTCCTTCTTGCTTTCGGAGGTGCGGTGACGCAACGATCGGCTTTGTTTACATGCGTCAGACGCACGGCGTTCAGACCAAGCTGAATAGGCTTTCAAGCTTACTATCTCCTGAAAGGACACCCGGGCACCTGCCCTTATTTCGTGGTGTCATCTTAAAATGACACCCGGGGAGGAAGGGTTAAGCTTTTCTCTGTCACCTGTTCTTCTTTGTGCGCTTTATTCCTTCTTATTACATAATTATAGTCAATCAGTCAGTAGCCAGCCCTTACTCCCACAAGGGGTAGGGAGGATCAGCAAGAGACGCAAGAAAGGAAAACAGAGGTAACAGGAGAACACATATAACAGTTCGCCCACAAAACGCAAGCACATAAACATTCAGAAGCAACAATCAGGCATCAGCCCCCGAAATCAAGGGCTATTTGTTTTCAGTTGCTGTCTTTGTATATCTTGCTGTTATTCACGTACCTTATGTGATGTGTTATTATAATAATAATTATTGCCTTAGCAAAAACATTTATTTTCCCTCTCTCCCAGTTTGTTTCACTATAAATAAATCATATCTAATAACAGGTATTACCTATATATATCCAATATATCTCTTTGGCTCCCCTAATATTTACTATAATTGGTGCTCCTCCTGTGTGATCATTAGACTTTCACTATTAGCCTTAGAGTGTCGTGTGGCATATTGGTTAGCGTGCTTGGCTCACAATCACAATAATTTTGTTTTGATTCCCGGGCAGGACGAGACCTTTGGGCAAATCTCCTCAAACACGGTGCATCTAGTTCATCAGTAGGTTATAGAAACCTGGATTAAGCGGAAATTTATGACGTCCCAACCGCGGAGATAAACTATGACAACCTGGATAATTTGCAGTAGTTTATTTGTACTGTACCAGGATAGATAACTCACCAGAGTTACCCCCCACATGTTCCACTGGACAAAAATACGGACATGAGCGCCGTAGCAAAGCGCAGCCTAGCGTAAGTCCCCTAATTTTACTGACCCGTCCAAAGCTCTCATAAACAGTATACTGCTTTGTACACATTGTTTGTTTTACTTTTCACTCTTTAGATACATAATTTGTATTGTATATTTTCACTGTTTTTAACATTTATGTGTTGTTGTCTATGATGTTTCATCCAAACTAATACATTTAGTTTTGTCTTATAGATATGATAATGTAATATAATTTAAACATACCGGTATATGTATTGGTGTATATAATGTTTCTATATAATGTAAATAATTTTGTTTTGTCATATAGATACAATAATTTTCCCACTTTTCTTCATAATTAATTTTAAGTATTTATACATTACCGCCATATGTTTTATACATTACCGCCATATGTTTTATACATTACCGCCATATGTTTTATACATTACCGCCATAATTATGTTTCCTCTCCCATATTTTGTCTTTGCTTTATAATTCCATGGATTTCATTTATGTATTGACTCATTTGTTATTCCTATCCAGTGTATATATTTTATGTTTTCCATATTAATATTTAACTGTTTCTGCTGGTGTGAGTTCATTCCTCTCCCTTTGTTTGGATATTCTCTTCCTTCGCCCCAAAGCTCTATCATCAATACTTCTTTGAGCAATATATTCCTTTATCTTGCCCTCTCTCAGATATATTGTTCTGTCTGTGTGTGTGTGTGTGTGTGTGTGTGTGTGTGTGTTAACTTTGTACGGTAACTTATTAGTTCTGAATATATTATGTCGGTTATGGCATGTTTGACTATTATTATACAGTGGATATTTGCTCGGGTTTATTGCTATTAATATAAATATATGTGTATTATGCATGTGGTTTTATGTGTGTGAGTGTGCACATGTATTATTTCTGAGGTTGAAGCTTGGATAGAGAGTATGATGTGGGGATGCGTGTTCTTGAATATGTAATTGCGCGTGTTTGTGTACTTGTACTTTAGAGGGTGAGGTTGTGTTATTAGTAAAATAGTGTTATTTAATACAAAGGATCTCAATACAGAAAGTTTATTTGACATACCATAAAACAATAAAGAACTTGGAATCGGGCGTTTGGCTAATGGTTGGTGATAAGGAGGATGAAATATACTCTATAGCTGCTCCCTACAGTTTTAGATTCGGCTTTCAATCAGTATTTAGTTTAATTTGTTTTGCATTATATCACCTTCTTTGTATCATCATCATCATCATCATCAGCCATTAGGAGTCCACTGCTGGACAAAGGCTTCCCTTAACCTTTTCCATGACTACCAAGACTTTGCCAGCCATTGCCATGTTACCCCTGCAGTCTTTTTTTATCTCGTCTCTCCACCTCATGTCTGGTCTTCTCCTTCTTTGTTGTATATTGCATACTAATTATCGTCTTAGTTATTCTGACTTTGCTATATAATATTCGTTTTATTCGTTTATGTTTATATTTATTCCTATTTCCTACTGTTCTAGCATATCTTTGCATTGTTCTCTGTTTATCATAATGATGTTGGTGTTTTTCTCGTATTAGGCTATGATTTGTTCTTTGTGTCCTTTTGATCTTTTCCCACAGCTCCTTTAATTTGTGCTTTGGTGTGTGCTTGCATATGCATATTTTGATGACAATTTTCTCTTACTGTGTTTGTATATTTACTTAATCAACTGTATACAGGTCCTTGCATTTTCCCTTTCTTAATTACTACAATCTTGTTTTATTTCTTTCACTGGTGCATTCAAATATTTATTGAATTGCTTACTTACTTTCGTCGTCGCGTTTGTTTTCTTGTGCTTTAGTTAGACTTGATTTATTTATGTTATGTCCTTTTTGTGCTCCCTCTCTCTCTCTCTCTCTCTCTCTCTCTCTCTCTCTCTCTCTCTCTCTCTCTCTCTCTGTATCCGTTTTTTCCAAATTGTTTGCATATAATTTTAATCAGATTAATAGTTTGTATTCCACATACACAATTATAAAACTAAAATAAAAAATCGAAATGAGCCGGTTTCTATTTAAAAACACCATATAATATTATTTCATATTATGTTTCATATCAACAAAGGTCTTAACGAAAAGAAGTACATTTGTTGTTGTTCAATCAGCACAAACTTAGCTACAACTCAAGTTTCCAAATGTGACCGCCAAAGTGTAGTTGTATTTGCTTTTCACCGCCGTTGTTTGTATTTATTGTAAAATTTGGACGCGTTTTTTATGAGATGTGTTTGAGCGACCTTGTCTCAAATTGTTGTTGGATAGAACATAATAATTGATGTATTATTGGATGAGTTCGTAACTATGGTAACATCGATTATTGTCATAATATTATTACCCATCTCATACGATGTTACGTTTCGTAATTATATTATAGGTAATTTCATACGTTTTTTATAAGCTTATGAAGGACCTATGCAGTAATAGGATTAACCGATAACACCTTGATTGCCAGAGGTCCGTACACTGTGTAAAATCGTCAAATGTTGTCGAGCGTACAACAAAAGAAAACAAAAGTAGTTTGGTAATGAAGTAAACACCCATAATGTTTTTCGCCCGGAAATTCACTATACATTGTATCAATGTATTACATGTATAATTTATGTAATTTATGTATATGTAATATATGTATTTATGGTGCCCTCATCTCCCCCCCCCCCCCAAAAAAAAAAAAAATATGAATAACAAATAATAATAATAATTAATAAATAAATACATTAAATAAATAAAAGGGTTAAGAGGAGACCAACATTCCATAAGAAAAACACAAAATAAATGAAACGCCAATAAAAAGACTCCTGATATATTCAGGCAATACATCATTCAGTCACCATTCATCATTCAGCCACCACAATAATTGAATGTTACTTAAGATATTACAAACTGTCCACAGTAAGGCCGTTTCATGACAGCATCTGGGGGGGGGGGGGGAGATTTAATAATTTGGTCAATTACAAATGGTACAAAGGAAATCAAGCAACAACAGGTCTAGTGACCCTTCTAGGCTGCTTGTCCTCCAAAACACTGAGGATCAAGTGTCCAAACAGTGGTTTAGAGTGGGTAAGGGAACATTGGAAAGGGAACTACTACCCTGAAACTAATGTCCGTGGCAGGATTAGGAAGTTAGTAGGGGACAGATGGGTTTGTAACTGAGGGGGGGATAAAATAAAGTTATTCATTCACAAACGCAGTCAGTCGCGGGTTTGGTGCGAGATATTTGTCTAAGCGGAGTTTAAATGAATCAACCGTGCTGCATTCTATAACGTCTCGGGGAAGCCCATTCCACAAGTTGACAACTCGATTGAAGAAGAAATTCTTAGATTCGTGTGAGTTAAAAGATTTACCAATAATTTTGCAACCGTTTCCCCGAGTGTAATTAGATTGGTCGATAGTGAAGTACTTACTACAGTTCATATTGTCGATGCCTTTGATGATTTTGAACACTTGAATTAAGTCACCTCTTAATCTGCGCTGGGTTAAAGGAAATAGATTTAATTCTCTAAGACGCTCTTCGTATGGTTTGTTCTTTAGGGGCACCAGGATTGAACGCAGTATTCCAGAACAGGGCGGACTAAGGAATTGTAAAGGGTTAGGATAACTTCTTTGGATTTATGCTCAAATGACCTGCCTATAAAGCCAATTATTTTGTTTGCCTTCTTAACAACTTCTGAACATTGTTGACTCGGTTTTAGGTTACTCGATATTGTTACTCCCAGATCGGTTTCTTTGTTTACATTCTTAAGCTGAGTGCCATTCATCGAATAGTTTGCTTTCTCATTTAGGTATCCGATATGTAGTACTTTACATTTATCCGCATTGAAACTCATTTGCCCAATTTGGGCCCAAAATGACAATTTATCTAAATTGTGTTGCATATCGTCAACTTGTTCCTTTGAGAGTACGCTATTTGCAATTTTTGTATCGTCAGCAAATTTTGAGATTGTACAGGTGAGACCCTCATCTATGTTGTTGATGTAAATTAGAAAGAGAATTGGTCCTAGTACCGATCCCTGGGGTACCCCGCTACTTACATTGGTCCATTTAGATGCCTTACCGTTCATGACTACTCTTTGCTTTCTGTCGCTGAGCCAATTTTCTATCCATTTCAACACACCGTCTTGTATTCCATGCGCTTTTAGTTTTAGCAGTAAACGTTTGTGGGGAACTTTGTCAAAGGCCTTTTGAAAATCAAGGTATATAATATCTACAGCTTTACTCTCATCGTAGAGGTTGAGGATATCGTGGAAGAAGTCTAAGAGGTTTGTTAAACAGGAACGTTTTTTACGAAAGCCGTGTTGAGTATCTTTAAGTAAGTGATTTGCCTCTAAGTGATTTACGAGTCTGTCTCTTATGACCGTTTCTAGCATTTTACATACAATTGAGGTTAAGCTAATTGGACGATAGTTACTGGGTAGGGATTTGCTGCCTTTTTTAATATCGGTGTTACGTTGGCTAGCTTCCACTGATCAGGCATAGTCCCAGACCCTCCAGTATTCTTCTCACAGACAGTATCTACACATTCCTATTATTTTACGAGTGTATTTGTTCCATCTCTGTATACGGATATGGTTTACGCTTGAACACTAGACTAGGTTCGATTAGCTTAAAACGACGTTAGTTAGACTCGTGTTGAAGTTATGTGAATACACTGACCTATATAATTGGGATATACAAGTTTACGGTCAGGAAAACAATTCGAGCCCCAACATATACAGTATATACTCATTGTAAAACATTTAATATTTAATATTTGTATAATTAATTGCATTCTCATAAAGTTGAGACAGACTAGTGGACAACATTTTAAACCTGCAAAGAAGAATCCCAAAATGTATATACTGTGAAGAGCATTATTATTTCTTGCCCCATTTATATGTGATTCACACAACCACATTTCAGGCATTATTTTATTGGCAGTTTGTTTTTGGTACAATTTAGGGCTATCTGCATTAGTATCTAAACTAAACAAAGTAGAATAATCTAAGTGTCTATATTCTTATGGTATTTTACTTTGTTAAAGTTTCAATAAATATATATTTTAATTTACTCAAATTTTATGACACTTGAATTTAGAAGGTTCAAGGTATGAGTTCCCCCAAACACTTGCCGGAATAATCGACCTTGTAATTCAACCTTTACTCTGTCAACATTTTGGGCCTCTACATTTGTTATCGTCAACTAAACCAACCTCCTCTTTGACTCGCTCCATCAATATTATCAAGACAAGTAAGAAACCCCTACGTCACTATATCCCTACATATTTAATTATGCTAGGAACAGGTTATTTCACCCTATGGCCAATTCCCCTCAGTCACTTCATCGCAAAACCACTTCTCAGAACAACAAAGCTCTTATGTGTATCCTCGGATGCATACATATATAGATGTTTACCATTATCCTTGTGATGTGGCAGTGTTACGGACTGGTGGTTAGGCGAAGTTGTCATGAGGCAAAATGACTAGGCACCATCATCCAACATCTACTTCAACAATAATCTTGGTAACATGATAGTGTATGACTGGAGGCGGGCTGTGTGGGGGAGATTCAGGAATGGGGATTCGGATTCGAGATTTAGTATACGTCGTCTTAAGTCTCATCTCGCAGATGTTTCGACTCAGACTAGATTACCTGAGTAGTGTATCAATGGTCCTGGAGATTATTGGTGATGTGCTATGTCTCGCGTCTTGTGGTTTATTGGATGTGTTCTTTAACCCTTGTCTATCGGGGCCCGACTTAAGTCCGTATCGAATTTTTTTGACTATGTGGCGGGGTCCGACTTAAGTCTGTGTGCAATTTTGGCGCAATATTGGCTCTGAGAGAGAGACGAGACACGGGAGGAGCCTGGGTTACCTCATGACCGCTCGCCACGGCCGCCGTGGACCGACTGAAATCTACTCCACTTAAATCCACCCTCACTCCCTCGTGTGACGCATGTCCACGTGTGTGCATGCAGTACAGAACGCCTAGTCATGCCCCACTCTCGCTAGGATCGTCAGGGCAGGAACTTTGGCTGTAGTCTATGTAGAGTTTCCTAACTCAGTTCATGTGAGCCGTTGTACTATAAGTATTATGAATATGTATTTTGTTTTCATCTGAGTCAACGAGTTCTATTTTATATCATTGGTTATAAGTATTGTGTGTAAAACTTATTTGTAATGATGGGAAGAGAAACAGCCACAGTTAGGTGACAGTGGGTACGCCAGGCAGGAGGTAGGCCTAACTCACTCGCATTCCTCCCTCCCTCAGTGCTAGGGGAGCCTTTGTGTATCCCAGAGGAGAGAGATAAATTACGTAATGGTTGTCAGTGGGCGGTCCTTAGTAGTTCACGTTGGGCTCACTAGAGGGCCGGGTATAAAAGGGAAGTCTAGCCATTTTTTCATCAGAGCTCTTTAGGCAGAGCGACTTCTCATTTCCCTTGCTAACTATTTACATTCTTCTGACTGATGGGAACTTTCTCTACTACCTTACATTCTTATTTCCTCTTTTCCCTGCCCTGTTTAACTTCCATGGTCCCGTTGGTGCAGAGCTAGTCAGCCAATGTATTATCGCTTGAGTTCTCACGAGATACTTGCCTATTAGATAGCCTATTTTGGAAGGGTTGACTTAGAATAGGATTGATTTATGTTTGTTGCACTTCTATATGCATTTCCCTGTGTGTTATTATTATTATTCCTGTTTTCTGCTAGTCTAGGTAATGCTAGACTGGGGTAAGGCTTTTCTGTGTTACGAGTTGTTGTTTGATGCAGTTGTTAAGCGATAAACCTGCATACCCGTTTCGGTTCAGTGAAGCCTAGGTTGTCTTCGCGGCTGACTGTGTTGAGTTAATAATTTTCAGTGCGTGAGGGCAAGAGCCTAACCACCCTGTATTTTATTAACAGTTTGTTTTTACTTTGTCAAGGAGCCGGGAGAAAACCAGATACAAGGGATCTGGATTTCTCAAAGTGCACTTGTTAGTTTTAACGTAATACTTTTAACAGTCGTGAGGACTTCGCTAGGCTACGAGCCGTTTTTGCACAGTCACTGCTACCTTTTTGCCTACAGTACCCCAGCTAGACTTTACTCGATTAGTAGATACAGAATAGTATTGAAGCTTTCCTTATGTATGATATTGTTTATGCACTATTGATTTCATGTGTTGCAAGCTTGGCTGCTTTAGTGATTAGTGGCCCACGAGCACAATCCGAGTAGGCTATTGCCGTTGTATTTGCGGAGTACTTCCTTTTAATGTTTGCCATTTACTATTGCATATTATTTTAATTATTAGTATGCCAATTTAAGCCTTTAATAGTATTTAATTGCCAGTGTTTTTGCTTATTGAATTACTGTTCAAAATCCGATACATACTTCTTACGAGCATCCGAGAAGCATCTAACTTTTTTCAGAAGATTCCTTGCTCGATGCTTAAGGACTATTAATTAACGTAACGTAATAGTGCCGATCCGAAGTAGAGGGTGGTGGACTTCTTAAGTTCATAGTCAAGGGTGGATTACTTCGGCTTCGGCCAACACTATTCTTTTGTGTTGTTGTTTCTTACTTCATTGTTTGATTGTTGACCAGACTAGATAATTCCTGTCTCTTTATTAGTCTGTTGTTGAACACTAGTACCGAGTTCTTGTATACCCCGTTATAGCAGATTGAATTCTGGAGGGTATTGGTGTTTTTTGTTCGGCTGGCAGTACTCAGGGGTTGGGATCGTGTGTTTCCGTTGTGGCAGCGAGCCGTATTCGAGTCCTGATTGAGAGCCCTTGTGTGCCCGAGTGCCAGTTCGTAACACTCGCTACATACGTAATTATATAAAGAAATTACCGTATTTTAGCGATTTTGCCCTTCGGTTGCACGATCGTTGCAAAACAACCAGTGATCGTAGAAGGATGGTTCGGGTGTTATTGAAAAGCTCAATTTATGCCCTTTCAGGGATACATACTTGTATTACTCTCTGGGTCTTGTTTATGCATGAAAAAGAGCACGGAAACAACCCCATTTATTGAAAAATCCCCCTGCTGGGCGGCACAGTGAAATATACTCCACCACCCGCTCTTTGAGTGTTAACCTCCTCGGCACCGTCACGTACACATGTACGTAATAAGCGCTTCAGTAAAATATACCGTCCCGTACACACGTACGTGATAAATTAAAAGAAATGCTGCCAGTCGGTTTTGCTGCCTGGGGCTCTATCTACGGTACTGTATGTCACACTGGGGATACAGGAAGCTCCGCCCCTTTCCCCAGCAGCCAACCAGAGCCCTGTGACGTCACCGAGGACCGTGACGTCACGGTATCTCTCGACTAATGAGAGGCAGATTTTTCCCCCAGGGCCCAGTCTTCCCCAAGGCCCCACCCACGCAGGATTATAGTGTTTTTGTGTCTCCGTGCATTCGCCATCTTGGTCTTCATATGCATTATTATGCCATTTATTATTATTATCATCATTATTATTATTTACGTGTATTTAGTAGGGAACATTTGATAACTTCGACTACTGATACTACTACTACTTCTAATACTTCTAATACTGCTATCCTGTTGTACCTAACTACTCTACTATACAAATTAATGGGTATTTGGCAAGGTTTAGTGGGTGGATAATGCGCGTGGGAGGGATGGGGGCGGGGTGGGAGGGAGCGGTATGTAGGCCTACTGAGCGGGATGGCCGCGCGGTGCCGAAGGGGTTAACGTGGAGGAAAGGCGTTGGTGTCCTGTATTCATTTTGAAAAAGGAAATTGGTGTTAAATATAAGTTGTGGTTTGCATATTAGCTTGATTCATAAACATAAACTATAATATTATGCTTAGTTATTGTACATCAAGATAAAAGGGTTTACGGTAGCAAGATTTGGGAATAGACCCCTATGCTGTTCCCTGGGCATCCTCTCGCCTACCAAAATTATGTACACTGTCAACAATGTGTCTTAATAGTTCCTAATATTAATTATTCAACATTTGTGTAGATCTTAGAAGTGTACATAGAGCATCCAACGTTCTTCAACTTATTCGTCCTTCCCCATAATTCTCCCTGCCTCCCACAGGTCTGTCCAATGTGTAAAACAATCCCAATATTCCCGTTCCCGAATTCCCCCCCCCCCCCACACCCTTCGTGATCTCAGTTGCCTCCAATATTATAACAGTTATGAGGATATTTTTCCCAACAGCCACAACATCAACTGTCATCCTAATAGTCCCCCTCAGAATGTCTACCTCCTTCAACAGTATCTAATCTGTATTGTCATAACTTACATTCTACATCCTATCAATGTTTTAGATTCTCCCAGAGCCCTCCATCCTTGCTACTGTTCTTTCCATCATATATTTTCACCATTATACAGTATCTGTAAATTAAATGGATCATTCTCTCGTCCTCCTTCTTTTGTCCCTGCTCCTCCCTTTTCTCCTCTCAATCCTCCTTCTGTTTTGCCCTCTCTCCTCCTCCCCCTGACAGTGGTAGTGACAAGGCACTTGGTGATATTTCCAGTACGATAAGTTGTTTTACCTGTCTTGTAGTTGTCTTGGTAATACTAAGAAGACTGGAAGGTATACGATCTCGACGATTTTAATATAGTAATTTATGAAGCAGTTGTATTGTTCTACAATCAGATTCCCAATAGCAATATAACATGACCACAAACCGTTGCCAGGAAAACCAATGGCAGATGGAAATTTGCCGGAAAAATCGCTGGTTTGAACCCGTTCTAGTGTAACAAGTTGCTTTGTCCGTAACACCTTTAGTACAGCGAGGTAACGGGCATCTTCCACGGGTAATTATGTGGGGCCGAGTTGTGTCACTTTTGTTATTAATTTGGTTTTAACACTGAGTACGCCGGGAAGCCTTGATAATTATATAAGTTTCCCCCTTTTGTACCCACTATGTATGATGTTATTTGGTTATCTGTCCTCCATATTTCTCTAAATTTCTCTACCATTCTTTCTCTCTCCATAACAAAGACAACAGTAAACATATAGCAGCTACTCCACTTCTACGTCAGTGTTCATAATGCAGGTTGTAGTATGCCACAACGTTTATCAAATATCTTACTGACGTAGCAATAGGAAGGCGTAACATGTAACTAGCTCAACTGGGTGGCTTGGTATGTGATTGAAGAGGCCAGGAATATGATGAAGTAGGATGACATTTAGTTGTATTCTTAATCAAGAGTTTTATGCTACATAATATGACAATATTCCTTATAATAATGTGTTTATGTTCTTTATTCTGGCTAACGCTAGACAAGTTTTGATTAAACTCTAAGAAGAGTATGTCAAAGGATTTGTGTCCCTCTATTGTTACGAAACCGTAGGGAATTAAATCCCTTCAATGGATGGTTTGGTATCTGATTGAAGAAGTAAAACATGTATATAAGTGTTTTGGTATTCGGTTGAAGTATCATACATCTCTTATCAAATCAAGACAACGGAAGTGAAAATTGTTATATGAAAGAATTGTTTGTGTCACTTACTTTCGTATAATCAACATATTATTCTGCCGAATAATTCATCAACGTCAACTATGTTGCTGCACTGTAAAAATTGAAGGCCTAATTTTAACACAAATTATACACATAATAGATGTTTCAATAATTTACCTTTTTCAAATTAACAGACAATTAAGACGTAAGACTGTGTATGTGTATTTTGGTTATAAGTAGGTGTTCCAATTTATGGTGTGTTCGGGTGAAAAAAGGCAGGAGAGAAAAAGAAAACTCGCGCAGCTTAAAAGTCGGGAAATCAAAAGAAAACAATATACAGTATAGAATGCATCAGATGCCCAATGAAGAAAATATATAGTTGAGTTAAATAAAGGAAGAAAAATGTATATTAAGATAATGTAATGATTAATAAATAAAGAAAATCAATACATAGGAATCTAGAAATATAGGAGTCAAGAAATGAGAGCAAGAAGAAAGGAATACATTACTGAATGAATGAGGAAAGAAAAGCATGAAGGATTGATCGAATTAACACATGTATAATGAATGCAAGACCAAATGGACATACATAAAATAATAAAATATAATAGCATAAGAAACTATAGAAACAAATAACATTAACTGATCTTGGAAAGTCATCTGAGAAGTTTGCTGACCGCCACCACCACCACACGTCGCCAAATTTGTCCCAGACTCTGAATAGACCAGATTTCTTTACCAGCCAAACTGTCTCTATACTGGGACCACAAGGAGGGAGAGAGAGAGAGAGAGAGAGAGAGAGAGAGAGAGAGAGAGAGAGAGAGAGAGAGAGAGAGAGAGAGAGAGAGAGAGAGTCCAGCAGGCAGACTAATTTCGAAAATGAGGTTTAAGTTCACCGGTCACCCAAACAGGCCAGTATAAAACTGAGCACACGCTTGTTGACATGAGGCACCCGGGAATATACACCTGAAGAAGAAGAACAACAAGAGGCACACTCAAGGAAGAGAGGGAATGCCAAAGTGTTTGTCTAACAGGAAATAACATCACCGTAAACAGTAGAATAATTATACTGGTAGAACAGAACACGTCACCACCACTCTTTCTTCTTTATATTATAAATATATATATAAAGGGATTCAAAATAACGTTTAATAAACTAAGCATAAGATTAAGTAAACAGAGTAATAAATCATTAGAAAAAGTAACTAAACCACTTGAACAAATATCATAAAAGTCAAATCATACAGTACAAACAAGAGGCATTTTTATTAGAGAAAGATCAAGCAAATCATGAAAACAACAAAAGGAATAGAACATAATATTACATAATATTACAGACTATACATAACACTATACAAAGGAGTATGGTCACAACACTAATCGAAATTTCGTTAAATACTTTTGTGCAAATTGATTATATAACAAATGCATATATTCGAACTTTGATTATAGACTTATAAAAATAGTAATGGCAGTGATAACTTATGATGATATTAAAATGATATCACAAATAATAATCATTTTAATAATAATTATATAACATAGAACAAAATTATATATGTACATTATGCACTAAAACAAATACGAGACAACAAACTTTACTAAGCAAAAATATAACAACAAATCCTTATACAATGAACATTCAAGTAGTACTAACAATAGAAAACACACCGGCAAAACAAAACAAAACAAAGCCCTGAACGCAACTACCTGAAAACAATAGTCGAATATTAGTCAATACAAAAGTTCGTCCGAAGCTCTTTCTCTCCTCTCCCCCTCCCCCTCCAATCTCTCTACTCCAGCAATTACTGAGAGTGTCATCTTTTTGTGTGTGCTTCCTGTACTGGGGGGGGGGGGGGGGGGGCAGAGATACCAGGAAGGTTACCAGTTACAAGTCCAGGAGTAGTTCATGAGGGTCAAGTTTTCAACAGTATTAGCAAGGGTGGTACAGAAATAGAAAACTAAATAAGTTGGAATCAGTTGGCCCTAACAGTTATCTTCCCAGAGTAGTGTAAGATGAGCGTGACCAAGTAGCATATTACTGGTGACAGGCGATATTGATTATACTTCGAAGGCCTGCTGGAAGTTGTTCGTGCTAAGCTGAGTGAGTATGGCAAGAGTAGACACATACTTGCATTGTATTACATTATGTATGTGGCGTTTGGCAAAGGCTGGTGTCGTTTGGCATCATTACAGCATTAATTAATGTATTAGAATATTAACTAAAAGGTAGACGGTAACAAGTTGTGGCCAATGGACCCCTGTCACTTTTAATGTTCCATAGGGTTTTGTCCTTGGTCCACTGATGATCTTTGTATACTGTATGGCAATGGCAGCGATCCCCAAGTGTGCAAGGTAGTAAATGTGAGGATTCCTAAAGGAGTTCAGCAACTCAGCATAGATCCTTGTAAACTGTGTGAATGACATGAGTTTATATCTGATATCGCTAAATTCGATGTGCTATTTGACAATATTACTAACTATAACTATCACTAATTATTAATAATTTTGCAAATCGGTCAGTCAAATCCTAAATTAGACTATTCATTATTATGAACACATCTAGAAATATTTGAATGATTTAAAACATATCAGCTTCTCTGACTTGCTGTCGAGCAATGCATTACAAAATATAATATATCCCAAAACCTAATGTACTACATTTGTTTCAATATACTGTAGGAACAACGAGAGTTCCCGACAATTATAGCCCCTTCTTTAAGCTACCATTTTATTCTAGTGACTTGGAATCTAAAGATATACAACGATTAGAAAGAGTGCAAGATCTTTAGGTACTCATTATATCTCAACTGGTCTTTATTCTCTGTTATCTTCTTTCTCCAGCACCACAATTTGTATTTACCTTTTATATTTGTTCTTCTTTCTCGGATCTAAACCCTTCATTGTGTTCTCATTATATTACGACTGTCCCCAATGGTCTATTAAATAATTTCGTCGTTATTTGTGTATAATATATTTCAATGTATTTCTTAAAGTTTCATCTTCGTTTCCTCAAGCTATTCTAGTTTGTTTTCCACATCCTCTTAGCTCACATATTTTTCTCACACACGATTTATTTTGTTATACTTTATTCCACATCTTCAATTAGTTATGTACTGGTCTGTATTATATTGTCCTCATTTTCCATAATATGTTTTAAATTATCTTGTATCCTTCGTTAATTAATCTTCATTGCATTATTACCTATTTTCTATTCACATGAATATATGTATTATTATTATGTTTCACCATTATCAATCTATGCCTCTCCTCCCTTCCTCTTACATTTTTACTCTACCCCTTGTCCCTGGTTATTTTATCCTATTCATTCCCTCGCCTCTCTTCCCTTCCTCCTCCCATTCTTCTTCCATACTTTATTATTAATTCTATCTTTCATGTATGCTGTTTGTTTTCGGCGTTCTGTTCGTCTATATAATTCGTGTAAGTGCCTCGTGTAATAACTCTTGGTTGTGTGAAATAACTGTATATTTGTATGACAGTTCGATGATATAGTAACAGGTGAGCTCTTTATATATCTTCTTAACAGCTGTATGTTGTAAACGAACTCTATATATTGTCGTAAGGTCAAGGAGCTCTCTACTCTCTGGTTATCCATATTTTCAATTGGCAAAAGAGCTGTATGATATAAGAGAGGTCAATAATATAGGAGAGTTGTACATAATAATATAAGAGAACTCTATAAAGGCATGGCTCTGAATGTTGGCTGGCCACTTCAATGGATGACGGGGCTTTTACTCTGTCCCTTCCTGCTGACAAACTATGACTCTGGTTTCTTGCAGCGCTCGTTCCTGCTCTCTAAATGTATCTGTATATCTATCTGTCTATGAATCTATCAATATGTCTCTCCTTCTGGCTGTGCCGATATTGTATATCTATTACTAAACATGTTGTAAGGTGTAATAATGCCTTATATATATATAGCCTTAATCCGTGTTGGTGTTTAAATGCTTAAAACAGTCTCAGGGTCATTACTAATAGAGGATCTCTTAGCACCCATGATATAACGGACAGAGGCATTATGTTGGTGGTCTGGAGTTACCAGGAGACACAAGTGTGCCCTTTATCACGGATAGTTGGCTGTTTCAATCCGCTCATATGACACACATTTCGGGTTATAATATACTAACACTATGCCCCAGAGCAGAGCAGAGGTCAACCTTTACCCAATGGATAATGGACCTAATAACCGTATTCCAATGTAATAGTCTGATGTGATGGTCTTCCGACTGTCTAGTGACAGTGACTGGTTGGTTAACACCTGGTTTCAAAAAGAGTCAGGATTCTGAGTGGAGAGAGAGAGAGAGAGAACAAAAAACAGAGAGAGAGAGGGGGGGGGGGGAGAGATATAGAGTGAGAGAGATTATATGTAGATACATACATTGTACATCAAATTCTATGAAAATATGTGTGATGACTAGATGCATACATATTGGTTGTGTACTAAGAAATTATATAACCGATTATATATATATATTGAAGATGAGGGAATGTTTTTGTAAGCACCTATTACTTTAAGAATTTAATGTGTGTACTGTGGTCATACGAAAAAAACACTAGCATATTTCAGAATAAGAAATATGGCTCCGTGATGGCACGATCCAATTACAAGAAACAATTATGTGTTGGTAGGTCTGGAAATATTAGTCTTGCAGCATATGAACTTTATGTGGACCTGGCTCATTTATTGTAAATATTGTAATTCTTACACATCATTTTGTAACATTCCCTCAAAACTAACATATCATTTGTTTGAAATGTATAGTTTTAGAATAATAAATTCCATTATTAACTATACGTACGTACTTGTAGCTTTATAGACTAGGGACAAACTAGATAAGAGAGATAAATGAAATATGGGAGGAAAAAATAGAAAAAGAGAAGGATTACAGTGGACTTCAATAATTGTGAGAAGTTTGTAACTGAACACATATGTTAGGAAAATATAGAGCAAGAACCAGGAAATATAAATGTGAACATTCGTGTGTGAGTGAGTATTGAGAGGAAATAATAGAGGCGAAAACCTATTACTGTTTACGGAATAAACGAATCTGAGAGGGAAAATATATTAATTATTAGATAAATACATTATAATGAATTATGAAAGGAGCACTCATTTAGATACAAATAAGAACAAACGTAGAGGGCATATTAGAAGCGTTAACGCAAGCCGATGTTGCCCATGTGGTAGGTGTGGTTTATTTATCACTTGCACACTATCTATCTTAAAGCTCTTGTTCTGGCCCTCCAGGGACTTTAGGATAGTTATAGGACACTGTAGAGTATAATAGGGATTAACTCGTGATGGTGAAGAGTTTATTTCATTATGTTGTACAATTTCGATTCCTAAGCTGATTAGAATGGTTTGCTATTTAATAAGCCAGAACTAATTTATATTGCCTATTATATTAAAGAAGTTAAGACAAATAAATGTAAGCACTGCTAGAGATGTGGAGAGACAAAATACTTAGAAGGTAGTAATAAGGTAGGGTAACGTTAAGGTAAAATACTTGGAAGGTAGTAATAAGGTAGGGTAACGTTAAGGTAAAATACTTGGAAGGTAGTAATAAGGTAGGGTAACGTTAAGGTAAAATACTTAGAAGGTAGTAATAAGGTAGGGTAACGTTAAGGTAAAATACTTAGAAGGTAGTAATAGGGTAGGGTAACGTTAAGGTAAAATACTTAGAAGGTAGTAATAAGGTAGGGTAACGTTAAGGTAAAATACTTAGAAGGTAGTAATAGGGTAGGGTAACGTTAAGGTAAAATTAGCCATATAAAAGACATATGAGGCAATTGGGAAGCTAGGCAGAAAATAGGTGAAGGAGAACGGAAGCGTAAATAGTGGATACGAAGAAAATGAAGTAAGATAAAAAGAATGAAACCTGAAGATAAGTTAGGGAGAGAGAGCAAGAGAGAGAGAGAGAGAGAGAGAGAGAGAGAGAGAGAGAGAGAGAGAGAGGTGTGGATGGGGGCGAGAACGTGCTAAAGTGGTGGGATGTTGTACACATATAAGGGGAACTGAGAGAGAATTAAAGATAAGGAGGGAGAATGGGGAAAAGAGGGAGGTGGATAAAAGAGAAAGATGAGACACAGAGAGGGTAGTAGTGGATGAGGAGAGTGATCGTGTCAAGTGGAGGAGAATCGACCCATGACATAAACTGGTCAGTTCGCTCACAACACCGTTTACCCACACTCGTATTGATTATAGTTACGGTATATTTCCCCTTATAGTTTTCGACTACATTCATAGCTATATCACGTTATCGTTCTATTACAAAAAAAAAAAAAAAAAAAAAGTAAGTACGATCATGAAAATATTGAAGCCATTGAGTGGCTATTCCATTTAATGCATACACTGTATAATGTATGTTATGAGAAGGAGAATGTTAAATTTTCTCATGCAAGTGTGCATAATTATGTGTGAATGGCTGTATGGATGAGTATGTGAATGTATCAGTATTCTGTGTTGTACGTGAGAGTAGTCATAATGTTCCGATAATACATTGCTTTGACAATATATACGAAATACATTGAGAAAACAGCGTGTTCAGTAGAGCACATATATCCGCAATCCGTGCAAACCAGAGTAAGTGTCACTTATATTCGTCTTGTCCGCTTGGGTGTTTCGGTACGAGGCCGTTTTTATGTGAAGATGATTTATTCTACGGCTGATTAATTTTGTTGTACTACTTATGAAATTTCATGTAAATATGTCTCAAATATTTTTGATATATCCTCTTTGCAAACAGATAAACATACAGACAAATATTGACGATATAATCATAAACACTGCAAATTTTGTTTAGCGGAGATAATGAGTGTATTTATGAGACAAATTCATTCTTATACTTGCGTGTGAGTATGTTTGTTTCTGTCAGTCAGCCTATGTGTGTATGTGTGTGTATGTGTGTGTATGTGTGTGTTCAACTATTATACTGTACAATGTGTGTGTTTGAGCTCAATTATATATGTATGTATGTATGTATGTATGTATGTATGTATTTATTATACTCAGGTGCATACCCCATAGCTGGAATACCATTATCTTGCTCTCTCTCTCTCTCTCTCTCTTTCACTCTCTTCAGTATACCCCCCCCCCCCCCCCCCTCCTCGCTACCACCCCTCTCCACCTCTTTATCACAACACTGAGCTATTCATCTCCTCGCCCCGCTTACCTACCCCACTTACGGGACCCCTGTTGGGTCCTCCTTTCATCTATATATGTGTTGGGTCCTCCTTTCATCTATATATGTGTTGGGTCCTCCTTTCATCTATATATGTGTTGGGTCCTCCTTTCATCTATATATGTGTTGGGTCCTCCTTTCATCTATATATGTGTTGGGTCCTCCTTTCATCTATATATGTGTTGGGTCCTCCTTTCATCTATATATGTGTTGGGTCCTCCTTTCATCTATATGTGTTGGGTCCTCCTTTCATCTATATATGTGTTGGGTCCTCCTTTCATCTATATATGTGTTGGGTCCTCCTTTCATCTATATATGTGTTGGGTCCTCCTTCCATCTATATATGTGTTTTTTATTTCATTTTACGTGTACGAGTTATTGGTTATACGTCTGGCCCTGTCGCTCTCAATTTGTTTTTACAATTTTATATTTGTGTTTTTGTGATGTGATACATTGTTGTGTTTCTATTGTCTAGCATAATTATATATGCAGTATATATATATATATCTATATATATATATATATATATATATATATATATATATATATATATATAATATATATATATATATATACCGGTATATATATATATATATATATATATATATATACCGGTATATATATATATATATATATATATATATATATATATATATATATATACATATATATATATACAGTATATATACTGTATATATATATATATATTGTTACGTATCTTGATTTAGAAGTGGTTAACTAAATAAATAAAGACAACTGTTAATATGAAAGTGTAGCAAAACAGCTGAAGGCCAAAAGAACGTAAAATATTAAAGTTAGTTCTGTTGTCACTTGCTTTCCCTCAGTTGTTGGGACAGTTATCCTTTATACTCTGATACACTTCAATTATATTTAATCAGTAAACTATTTAAAGTTACATTGAATGTTTTAATATGAAAGAGGCTATTAATTACGAATACAAAAGTTTGGTATGTAAGCAAAGTTTTAAGACACTAGAATATCTCAATTAATCTTGATTATCAGCAAAGTATTAAGATCTTTTCATATAATTAATTTAAGTTTGTTAACCCTTTAACAATTATTTTACTCTTTATATTATCTCCTTATTCTTAGTTTATTATTTTCCCTTTAGTATTTTATCTTATTTATTCTTATTACTGACAGACATTTGACTAAATAACAATGGAAAGGAAATGTTAGAAAGTCACATATAAAATGGTAAGGAAATATTAGAAAGTCACATATAAAATGGTAAGGAAATATTAGAAAGTCACATATAAAATGGTAAGGAAATATTAGAAAGTCACATATAAAATGGTAAGGAAATATTAGAAATTCACATATAAAATGGTAAGGAAATATTAGAAAGTCACATTTTTTATCTGTGTTTATTTTTTGTTTTATGTTGTTTTTGTGTTTTCCCTGTTCTTGCTCTGTCTTGAGTCGGCTACCCCCAAAATGGGGATTGGGCCTGAGCATATAGATAGATAGATAGAGATAGACATATAAAATGGTAAGGAAATATTAGAAAGTCACATATAAAATGGTAAGGAAATATTAGAAAGTCACATATAAAATGGTAAGGAAATATTAGAAAGTCACATATAAAATGGAATTGTATTTATAGACGTAAATAAGGTATTTTACAATTAATCAATAATAAGCAATGAAAGTTATGATAGATTTCAGGATCGTTTTGCATACGGTACGTTCTGATTTCACTAAAGTACAAATTAAAGTTTAGTAGGCTTAAATAGACAATATAATTGATAGGACTTTTACAATGCCTATTATGAATAACAAATAACTTTATATAAAGTCAGTTAAGTATTCAACTTCTACAATGCTTAAGATATGAATGACAATGGATTTACATCAGGTCAGTTAAGTATTAACAGGTAAAGTAGTCAATATTCAATCACAAATCATCTCTGAATTAAACCTTAATTCTAATCACCAAAAGTAAACAGTTATTCAAAATATATATCTCTCTAATTAAATATATATGATTCTCCAATCCAACCTATATGATTTCTCCAATCACAAAATCTTAAATCAAATGAGTGTATGTTTCCGACATACCTCTGGTTAATTAACAGTCACGAATAATCCCTAACTAACGAGTAAGAGGTCGCTCCCGGACGCTGCTTAACATATAATAACCCCTATTATACAAGCCTGTGAAGTCTGTCTCGTCTCCCCACCACACTGCTCGTTTCTCCCCAGCTAATAAAGTACTAGTTTTAACTATCAAATCTCCGGCTTATATATCATTTCCAGGACCAAGCTAATCCAATCAGAAGTCGGGAAACAGGTGCCGGAACCAATGATTTACAGGCTGCAGGTGTCAGCCATTCACAGGTGAGAAGCAGGTGTGGTGGTCCAATGAGGGTAGGTGGGGGGAAGGGGGGCTGTTCACGTCATATCGCCCCACCCTTCACACGCAGATTTGGCGGGAAAGCGAGGAATGCCAAGAATGCAGGATGTAGCCGGGCTCCCTCTCTCTCTCGCTTTCTCTCTCTCTCGTCACGTAAGCAGGATTGAGTCATGTAGTTGTAAAGTCACGTTCAACAGGTTGGTCTGATCACATGACACATCTTGGTTATCTTCCAAATGTCACAATATATATATATATATATATAGATAAATACACTTATATCTCATGCACACATAGACACACACACACACACATTTTTCCCTGCCCTTCCCTTCTCCTCTCAGATTTCCTTTCCGGCCGTTCCATAGCGGCGGTTGTGGACGTCCATTGGTCACTTCCTCATCCTATCAACTCCGGTGTTCCTCAGGGCTTTGTCCTATCTCCCATTTTCTTTCAAAATTTCATAAATGATCTTCTTAACTGTACCTCCAGTCCCATCCATTAATACGCAGACAACTTTACCTTACACTACTCAATTAGTTTTCCTGAATGCCCCAGCCAGCAGTCCCTCAAAGACAAAAGTAATGAAGCCATGCAACACTTACCTTCTAATCTAACTACTATTTCCAATTGGGGCACAGAAAACCTTGTTGCATTTAATGCTTCCAAAACCAAATTTCTTCAGCTTACTACCCATTCAGAACTCCAACAGGACTATCCCTTACAATTCAACAATACAAAAATCAATCTTTCATCTTCTCTCAATATTCTTGGTGTCTCATTTTCTTCTGCTCTCACTTGGAAGGACCATATTACCAGTCTTGCTAAGGCAGCCTCCCAGAAGCGGGGTTTGTTCAACCGCCTCAAGCAGTGCTTTACCCCTGCACAGTTTCTTGCTCTGTACAGGGGCACAGTGTGTCCTTGTATTGAGTATACTATTCACATGTGTGGGGCGGATCCTCTCACACTGCACTCCTAGACAAAGTAGAAAGGAAAGCCTTTTGTATCATTAACTACCGCCCACTCACCAACTCTCTGCAATCTCTCTCTATTCGCCGCAATGTTGCATCTCTCTCGCTATTCTATCGCTACTATAATAATCAATGTTCCTCAGAGCTTTCCAAGTGTATATCGCCTCCTCTACGTAGGGTACGTAGTACCCGTCTTGCAACACAATCCCACTCCTACTCTGTGTAACTCTCCAACCCAAGATTGAAATGGTATTCTCAGACTTTCTTCTATTCAATTGCTCAGCTCTGGAACTCTCTAATAGAATCAGTCTTTCCCTCTTCCTATGACTTAAATGTCTTCAAACTCCGTGTGTCTAGGCATTTTGGCTCGAACGTCCCTTGATTTTGGTCCTGTCACTCTTTTAACTCTGGCGGAGGCACTCGATACAGGCAGTTCTGCCTTTTGTCTCCCTCACTCACATAGAAAAATAATAGTTAAGTACACCCTCGTTGTAATATATACTATATATTACTTGTTTTAGCTACATATTGTCTGAAACACACTATCTTTGAAAATGTTAAGTATCGTCCTTTTCACTGCCACCTTAGTTATATAATTGAGATAACGGGACTGAAAGAAAATAAGCCAACATAAATAAAGAACCTGTTCCTGCAACCAGAAGAGCCCCAAATATCACCTTGCAAAATTGCGTCCATAACAAGCAGACAAAGAACCAATAATAAGTCCACCCTCCAAACCAAGAATCACCAACACCAGTCACCCCTACAGAAGCCAGATAGAAAACAAGGTTCACCTGATCCCTCAAAACACGTATCCGGATACCCTCTCGTTAATGACCCCCGGGTGCTAGGTAAAAAATGGCCGCCCTAATCAAAGGATCAGAATCCCCAGCCGGAGCCAGACTTGGAAGTCTGGATTATGACGAGTCGTATTTTATGGAATTACTACATCAACCACCTCCATTTCCATCCATCTACCCAGACAGAAATACCTACCAATATTCGCACCAGGAACGCAACAACTATAATCCGGATATTCCAGCTTATAACTATTGCATTACATAAAGCCTATAACAATGAGGGAACCTGCAAAACTGTAAATAATTTATCATGCACTCATCCAAGCTCTCTACTACTTACTTCTAAAATAAATAAATAAAGGATAACATTTCCCATATACTGTAACCATGTACAGTATCTATATAATATTTTCCATTGTCTGTGTGTGTGTGTGTCTGTTCTTAATAGGCGGCCGCAGTTTTGGACCTGGGGAGCTGAAACTTTGCATGTGGGTGTCAATTGCCCTGGATCAGGTCATAGAGGGGGCGAGGCCACGATCGGAGGTCGTTTCGAGGCCGAAATTGAAAAACAAAATAAAAAAATAGAAAACAATTGCCGTTTGGGGCAGAAGGAGGCCTCCGATCGAAAAGGTGTATGGAACGAAAGTTGTTCGCAGCACCCCAAAATGGGGGTACGGATGAGGTCAGATCCAAAATCGGAGGTCATTTAGCGCCAGAAATCGAGGTCGCCGTTTAATGAGGCGTAATGGTAGTAATAGTATTGTGATGATTGTGGTAGTAGTGATTGATGATGGTGATTATGGTAGTAGTGATGGTGATTATAGTGATTACCCGGGCAACGCCGGGTACCCCTGCTAGTGTACTATATTTTTAAGACTTTAGATAACCGAGCAATAATTAAAAAACTGTAATTCTCGTGCCTCTCATGTCCCGAAACGCATCAGCCATGTCACTATCTGTAATGTGTAATACTACCTGATCCAAAATAGGATATTGTTAGGCAAAGTTGGTTCACTGTCTAGCACGGGTTTTCTTTGTTGGAGTATACGTGACTAAGTCAACTCGGAGAATACTTCCGTAGGGGCTAGCCAAAATCCCCTTGATAAGTATCCTACGAGCTGCGAGGAGTGCTGGAGGACCGAGAGAGTGTGTGGTGCCTAGAAGTGACCTTTCTAGCTATACTCTGTGAAGGTATCGTCTATCCCTTGTGCAAACAGGCAGACGGACACCGCACTATAGTCGCCATGTGTGACCAGATCTCTCACTGCTGCTTTCTCCTCTTCTTCAACCCAAATTAAGTGCTTTTGTGATTCTTATGCGTATGGTGATTATTGCGAAGATTATATACAGTAGGATATGTTATGTGTTCAATTTAACGTAAACATCCGAGATTAATTATTCTCGCCTTCTAGCAATCGTTGCTCGCATCAAGAGAACGTACACACTCTGTCCTGGGATTGATGTGTCTATATACTTTGTAATATATATTCCTATATTACATTTAAGGTTTATAGATATATTTGTGTGGAAATAATACCCGCACCCTACACGTAAATACCTGTGGACACCCTAACAGGTCTTATTCTTTGTTCAATATTATTAGAAGGCTACGTAATTTTGTATAAGTGTTCACAGAGAGTGTTAAATATTTTGTCTCTTATTTAAACCTATTGTAATCATGCTTCCTGACTTCAAACTCAGACTAAGCATTATTGGAGTTCATTAAAACTTCTATTTATACCACATCACGTTAATATTTCAACGACAAGACCTCAGCCTTTCACACGGGCTAAAATAAATTATCCTCAGTTCCATGAACTAATATCTACATAATTACTTATATTACTTGATAGAGATTTATATACTCTATATATCGATCCAACTTCCAAATTATTTATACCTCATCTGATATCCTAAATTCCATAATTCTTGCCATCACTAAATACGTGTGAACTCAGTACTGTATTATTGACCTACCTTGATTCACGCTATACCTCGCGTTCGTTTTCTAAACTCAGGATATCAGTTATTGTTTGAGACTAACCGTTCTGTGTGCATTTATGCTTTAGATGTATATTCATCATCTTGCATTAACTCGATCTTATTATTGACGAAGAACAACCTTTATTATTGTTTACGTATGATATAGGAATAGTGTGATTTATTCCATGTGCTTATTTCTTATATAAGTACGATTTATATTATATTTGTTATGTGCTGTGTACCAAAGCTATTCAATAAAATAAAACCTGTGAACCACAATTGTGTATGCTGTGATGTTGGTGGAGACATTTTGTATTAAGATTCATATGATTAACCCTTCCTCCCCGGGCTGTCTTACCAAATGACGGTCGCCCCTACCCGGACGATATGGCTGAAAAACGTCTAGGCCTAGGCTACCGTATTTATGTTTATTTTCACTGCTAGAACTTTCCCACTCATCTATAATCGTAGTGCGGTTTTCAATCTGTATTTTGGCATTGAGTAGAGCTCTGTAAGTCAACTGGTTCAGTTGTGATGACGATTTCAGTGGAGCCAATATTGCAGAGATGTTGCCAATATGGGGGCTTTTTAGACACTAATTTCGTCATGACGTCAGAACAATAACATTGAGGAGTCTTCTCCTTCTTGTTTTCGGAGGTGCGGTGACGAACGCTTGGGTTTGTTGACATACGTACGCACGGCGTTCGGACCAAGATTAATTAGGCTATTAAGCTCATGCCTTAGATAAGGCATACCGGGTAGCGGCCCTTCTTTCGTGCTGTCCTTACCTAAGGCAGACCGGGTAGGAAGGGTTAAAGTCAGCTGTGTTCCAGTTGAGTGTTGTAGTACTAAAGCTTTCCTAAGGTGGAAATAGTGAACTAACTTAAAGTGTGCATAATTATAGCGCGACATAACAATAATATATATATACTGTACAGTATATATATACAGTATATATATATATATATATATATATATATATATATATATATATATATATATATATATATATATATATATATATAAACTTCATTTGATTGAGTTCTACGGCGCCTAAGACATATTAGGTATTTATATGTGAATACTAATATATTCTGCCAGTTAAGTTGCTTAGACTAAACAATATTTACAAAATCAATCAAGATATATATTTGGTTCAGTCTATGGAGTTCATCTTGGTAGGCTAACAGCTTAAGACGAATCTTATATTTCAAACTAAATAACTGGGTCGAAATTATTGACAGTGGTTTAAACAAAAACATGCTGTGCGTTACCATCCTGAACAAAAATGGTGGATTTGTTTGCTATCCTTGAACACTTTTAGTCTTACTAGATTATTATTCAAATATTGTATATTGTAGTTTCTTGTTATTACGGTAATCATCAACTTATATACTGGACATAACCTACATACATTCATATAATGTTATCACACATCTGCATATATGCAAATATGTTATACCAGTGTGTAATTAGGATATAAACACAGGGCACTGTTTATCAATTTAAATTTTGCGGTTCATTCTGTCTATGTTCTGATAAAAACCAAAACTTGTATGCATACATACAGTATGTATATGCATAAATACCGACGTCCGCTTCCAACTACTCTACATAGCTTAAATGTATCATCTTTAATGTCACATCCTTTATACTCCTATCAACCAATTTAATTTGTCTTCTGCTCCGTGTTCCTGA
Source organism: Paralithodes platypus (assembly GCA_032716605.1). NCBI lineage: Eukaryota > Metazoa > Arthropoda > Malacostraca > Decapoda > Lithodidae > Paralithodes > Paralithodes platypus. The sequence goes on along the minus strand of CM064523.1, from coordinate 54,813,933 downwards.
TACTTTTTGTGTTTTGTTTTGCAGTGGTGGTGCAAGAGTTTGAGGTCTGTGCGTATGACGAGTACGTGATCGGCGGAAATACTGGTGTACTGCGGTGTGTGGTACCATCCTTCGTCAGTGACCTCATGACGGTCAACTCCTAGGTTAGAGATCACCAATATCACATCTAATTTTCACTACACAGAGGTCAGTGGACTGGTAAATTATGTTATGGTTTTATGTCAACTCCAGCTAATCCACTGTCCTATCCTATCCTAACCTACCTGAGGTAGGATGATGTCGTCTGAGGTTCGATCCCCACTGAGAGATTAGCAACATTTAGTGGCTCACGTGTATTTGTGATATATTCTCAATATGTGTAACTCTCATGCTTTGTGGGCTAGAATTAAATGAAATCAATTTCGACCCGAGTTGCGTCGGGACACTCAGAAATCCGTGTATGGTATTCTGGAAATATGCATCCTACAACTAGGTTTGAATTGAAATATATTCGCTTAGTGGGTTTCACTTCTTCCTAACATAAATAGGATAGAAGGCTGAGTGTCTTTTAGACTGCCGTGGTGTAATTCATTAAAGCGTCGGCTATCGTCCTGATGGTCGACGGTTCGATCCCCACTGAGAGATTAGAAACATATATATATATATATTGAGAATATATCACAAATACACGTGAGCCACTAAATGTTTCTAGTCTCTCAGTGGGGATCGAACCATTGACCATCAGGATGATAGCCGACTGCCGTGGTGTAATTCATTAAAGCATCGGCTATCATCCTGATGGTCGATGGTTCGATCCCCACTGAGAGACTAGAAACATATATATATATATATATATATATATATATATATATATATATAGATATATATATATATATATATATATATATATATATATATATATACCGTATATATGCCACATCCATCAACTGAAATATTTCAGGTACAGCAAGACTCAAGACTATGGTCAGAAAACAAAATTATAGTACTATGTAGGATACTGAAAAGGAGGGAGGATTGCCATGTCAGGTGAGGAACTACTTTTTGTTTGGTGTATATTTCTACTTGGATAACACGGAGTTGATCCTCCATTCTTATCCAAACTCTTATGGAACCCCAAGGCAGGTTATCCTAATATTGTGGCTCTAAGAGAAGCGGTCCAAATTTGGGATCCCGTATACTATTCCCTCTTGTGTGGGGCTGCTAATGTGGGTGTTGGTAGGAAGGCACCCTAACCAGTTGTGCATAATGAAAAAATCGAATTTTAGGATATCCTTACTTGGACACTTTTACTTTGGAGTCTAAATGTTTGGGGATAATAGGAATAAGGTACTTAGCAAAGACCCCTTCTGTTGAACGGCTGAAATAATTGTGTTTTATTGGGCTAAACATATTCCTTAATATGATCTGTTTAGACCTTATGTTTATCATATTCCTAAGGTATGCGTGGTACCCCCAAACAATAGGACTGGGTGTGTTTGTTGTATCTCATGATTCTAGGTTATCTATAAGGTCAGATAAAGGGATTTGCCATGTATTGATCAATAGGTATTTCTGCAGATTGAGGTAATTTCAAGTTGTGTCCTTACAAGATATGCTCGGAATATAATAAGCCTTACTTACGCAAAAGTAACGATACAGTTAAAACTTACTATATACATATTTTGTACATTACTATAGTTCATCAATTCCTAATCAGCTTAAGAATTGCACACAACTATGGGATCATAACACTCACATTTACTATAATTTTGCAGTGTAGCTGAAAATATTAGATTCCACTTGATATATTACTATAGTTTACAGTCACGTTATAGATTGTCCTACGGTCATCATTTGTAGAGTTGGTAGTCTCTCAAGTAAAACAAATATAGACCTAAGGAAACATCGTTACACTCACGGATAATATTGGTGCTTTGTTAAGTTACTTAGAGTCCAGTAACCTCTGATATCAGGAGACAAAATATCTGTTGCAGTTGTAAATGACGGAGTTGACTTGTGTGCGCGAATGTAGCCCTTCTTGGACAACTTTTAAACCCATGTAAATAACACTGACTAATTATAATGTAAAACTTGCAAAATAAACAAATCAAAACGTATACGAACACAGTAAAAAGACAAAACAACTAATCAATATCTCAATGTTGAAACAACGCTTAAGTAACATAATAATTTATAAATAAAAGAACATAATCCATCACATAGGGTAAGCAAGTTAATCTGTTTCCAAGCAAACTAATCGCACACATAACAACGCACTATCGTCACGTTCAATGAATTAGTCAATTTGGGAAGTCGGGGACGTTCTGGTAAATTTGACTAAACTCTGCATAAATAAAGAAACTACAATTAGTGTCATAATGTTCTATCAAAATCAAATTTGCAACTTGACAAGACATTAACAATAGTAAAACATACAAATGGCTATCACTAACGATAGTGCTATCGGGTAGGTATACCTGTAAGCGTAGCATGCTTCAAGTGACCCCTAACAATTACTATCCTACTAATAACCTACATTTATTGTACACATAATCTAAGGAAATCGCAAAAGCAAGCAATTGATACTATCGACAATGAATAGATACAATATAATAAATACAAATATATGAAAATATGAAGAAGGCACAATATATTAAAACAAAAGAATACTCTTTTAACAAGAACATTTAAGTATAAACATTAATAATAACAATAGAAAAAAAATACAAACAGACAAAAAGTAAGCAGAGGTTATAATAGAACATTCAAGTTAATAATGCCTGATTCAAATTATTGATATCAAATTTTAAAATACAGTCGCAATAATTGACCTTAAACAGATTAAATTTATGCAACAATTCACTTGCAACAAAACCTCTGTCTACTAAGAGTCTGTATAGTAATCTAGCTCTATCCCAAAAGTCTTCTACTCAGGTACAAATTTTACAAACTCTTATTAGCTGGGAATAAAAACAATTTTAAGTTATTTTACTATCGAAAGGAAAGGGAAAGGAAAGTGTATTACGTTAATATTAAAATCGTCAACTTTGTGGTATATTTTAAGTGTGCACTGTTCATTAACAATCTGTATATTTATATCAAGAACATCTTCAACTTCATCATTTACGTTACCTTGTGTGAGGGGGATGGAATTTGGATACATTTGTTTAGAGACTTGATTAAAATGTTACATATTACGAACAAGAATGTCATCAATATATCTACTTATTATTACTTAACAATTTAGCAAATGTTAATTTTTCCGGGATGTTATCTTTCTTGCTACTGACAACTAAGTTTTTCATAAATTAAAATTCTAAAGCAAGCAAGAATAAGTCTGCAATTAAAGGGCTAGCATTTCCAACCATAGGAATTCCTAATATTTGTTTGAAAATGTAGGGCCCGAATCTAACATAAGTATTGAAAAGGAGGAATTTAAGGGCATCTTTAAGTTTAGTTCTATCAACATATACTGAACTAGTGGGATCAAAGCTAAGTGACGCATATCTAATTAGATTACTAAAATCTATGGGATAATGAAATTATAATTTTCCCAAATCTTGCCGTGTTGTTTGAGTGGCGTAAAATAAATGCAATATACATAACGTGTGGGAATATCTTATGGTATAGTCTGATGCCAACTATCTAAAACAAATGGCACCGACGAAGTAATTGAGTGTTTGTACTTTATTTACAATAATTGGAATATCATAATGCCAGTTACATAATATTTATATCCATGCATATGTTTTTTCATAGCTTAGCAGCAATTTCATGTAAGAATAACGTTAACATATGGGGCAGAATGTTGATTTACCTGGTTCTTGTATAATTAATCATCACTATGACTATATATAGTAACTATTTTTTGTTTTAAGCACTCAAAATAATTCCAACCCACTGTCGAGAGGCTGTATAGAATTCCAGTAACGGTTTGTTTCAAAAGTTTGGCACATCAGTAGTTTTTATATAACAACTTGATTGCGCTTTTAATCTTTTCAATGCCAGTGTCTCAACTTCTTTTAGTCATCCTTGCTATGAATTTTAAAAAGAGGAAGCTTGACAAAATAATTTAAGAATATTCAGTATACTTCAATATAAAACACACACAAAATATTCAAGAATAAAATATCAAGCTGAACCTAATTTGAATGAATAATACAGACCTAAACTTGTCGTGTATTGTGCTCACGTTATCAACAAGGGAGGTACTGGTACATCCGTTTACATTTTGCCTCGCCTACTTATCTTCTTTTCACTTTTCTTCAGTAAATTAAGATATATTTGTTTACATTTTGGTTATCTTGAAAGTGAAGGCATTGTACTTTAACCCTTAACTGGCGGCACACGGCATATGTCGAGTTAAAGAAAAGGTGCCCATATGCGGGTCACGGCTATTGTCGAGTGCAATTTTGAGCACGTAATCTGCTCTGAGAGAGAGCGGAGCGGTGGGAGGAGCATATATTACCTCCTGACCACTCGCCACGGCCTCCGTGGACCTACTGAGATTTACTGCACCCTCCTCCACACTCTCTCACTCGTTTCACATGTAATAATGTTAGAAAATGACCGTATTTTAGCGATTTTGCCCTTCGGTTGCACAATCGTTGCAAGACAACCAGTGATCGTAGAAGGATGGTTCGGGTGTCATTGGAAAGCTCAATTTACGCCCTTTCAGGGATACATACTTGTATTACGCTCTCGGTCTTGTTTATGCATGAAAAAGAGCACGGAAAGAACCCCATTTATGGTAAAAAAAAAACGCTGGGCGGTACATAGAAATTACCGCCTAGGCCGCTCTTAAGGTGTTAAGTGTAATGAATTATGCTTCAAGAACGTAACCATTTAAAGTGCATGATGCTAACATAATGGAATTTAGTGAAATAATAAGGGCGAGATGGATGTGTGGGGTAAACATTAAAGATAAAGTAACTAATGGGGAGCTACGGAGGCTATTAGGTCTGAAGAGTATCACTAAGATATGCGTACAGACAGCCAAGGATAGGGCTGCTTGCAAGGTCCCCATTAGGATTATACCTAAAACTTTCCTTTTTTATGAATAACTCGGCTTCACAAGTGCATGTTTGTACGCAGTTCATGTTAGATTAGGTTAGATTCGCCTAAGTTAGGTTTGATTTCGGTTGTGTTAGATTAAGTTTCATTAGCCCCTTCTGTACTGGCGGAATCTATTTCACTTGTTTTAGCTATATTTAGACGATTTTGTACAGCTTGAAAAGGATCTGTGGTAGTAATAAGGGTTATTGAAAATAGTTCGTAGCCTTTCTCTTTCCTCTTGTTTATCCTTCGTTCATAAAATATCCTTCTCCTTCCTTCCCATCTCTCGTTGATTCCTCCATTCATCCATCCTCCTCCTTGCCTGCCATGGGATGATAATGGAGATAGATTAAGGATAATTGAGGAGGAGAATGTTATAAAGGAGCCAAGGGGGAGCTGATTAGGGATGAAAGTTGAAGCCAGAAGGAAGAGATTATAATGAAGATGGGAGGAGAGAGGAGAATGGAAAAGTGATCATAGATAGGAGAGAGGAGAACAAGGATGGGAAATACGCAAAAACAAATCAATGAAATGTGAACCCTAATATTGTAAATATTTAAGGAAACATATTGAAACGAAATCGACAAAGATGACAGGCAAGTGTGGGCTAGAGGGTAGATAATGTAATGGTCGTTTCTATCAGGTGTACAATGTATTTTTCAACATCTTTTAGTCGCCCAACTTGACAAAAAAATATAGATATAATTCTATAAAAAAAAGTCTTACAAAGCTTAATAATATTGATCAGACGATAGATTAAATACGCTGATAATAAGCCTTTACTATAAAGAATCTAAAGAAACTTTTTGTAATAAAACACATCTAGATAACCTCCAAAATTGCAATACGTTTGTTGATTCATTTGAGAGATACAATATGGGTTAGCGAAGCCCCAGACAATGATAAAATATATAATACAAGAATACTAGAACATATTCATAACCAACGCTCACTTTCAACAAACAAATTATTGTACGTGATAAAAGAGTATTGGTAAAAGACAACTGGAAGGAAAGGCTAATATCCCGCTTTTAGGGAAAACTCAAACTACTGAAGACATCAAGAGATCAGTGAACCAGGAAACCCTTCCACGTAGCCATGGATCCAGCAGTATTTACGTACCTTGGGTACTCCGGTTGGCTTTCTTTAGGAGTACGTCAATGCATATTTGTTATTTTCTTGAATAATTCGCAGTGCAGAGGGATTTTTCATTCCAAACTCAATGTTTGTCTTTTAGGTGAAATGCTGACCGTGTTTTGCGTGTGTCTGTGCGTATGGCTAGTGTATGTATCTGCAACTTCCTCCCACCCCACCCTCCTCTTTACCCTTCTAGACGGATCGGCAGCTCAACGTTAATCCCTTCATCCCTCTCCTTCCCCTCACCGACTCAATCTTTGTTCTGACACCAATATAATGCCTTAACCCTTCCGACCCGGGCTGCCTTTCTAAATGACGGAGCTCGTATCCGGCCGATCTGGCTGAAAAACAACAGAAGTAAACTAAGGCTAATCTCGTTTAATATATTACCTACATCAATGCAAGATATACTAAAACGTGCGACTTACCTTGCTGCGTAGAATGGCGTTCAGTAGAGCTCTCTAGCTCAACTGGTTCCGGAGTAATGGTGATGGAAGTGGAGGTAACTTTTGCCGCGTATTTACCTCAGCGCGTCCGAACACTCAACCGCGGCCCCGGCTACGACGCCCAGTTCCACTCGTCGCTCCACCCGCAATTATGCCGGGAAGCGATTTGATAGTGTTTTATTGTTTATTATGCATTTTATTATAGTTATTATGTTATTTTCACTCAATAAAGCTAGTTGCATGAAGTTATTTGTGTCTCTGTCACTTATTACTTCGTTTTATTATTATTATTATTATGATTATAGTGTCACTTTCATTGGACTTTGATAGTTGATGGTTTCATTTTCACTTTTATGTATTGTTAGGTAAGCTAATAATATATATAGTGTCACTTTCACTTGTTCATATTGTTATGAAGGCACTTATTATTACTTATGTGTGTCTCTTTCACTTATACTTAGTTTGTTATTATTATAGTGTCACTTTCACTGGACTATGATAATTGATAGTGTCATTTTCACTTTTATGTATTGTAAGGTAAGCTAATAATATATATAGTGTCACTTTCACTTGTTCATATTGTTATGAGGGCACTTACTATTACTTATTTGTGTCTCCTTCACTTTTATTTATTATTTTATATTATTCTTAGCCTACATTTTAGAGTGTCACTTTCACTGTTATTGCCACGGGCACTTCAATATTTTTGGAGAGTATGAAAGTCATTGAAGCACCATCCAGCACACTGTGCCACTTCACATTCGAGGCATTTCGATGTTTTTTTTTTTTACTTTGTGGGGTCTGCGAGTTGTGTGGCTGCAGACATGGCACCTCTGCTGGCTTCTAACCCGACTACCGGGTGCTTTGAAAGGAAGGGGATTGAGCTGGTGCTTCCTGAAGAAGTCGGCACACCCCGTTCTGTCCAGCTGGCCTGGTCCTTGTAGTGGTCTCCCAGGTTCCGCATGCTTAGCCAGGAGCTCAAGTATCACCTGCTTGTGGAACTTTTGCAGGGACTTGTACTTCGGGACTCTTGGAGTCCTCAGATGGTAGATGTTGTAGGCATTGAGGACCGACATATCTACCGTATGCAGAACAAACTTCTTATACCACCTGCAAGATGTTCGCAGGCAGTCGATGAAGCCCATCTGCATGTCGGACTTGTCGACGAGGCGCATGTTGAGGTTATAGTCCAGGATAGCAGCTGGTTTCTGGACGGGGTTTTTGGTTCTTCGGTTCACCTTCCCTGTGGCGACCATCTCTGCCTTGTGGCATGTGGTGAGGAGGTTGACCTTCCACTGGTCATGCCAGTGGATGGAGAGGATGGGGCCACTCTTCTTGTGGAAGATGTCCGTCTTCTTTGTCTTCGTTGGGTAGCCTGGTATGCCCTTCCTCTTGGCCTTGACTGTGCCGACAGTTCCGGTCTTGCGGTCATGGAGGTACTTGGTCAGGATAGGCGACGTGTAGTAGTTTTCTGTGTAGAGGATGTGGTTGTTATGGAAGTGCCTCTCCATCATCTTCTTTACTACAGCGCCCCCAAAACCAATGAGGGGGTCAGTCTCAATTTCTCCACCCCGGCCGCTGTAGACCACAAAGTCCAGCACATACCCCGTCTTGCAGTCGCAGAGGACGAAGAGCTTGATGCCGAAGCGGTGTCTCTTGGACGGGATATACTGTCGGAAGTGCAGCCTACCACGGAACAGGACCAGAGACTCGTCGAGGCACATCTTCTGGAAAGGAATCAGGTAGGTGGTGAACCGATGACGTATCATGTCATACAGCTTCATGATCTTCCATAGTGTGTCGGTAAGGTGGAAATGCATGTTGTTGGTCAGGTGGAGATAGGAGAGGATGTCAAAGTACCTGTCCCTGGACATGTACTTGCCAAATGCTGTAGTCGTTATGAGGTCGCCAGTGATCCAGTAGTCGGCCAGAACGTGCTTCCTTATATGTGTCATCAGCATTGTGAGTGCCAAGAACACATATAGTTCTGCCACAGTGACAGCTCTCCATGCTACCATCTTGGCACTAGTCTTCCTCCCAAGAAAGTTGGCACAGATGTCATGATGGTTGTTGGTCTCCTCGACGAGGTATTCCATGACTTCATTGTCATAGAAGCCACAGAAAAGTTCACTGGGGGTAGCACTTGGGCCACAGGGATATGCTGGTGACACCCCAGAACCCATCTGTACCTCGTCAAAGGCAGGACTATCTGGTTCAAAATCAGCCCCATCACTCCACACAAACAGGTCGGATGCTCGAGCACGTACAGCTGCAGCAGGCACACGCCCTGGGCGCCCCGGCACATGCCCTTGGCCACGCGGACGCCCTGCACGCCCAGCCTACGCGCAGGCTCAGGGGCATCGGCGGCGTGGGGCGCGGGAGGCTACGGGAGGTTCAACAATGAGAGCCGCAGCCTCGGGAATTGGGCTCCTTTTGCGGCGAGCCGAGGGCTCCTCCCCAGCAAATAATGCTCTATGATGCGTGGCCCGTGGTGGCACACTGTGGGAGGACAATGCCGCCCCACTACTACCACTTGTAGAGGCCCTTTGGTCATCCTGAGGGAGAGATGAAGCCGAGGGCTGTGGGTGACCCGCGCGGCGTCCCGGGTCAAAGGAATGCGGGTGGTTGCTAGCCCAGGGTTGGCGTCACTATCACTATCTTCGCCTTCCCTAACTTTTTCTGCTGCCCTGCATGCTATTTTGGCTGCACTTTTCACTAAAGATTGTTTGTAAAAGGATTTGCCCACTTTCAAGGGCGTACGGGCAGGCAAAGGTCCTGGGCTCGAGCTACGGCTAGGCCTAGGCCTAGGCGAAGGGGTAGGCCTAGGCTCTAGGACACTTGGAAGTTCAATAGCACCTTCCTGAAACACTTCCACATCAGGATCATCACTACTGTCTCGCCCCTCAAATAAATCCACATTGTCGTCATCTCCAAAACCAACGAAATCGTCATCTTCGCTTGCACTTATAAATTGTTCTTTGTCCACCAAGCTTTCGCCACTACTCAATTCAAGGTCAAAAAGTTCTCGCTGTATAGCACTTTCTTTTGTTGAGCTTTCTTCTTGGTTGCAACAGGCGTCAAAGTTGCGAGTGGGGTAGCAGTGGGGCGCGCGGGAGGTTGCACAGAATCAGACGCGTCGGAATTCATGATTTCACTATAACTCGCTATGGCGGCCACCTTGGTACTGACAACGGTAGTAGTTGAGGCTTGGTGGCGCTGCGATCGCCCCTACAACGCAAATTTTGGCCGCTCGCTTTTCAAAGCACGCTTTCAAGCACAGTGATTTTAAAAGGACAACCGGGTACGGGCCCATCTGCCGCGCCGTCCTTTTAAAAGGACATCCGGGCTGGAAGGGTTAACGATCGATCTTAACCTCGATCAGTCCGCATGGTGTAAGCTTTTAGGGTGGTTTCAGGTTTAAGGATTTTGCTTTTCAATATTATTATAATTTAAAAAAATGTTCCTATGGCTAGTTTTGCGTTTTCGTTAAATGTCTTATTAAGCTTAAATCAATTTTGGTAACCACATGGGAATGGCTTGTACATATATATATATATATATATATATATATATATATATATATATATATATATATTTTTTTTTTTTCTTTAACCCTTAATACATACGAGGTTGAAAGAAATGGCAATTTCTGCGTTGGAAATTTTATTATTCAAAGTTTCCAGGTCTCTGATGAGTTTTCGCTGGGTGGCAGGAAGTAGATGAATGAGATGAGCAAAATTCATGGTGGTACAGGGTTACATTAATGTACATGCTGATACAGGATATACGACGCGTTTCATTGGACAACCAGCATTATCAAGTAAGGATAGAATGATATACAAGGTAAACAGGAAGGGTATATGTAGAGGGTGGAGGATCAGAGGAGGCGAAAATCAGGGGGCAAAAGTCTGCTATTGGTGGAGGGGTATTCTAGGAGAGAGAAAGATAGAACCGCTTCACGCATGCGCACTGGATGCAGAATGGAGGTGGTCGGTTGGCGGGGTCGAAGCTGATTGGCTGCGTGTCGAGGGGCGTGGCCTAAGTTGCGTAGTCCGTGTGGCGCCGGCAGAAGACGAAGCTGAAGGAGGTTGCGCGGGGGGCTGCGTCAAGGCCACCGGGGGGCGAGGGGGGGTGTTAGGTCCTGTAGGAAAGTGACTTTTGGCAGAAGGAAGGATCTGAAGGTCCAGAGTTTGGTTGTTGATGTTGGGATGTAAGGCTTGGATATATAATGCTTCGATTATAGGTAATCTCCTTGGGTCACTTTCTTTATCGACTCTGGTGGTGTGTTTCTCTAACTCGTTGCGTGTGAGGTGGGGGTGGTTAGGGGTGAGATAGTGGTCTTTGATGGCTCCAGCCTGAAGGTGAAGAGTTAACCGACGTGAGAGATGAGTCTGCATCATACCAATATAGGAATGAGGTCCACAGTCCTCATAATTACAGGTATGTTGGTAAATGACGTGATCGTCGGTCATCGGGCTCTTTATCTTGGTGGAAGCTGGTTTGTTACGGAGAACGAGGTTGGAGGTCTTGGGGGATTTGTAATAAATAATTAATTTGATTTTGTTTTCCGGGTTGGTTGGGTGAACATGTTTGGAGATTATTTCTTTTAAGACGGCCTCGTCATTTTTGTGTTCAGAGGACATAAAATTGCGGTAGAAGATCTTATTTTCATTGGGGGGGTCAATGTTGGGAGGGCTTTGGGTGTACCATTTTTCAAGATGGTGGTTGATGGTGGTGGAGATGTCGGAGTTGGAGTATCTGTTATATACTAAAACTTGGGATAGTCTTTCTAGTTCCTGGTGGGTGTCGGCCCAGGTAGAGCAGTGCGTGAGGGCTCTCCTTACATAGGCGGAGATGGAGGATAGAAGATAACGGCGGGGGCATTCACTATCGCCGTTGAGGCATTGTCCTGTGTTATTGGGTTTAATGTAGACGGTGGTTTTGAACCCATGGTCGTTCAGAGCTACGAGGATGTCGAGGAAGGGGAGTTGTCCATTGTTTTATTTTTCAAAGGTGAAGTTAAGTCCGGAGGAGGTCATGAATCGACGCTGGAGTTCCTGTAGTTCGTGGAGGTCCTTGATTTGCACGAAGATGTCATCCACGTATCTACAGTAGACGGCGGCTCGTTGGGCAGCTAGGAGCTCTTCCTCGATGGTACCCATAAAAAAGTTCGCAAAAAGAACTCCTAGGGGGCTGCCCATCGCCACACCGTCTATCTGCTTGTACATGTTGCCCTGGGGGCAAAGGAAGGGGGCCTCCTTGGTACATAGCTCCAGTAGTGTTTTCAGGGCCTTCTCCGGGATGTCCAGTGTTGGTGTATCAGGGCAATGGTAAATTCGACGTAGAATCAGGTCAATGGTCCTATCCACTGGCACGTTGGTGAACAGGCTTTCTACGTCGAGAGAGGCAATTGTGTGGTTGTTGTTCCGGGGGGCGTCTCGTAAAATTTCCAAAAAATCGTGGGCTGAGTTAAGGTTGTATTGGCTGGGTATGTAGGGGGTGAGGAGGTTGTTCAGGGCCTTGGCGATCTGGTAGGTGGCAGTGGGGATCCGGGAGATGATGGGGCGGAGGGGGTTCCCAGGTTTGTGTGTTTTGATGGTTCCGTACGCATAACCAGGGGTGTATTCTCCGACGAGTTTTTTAAGGTGGACCCCTCCTTGTTTGGCGTTGATGGCGGTGATGGTGGTGTTTGCAGTACGTTTGATTTTGTCGGTTAGGTTGCGGGTGATCTTTTTAAATTTGGTGTTGTCACTTAAGATGACGTCCATTTTTCTAAGATATTCCTCCTTGTCATGAATCACGAGGCAGGAAGCCTTATCCGCACGACGGATGATGATTTTGGGGTTGTCTCTTAATTGTTTGGCAACTTGGAAGTGTCGTTTGTTGAGGATTTTGCTATGGTGAGTTCCTCTGGTTTTGGCGGCTTCAGCGAGGAGAGTAGATTGTAGGGCGGGAGTAGTTTCTTACAGTTTCTTACAGTAGATCCTCTGGAAAAAGGCAAACTATGCCTGTGTATCCAGCTCAGTACCAGTACTTGCACTGCTGCGGTCGTTCACGGTGTTGGCGGCGGCGGTAGCAGACGCAAAATTTTACTATTCTGTATTTTTGTTTTATAATCAAACTTCAAATCTTGTCTTCCCCATGCTTTATCAAGATTACTTTCAATCTCCCTTATTGATTCGGAATCGACTACATACTGGGGCAGTGCGTTCCACTCATTTACCACTCTATCACAAAATTAGTTCTTTGCCTTCTCAAGCCTATTTCTTTCTTTGTAAATTTTCTTAGAGTGTCCTCTCGTTCTTGTTCCCTCCCGCATCAAGAAGATACCTTCACACACATCCTCATCGTACTTTCCTGACACTATCTTAAAAGTCTCTATCATATCCCCTCTCTTTCTCCTATATGCCAGTGTCCTCAACCTAGCCTCATAGCCTGCGTTCTTCAACGTTGGTACCAGCTTGCTAGCTCTCCTCTGCACTTTCTCCACTGCTTCTATATTCTTTACCATATATGGAGCCCACACCTGGTTCGCATATTCCAGGTGCGGCCTAACCAGCGCTGTATAGAGATTCCTGAAGATTTCTTCGTCAAGTGACACAAATGTGCTCCTTATCAGCCCTACAATTCTATTGGCTTTGTTTATCTTTTCCACTAAATGTTCTGAGAAATTTAACTTATTGTCTATCACTACTCCTATATCCTTTTCTGCATTCACTTCCTCCATCGCTTCATACATACTGTATCCTACCTTGTCTATCTTGCTGGTCCCAATCCGCATGTACTTGCATTTTTTTTGGATGAAAAGGCATTAACCAATGCTCAGACCATCCCTTCATGCCCTCCACATCTCCTTGAAGCAAACCCATATCTTCCTTACTCCTCACTCTTCTATACAGCTTAGTGTCATCCGCATACAGGTATACCTCACTTCCATTAGTTATAACTTCAGGTAAGTCGTTGATAAATATAACGAACAGCAGTGGTCCCAACACAGATCCCTGAGGTACCCCACTTGTAATTTCCCTCCACCCCGAGCCTATTCCATTCACCAGTACCCTCTGTCTCCGATCTTTCAGGAAGGCTTCTATCCATTTCACACATTTCTCCCCTATATTATAGCTTCTAACTTTCTCTATTAACCTTTTATGTGGGACCTTATCGAAGGCCTTCATAAAATCGCAATATACCACGTCTATTACATCACCATCTTCTAGAATTTGCATCCAATCATCTACCACCTTAATTAGCTGTAGTACTGTCGACCTCCCCGGCAAGAATCCGAACTGTCTCCCACTGAAAAGTTGGTTTGACTTCATATGATCCATTATTCCTTCTCTAATTACCGTTTCCATTAGTTTACACACAACACTTGTCAAACTGACTGGTCTATAATTCCCTCGGTCATTTCTCTTTCCCTTCTTAAATATAACTGTTATATTCGCCTCTCTCCAGTCCATCGGCATTTGTCCTGTATTAAACAATACCTCAAATAACATTTTCAATGGCTCTACTAACATCTCCCCTCCTTCCTTTATGATTCTTGGGTGTATCCCATCCGGTCCCGGTGACTTACTTCTGTTCATTTTTTCTATAGCCCTTCTTATTCTAGAATGGGAAAACTCTATTAGTTCTAGTGCCGGTGCCTGTTTGATGGGAATAGTAGGCACTACATCCTCCGACTCCACTGTTAGTACCCCCCCAAAGTATTTCCCCAGCACCTCTGCTTTCTCCTTATCAGTCTCCGCTCTACTTCCACCATTCAACCCCCCTACCAGCTCTGGGATCCCTACTCTTCTTGTTAACTTTTCCTGAATGTACTTCCAGAATATTTATGGATTATCCTTCACATTTCTAGCTATCTCTCTCTCCCTCTCCTTCACCCCCCTCCTTGTTTCCCACTTTATTTTATTGTGTATTTGTCTGCGTTCCAGATACACTTCTTTAGCTTCTATACTAGACCTCCTGTTCTTTTATAACAATTTTAATCTTTCCCACAATCGTTTCTTTCTTCTAATCAATATCCAAAGCTTTCTTTTCATTGGCAATTCTGGGTTAGTTCTTTTCCTCAATTTTGTTTTATCCTTATATTCCCTTACTGGTACACTTTTGGATACAGCATTCTCCAGTTTGACTCAAATTTTCCTCCACATTCCTTCAGCGTCACCGTTCAAGTATTCCCCCCAGTCAATGTCCAAACACCGTCTGAGCAGCTCATAATCTGCTCTATCATACATGTATATTTTTCTATTGCTTCTATTATCCCTCTCTGATTTAATGTTACAACTAAAGCTTATACAGGCATGGTCACTACGACCTATAGGGCTATCCACATTAACATGTTCCACTATATCCTCTTCATTGCTAAAAATCAAATCAAGTACACTCCCCTGCGTCCCATCTCTATATCTTGTCATCTCTACAATATGTTGCGTTAAAAAACAATCTCTCACTTTCTCTATAAACTTATTTTCCAGGCTACCCTGTCCCGCTGGAGTAGTACAATTTGCCCAGTTGATCCTTGGCAAATTGAAATCTCCAATCAAAATGTTATATTTGTTCTCTCTATTATCTATCTCCTCCTTTGCTTTCAGTAGGTTATCATCCTCTCCCCTGCTATTATTTGGGCTTCTATATATAGAGGCAATTAGAATTGATCCTCTTGCTCATTTTACTTCAATACACAAATACTCACAATACTGCTGTCTCATATCCACCTCATAAACCTTGAGCTCTTTTCTTACATGAATAAACAGTCCTCTTCCGACCTCTGCTCTAATACCATTTCTCTCATATAACCCAAAACCCTCCAAACTATATTCCACCAGTTCCCTTTCAATTCTAGCATTTTTTCGTCTTACTTCCTGTAGGACTATGACATCAGGTTTTTCCTCTTCATCCTGCAACCTACATATCAGTTATCTTTTCTTGTCCTGGGTAAACACATCCACATTACTAAACATAATCCTTAATCCATCTACCATTCCTTCAGCAATTACACCATCCCGCTCCTCCAGTCCGTACCCTACTCCCCCGTTAGCACTACAGGGTCTGCCTCTTTGTCTCCTGTCTCTCCCTGTGACACCTCCACCCCGTTCTCCTCCTCCATCACAACTCCCATCACATTCTCTTCCCTCCCTTCTACTCTTATAAACCACTTCCTCACTTTTCCGTCCCTCACTCTCCAGTAAAAATTTATCTTATCCTCCTCACCCAACTTTCCATTATTTTCATCAGCCTTTTCTTGTAATTCCTATTTTTTGTTTCCTTTGTTCTATACTCAAATCCTTCTTTAGTCTTATGTGTTTCAGTTAATCATTTGTATTTAGCCTCCAACTAAAATTTGTCACAGTCTCTGCCACTACCCTAGTTTTAAACTGTAACCTTATAGGTCTCATCTCTCCCCTTTTATATCTACCTATCCTACTGACCTCCTCCACCTGCCCTTCCCATTCATATTCGTCCTCATCCACACCTTTCATGACCTCCTTCACTGTCTCCATATCCCTCACTTTTCTCACTCCATTATCATTCATATGAGTCTCTATATCTCCATACAAGATTACACCCCTATCCCTGTCCATGGCCTCCCTCACGACACTCTCCTTGTTCTTCATGACCCCTACAACTGCACTCTCAAAACTTGTTTTGGTCATATTCATTTCTTCCTTTTACTCTTTCATAATATCCTCCAAATCCTTGACTTTTTGTTTACCTACCACCGTCCATGCAGTTGACTCCTTTACTTCCGTGAAACGTCCTTCGTATTCCTTCAGCTGCTCCTTCAATGCCATATTCTCTGCTCCCAGTTCATCTACCCTTTTCAATACCATCTCTAGGCTCTCATTAACTGCCAAAATAGGCCTGCATTCACTTCCTTCGCTAGGCCTATTCCCTTTACTTCCCCACATGTCATACCACACATTACACACAGTGCCTTAACTTTCTCACCAATATCCCCCTTCCATTTCTCCGTACCACTCATCCACTTTTCCAAATCCTTCACAACAATACTAACCTCTTCTAACTTCTTATCTGTGCTCTTAAATCCCCGAAAACGTTGTAACCTTCCTTCCGCCTCCGTCATACCCGAAATTCCCTCCGCCATGTTTGTTTACAAACTCAACAACTCACAACACTACCGCTGTCCCGTCACTACACACTTTTATTACACTATATATCACCCCTCCACCACACCAATATATCCTCCAAACACTTCACTAAATCCTTCCTCTTCTTGCTAGCCCCGTATGCACTCGATATTCCGTGAATTAATTGTCCATTCCCATAACATATGCCGGAGCCTCATAACTTGCGTCCGCCTTCCGCCATTGTGTGCCGCCGACACTTAGTAGTGGTGACCTTGCCATCCTTCTTGAGTTGTAGGATGTCGTCCAGGAGGATTTCCGTTTCTAGGCGTTTCCAGTGGGGGCCAGGTTTGGAGCTGTAGTGGCAGTTGAGGCCTCTGAACACAAAAATGACGAGGCCGTCTTAAAAGAAATATTCTCCAAACATGGCCACCCAACTAACCTGGAAAACAAAATCAAATTAATAATTTATTACAAATCCCCCAAGACCTCCAACCTCGTTCTCCGCAACAAACCTGCTTCCACCAAGATAAAGAGCCCGATGACTGATGATCACGTCATTTACCAACATACCTGTAATTCCTATATTGGTATGACGCAGACTCGTCTCTCACGTCGGTTAACTCTTCACCTTCAGGCTGGAGCCATCAAAGACCACTATCTCACCCCTAACCACCCCCACCTCACACGCAACGAGTTAGAGAAACACATCACCATACCCGATAAAGAAAGTGACCCAAGGAGATTACCTATACTCGAAGCATTATATATCCAAGCCTTACATTCCAACTTCAACAACCAAACTCTGGACCTTCAGATCCTTCCTTCTGCCAAAAGGCACTTTCCTACAGGACCTAACGGCCCCCTCGCCCCCCGGTGCCCTTGACGCAGCCCCCGGCGCTACCTCCTTCAGCTTAGTCTTCTGCCGGCGCCACACGGACTACGCAACTTAGGCCACACCCCTCGACACGCAGCCAATCAGCTTCGACCCCACCAACCGACCACCTCCATCCCGCATCCAGTGCGCATGCGTGAAGCGGTTCTATCTTTCTCTCTCCTAGAATACCCCTCCACCAATAGCAGACTTTTGCCCCCTGATTTTCGCCTCCTCTGATCCTCCACCCTCTATATATACCCTTCCTGTTTACCTTGTATATCATTCTATCCTTACTTGATAATGCTGGTTGTCCAGTGAAACGCGCGTCGTATATCCTGTATCATCATGTACATTAATGTAACCCTGTACCACCATGAATTTTGCTCATCTCATTCATCTACTTCCTGCCACCCAGCGAAAACTCATCAGAGACCTGGAAACTTTGAATAATAAAATTTCCAACGCAGAAATTGCCATTTCTTTCAACCTCGTATATATTAAAGAAAATGTATTACCTGGCTTTACTAACATATATATATATATATATATATATATATATATATATATATATATATATATATATATATATATATATATATATATGTGTATATGACAGTGTATGTATGTGTGTGTGTAATATTTGTGTTTGCATTTATTGGCTTATGCACAACAACTGTGTGTGAGAGAGAGAGAGAGAGAGAGAGAAAGAGAGAGAGATTAATGGAGAACCAGCGAGGTAGTCTATACAAGTAAAACGGTTTAGTGACTTTTATTTCGGATCGTAAATCTTCCGAGCGGCTCCAGTGAGAGTGTGATGGCCCTTCTAACAGTCCTCCACGATCTTGGGACGTATACAAAACATTGGGTAGATGTAACGAGAAGAAGAGATGATTGCTTGTAAACTCTATTGTTTCTGGATTGTCTTCTTATAATGCAATGCTTGTTTATATGATTATTCGCTTGTAATATGTATATCTTCCCTTTCGTTATAACCCAATACACTCCTTCGCAGATAACTCGATACTCCATAGTTCCTTCTCATATAAGAATAAACATTGCAATTTATCTAGCAAGGACGAATCTAAATCTAATGAATGGAGATACAATCATTTACAGTAGTTTCCTTTAATGCACAGAAAAGACAAATTCATTAAATTTGCTATGGCATAATCTGTCTTACTAACACATATTTGTTAATGATGTAAATATTCCCACTTCCTCTAGTATTGACATCCTTGGTGCACAAGCCCCAAGCTACACCTAGAGTAATACAAACATGAGGGTTGAATTACTACTACCATTTTACATGTTCATTATTTTTACCATTATAATAGTCCAGTGGAATCCTGACTAACCGTGTTTTGCAGTATATACAATGTTTTATTGCAGTTCCTATAACTCATATGTATACTGATCTCAAAACAAGAGGGTGCCACTGTGGCACCTTTGGGGAATTTTTGTTATTGCAATTAGAAAGAAGGAATGTTTTCGAGCGATTATCAACACTGTGTCGACTGTCTAAAATAGATTTTTATGAATTAGTAATACCTATGACCAAACTAGGATGGATTTCTGCCTGGTTTTCTCTGATGTGCAGTACCACTGCCTAACTTTTGTTGCTTGTTTCCGAAAATGTAGTTTTCAATAGGAAAAAATTAATTTCTTGTTTATTTTCCAGTGGAGTTTTATGCTTTGAAAAAATATTTTGTTTAGATTTTTGTGCTGATAAACATAGCATCTCCAAATTGTTCATTGTGTAGAACATAATTTGTAGGTATGGGCTGGCAATAATTATTACCCACACATTTGTTTTATTATTTTTAGTCACAGACACAAATATACTTAGAAAAAACAACTATATAATAGTTATATGTGATAATTTAGAGCCATTTGTTGTTTTGGCCATATTACATAAATTATTTCTTATATCTCTTTCTTATTCCAGACTGACTTGAAACATGGCATCCAATGAAGCAGAGGAGTGTCTCTTCAACTGTGGACAATCAAAAGCAAATCTTATCTCTGCTAAGCCCCAGCGCCTGCGTACTATCATAGAAAGTAGCAAAATCTGTGGTGATGGGTTGCATGTAGAATTAGAGCATAGATTAGCTGATGATCCTAACACTGCACTCTCATGTCACAAAAGTTGTGTTTCGACATATACGTCAAAACCCCACATCAAAAGGTTTGTGGAGGCAAATAGCATCGAAAGCAGTGGAACACTCCCTCCAAAAAGAACACGTCGATCAGAAATTGCCCAGTTTGATTTCTTGACACACTGCTTATTTTGTGGTGAGGTGTGTGAACCAGCCTCTGACCCACGTCATCCTCATAGATGGAAAAGAGTAGTCCATTGCAGAACTGCTGAAAGGGGACCTGGCAAGAAGACCTTCAAAGATTCCATTCTGGAAGTATGTTCCATTCGAGAGGATGAAATTTCCTAGCAGGTCAGGATACGGGTGCAAGGAGCTGTCAGCGACCTTCATGCAGCAGATGCACAGTACCAAAAGAAGTGCATGGCAAAGTTCATGGGTCCAAGAGGTAGGATGTATGCCCATCATAAGTCAGAACATCACACAGATGAATGTGCAGATCCTGCCTTTGTAGAGGTCATCCAAGAACTCAGCAATGACCCAACACGGATCTGGAACTCTGTTGAAGTATACAACCTATATGTATCTCTTCATGGAATTCAGCTAAAACAACGCACATTTATTGAACATCTTTCAACACATTTTGGGTCAGACCTTCTAGTCCTCTCCGGAATTGGGATTGCAAGCATTATTGCGTTCCGGAGCAAAGCTTCTCATCTCCTCAAGATAATACCTGGCGATGATGACCAAGATGATTTGGACATCCGCAAAGTCGCAGCAAGAATAACAAAGGAGACAAAACAACTTGTTCCTGACTTGAACAGTTATGCAACATAAATAAGTGCCGACATTATTCGTGATGATTGTAGTCCAACCTTGCTTCATCTCCTCTCACAGATTTCACCAAAATTAGGAGACACCTTGCAGGCTTCTCTCATCGGCAACGTCATCACCAGCACCGTGAATCATTGAGCAACAACCTTGCAAGTATCTTTAGGTCTTTTGATGAAGGACAAGAGCCTGATTGATAAGTGTTATGCTTTTGGAATCACCTGCTCGTATGATGAAGTGCTAAGGTTCAAGGCTTCTGCTGCCCAAGCTGCATCCCAGAAAATCAACCTTCAGGGGGTATTTGACAGTGAGACCGGTCTTGTGCAAGCCGTGGCTGATAACTTCGACGCCACCATATCTTCTCCTAATGGCTTGAGATCAACACATTCTCTTGCCCTTCTCCTCACTCAGGTTCAAACAGATGAGAGTCCTTTTTCAGCTGGAAATGAAAAGATTCGGCGTATCAAGAAAGAAGAGATGAAAAATGAAGTATCTCCAGCAATCCCCATCCAGCGCTATACTGGACCAAGGAAACCCCCAATGCCAGTGCAAGATGCAACACGTACAGTACCATCTCTCAAGATGCTTGCTTCTCAACAGGTATCACTGGCAAGGGCAAGAGCAGTTGATTATGACTTCCTGCAATAGGTCATCCGGGAGAAAGACATACCAGAGTACAATAGCTTTAACACCCGGGCCTCACGAGAACAAGGACAATCCATTCATCCAGCGACCAAAGCCATATATACGCCATTAATTGACATGGTTCCATCAGAACCGGATACTATCATGACAGCGATGAACGAAGCACAGAAACTGACTTGCAGTACAGGCCAAGCCTTCACGTTATTCACCAACGATCAACAGCTCTATCGTGTTGCGGTACATGTGCTGTGGGTATACCCGGACAAGTTTCCAAATTTTATTCCACGCCTGGGTGGCATGCATATGTTAATGAGCTTTGTCGGTGTTGTGGGAACTCTCATGTGCAACAGTGGCTTGGAAGAAATCTTGCAATCTGCCTTCGGAGGAGTCCAGAAAATGCTGTCCGGAAAAAAGTTCCCGCAAAATGTCCAAGCGTTGCGAATGGTGGTGGAAGAGCTGTTGCGAGAGACATTGTCAAACAATGAGGGTCAAGACGACCTAATGGAACGACTCGACACACAAGCAGCACTCAGCTCAACAACAAAACTTTGGGTCGACAATCTGATCAAGCCGGTGCTCATAATGATGATTTTCATATGGGCAGAGTGTGAAGGGGACTGGCCTTTGCACATGTGGGCAGTTCAACAGATGATCCCCTACTTCTTTGCTTCTGGACATACAAACTATGCTAGGTATGGGCTCTACTACCTACGGTCTATGGAGCGACTTCCTGATGACATCTTGGAGGACTTCTTTCGGGGACAACATGTCATGCGTCACTCCCGTGGGCTATGGAATGGAATATGGTCAGACATGTTCATCGAAACTACCTTTATGCGGTATGGTAATGGCCCGGGTGGACTTATTGGGATCACACTGAAACCAGCCACTGTGACGAGATGGGCACTGAGCCTTCATATCTGCAGCACACTGCTGAAAGGCTTGTCGCTGATGACAGGACAAGGAGGTCAGGTTTCTGTAATGCACCACAAAGAAGAGAATCCAGGTAGAATAGCCAATGATGCCGAGGACAGATGTAAAATACAAACCAAGTTGAGCGCTTCGATTGATCCACTGAAACCTGAAAGCCATCCTGATCATCTTGTCAATATCGTAACAGGAAGAATCGCCTCCGATAAAGTGAATGTAGCAGAATCACTCGTCTTGGCAACAAACAGATGCAGGAATTTGAATCTACTTGGCCAAAAGAGTTCCACAGTGTTATTCCAATTTTATTTGGTTACAATGGCTGTGAGCAAGAAGTACATAAAAGTTGATGGTTTGCCTGTCTATGACACTGAGCTCATATACACAAGGGTGATGTGCCTCCAACAGTCCAGGGAAATAGACATTAAGGATGTACTGTCATACGAACTGTCACCAGTCCCTTCCTCAATGTTTGAAGACAATGGTGACATGAGGATCACAACAACAAAATCCATACTCAAGAAGAAACTACAAGTTGAACTGAGTCATTCCTTCAGCATGTACGCCGGGCACATTACCAGACGATCATCTGGAAGTCTGCGTTGTCCCCTGACCCACCCAGTCTGGATCCTGTGAGGTATGGCTGGTCGAAGGATGAATCTGCTCATGGGTTGGTCCCAATGACAGTGGCAGACAAGGTGCCACCTGCTCCTATTGAAGTTCTGCAAATCATCAAATGTGGATGTTCGTCAAACATGCCATGCTCAACAGCCAGATGTGGATGTGTTGTGGCCCAACTCGCCTGCTCCATGTTCTGCAGCTGCAACGGGAGTAACGACTGCTGCAATGAGCGAACAAAATCTGGCAACTCCTATGCTGATGAACAACTAGATGACTAGTCCGATGAGACGTAACCGAAAGACCAAGATTCAAAGATTTTGAAAGTAAAATTCATATAATCATAATTCAATGTAAAAAAAATTATACTCAATTTTGTGTTTCACCCATTATTACAGTGATACCATAAAGTATTCTTAATATAAGCTTAATGACAATCTGTTATTTCCTTTCAGCCATCGCATATTTCCATTTTGTATCAAGTATGACTATGTTTATGTGTTGAAAAATGTATATTGTATTCGAAAGAAAGGTATATTGGCTTAAAGATGAATGAACATATCACAATATGATATAGTATAGGACAAATAAACGTGTTGTGTGTACAGTACTTGTGTGTATTCAGTATGGAGGATTTAATACAGTCCGAAAATTAGGCATATTTTGATTAACGATTCATTTTGTTTAAATGTGTATACAAACTTTTCCCCAAGGGTGCGACTTTGGCACCCTCTTGATTTATTATCAGTAGATATCAAACGCCTTGAAACAACAATAAAACAATGTATATACCGAAAAACACACCTTAGCCCAAAATCATACTTTCGCCGCTGGACTATAACAAGTGTATTAAACAATGAGTGTAGTGATTAGTGTCATTTAATGACAGTGCAGGTATTTGAGAACTCTTGTGGTTTGATGCAAGATTCACTATTTTTCCCGGAAGAATACTTGTTTTGGTCTTACTTTGCCATTCTTAACACAAGTTCCCAGTTGTTTATCTTTGTAATATAGAATTTAGTTTCGTATACTCCCAAGTGAAAAATAATGTGGGTGTGGTAATCATATGGTACTCAGACCTTTATTTACAGAAACATAGAGCTTGATTTGTATAGATTTTTTAGTTTTTAATATTTATATATGAGTAAATATCGGATGGAGGTATACTACATTAGACAGTATATATGTAAGAGTAATTATATATTATATATTATATATTATATATATGGCCCGGGGGGACGATTAATATGAAGGGTGTGCCTGGAAGTGTGGTGGGAGGGCTTGTGGCTTTGGCTCCGCTGCATGTCTGCCTGCCGAGATCGGAACCTCTCCGGGTGGTCAGGGGCCGGGGGAGTGCTGGAGCGACCTTGGTGGCCCTGGTCTCTGGGTCTTCTCCTGGGTGGCCTGGATGTGTGTGAGTTTGTGTTTTTTATCTGTGTTTATTTTTTGTTTTATGTTGTTTTTGTGTTTTCCCTGTTCTTGCTCTGTCTTGAGTCGGCTACCCCCAAAATGGGGATTGGGCCTGAGCATATAGATAGATAGATAGATATAATTATATATACTGTATAGCACCAAGCTCCTTTTTACTGGTTAATAAGTATCATTACAAAACAAATATTTATTTTAAATACATTTTACAAAATGTTCACACCTGGTTTCCAATGGTCCATGATAGTTTTGTGATTGTCCATGCTGGTAAGATAGTCACGTATGATAAGTCTAATAAGATAATCGTTTATCGTCGTGAGCGTGTTTGCTTTGTTTGCCATTTTCTGTTTGTTTCCGGTCAGCTTTGGTCCTCACTTCTGTCTCTATCCTTTTATTTTTCAGGTAGTTTTATAAAGTAAAAACTTAGAACGCATCCATTAAGGCGCCCCCCCCCCCCCCCCCCCCCCCTCTCTCTCTCTCTCTCTCCCGTAGTGCAGATTAGATCCGTCTAATGATGTTAGCCAGGAAAGTAGATCTAACGATTAAAGTTACGATAAACCACTCTTGACGATACCATTAGATGGCATTCGTTGAGCTAGGTTAGGTTTAGTTAGCATGGACTGGGATATAGACCAAGACAATGTAGGGTATGTTAGAAAGTTAGTTTACTATTTGTTAGGATAGTAAAAGATTGTATGTGAGAATAGCTTGGCATAATTTGATTTAGTATACTGTAGGTTAGGCTATGATAGCTTACATTACATTAGTTGACTCAATATTTTCGAAAGAGTAAGAAGGTTGATAACCGGTGCCCATGTGTTGTATGTTTTGTGTTTCTTTCCCCTTCTGCGGCTTAACATCTATAATACATTGGCCCAGGTTAGTGGCCACTTTAAAAGGAAGGGAAGCAGCTATTTCATCGTGGCCCCAGTGAAGTGCTCAACATAATGACCAGTTAATGGTCTTAATGTAAAGATTGCGAGAGTTGGGGAGGAAGGAGGAAAGGGTGGAGGAGACCGCAGACTTGGTGGAGAATGGGGTGGGTTTTGTGTGTGTGTGTGTGTGTGTGTGTTTTTGGCGAGTGGGGGTGGGATGGGGTGGATATGAGGGGTCAAGTTAGTGTGTATGTATAGAGGGAGGTGGTGACAGTGATTGAGTTTTTACCGTACAGTATGGTCGATGTGTGTGTACGAGCGAGTGTGTGTAACAATAATAATAATAATAATAATAATAATAATAATAATAAAACAAAATAATAATAAAAACAATAATGAAAATAATAAGAATAATAAGAATAATAATTGTTTATTTTGAGCCGGCAGCCAATAAGGCTGAACATACACAATTCTTTAAGGGGATAGTTTTGTTTTGTCTATTAATTCATTAATTTGTATTCATTAAGATTTTAGGTTCCTCACTAGACCTCCTTCAAACTTAGAAAAAAACAACCCCTACTCCCCCCCCCCCCCCTCAATGTAATTGTGTAAATATTATGGTAGACAAATGTCCCGGCCGCCGAAAGCCAGTTCCTCTTATAATGACAGGCTCGCTATCGCTCGCCAGGAAAAAAAATCGACACCTAAATGGCACGATGGGTCTTTAAATTGACAACGAATTGGAGGTAAAGATGTTAAAATCGTCAAAGTAATGAGCTGAACATCTTAAAAGTTCAAAATTAATTGGGCTAAACACGAGGGAGAAAAGAATCCAGAAAAACAACTTATCTCCCCCTAACCTAATTTATCCCATATATATATATATATATATATATATATATATATATATATATATATATATATATATATATATAAATATATATATATATATATATATATATATATATATATATATATATATATATATATATATATACTGTATATCTATATTATTAAATCAGTTCGTGTGTCTGTTTGTCTGTCTGTGTGTTCTTAATAGGCGGCTGCAGTGTTGGACCTGGGGAGCTGAAACTTTGCCTGTGGGTGTCAATTGACCTGGTCAGTTCATAGAGGGGGCGAGGCCACGATCGGAGGTCGTTTCGAGGCCGAAATTGAAAAAAAAAAGTGAAAAAAATTGCCGTTTGGGGCAGAAAGAGGCCTCCGATCGAAAAGGTGTATGGAAGGAATGTTGTTCGCAGCCCCCCAAAATGGGGGTACAGATGAGGTCAGATCCAAAACCGGGGGTCATTTAGCGGCCGAAATCGAGGTCGCCGTTTAATGAGGCACAGGGAGGTCGAGGCCGGTGATTATGGTAGTAGTAGTATTGTGATGATTGTGGTAGTAGTGATTGATTATGGTGATTATGGTAGTAGAATTTAAACCCGGGCAACGCCGGGTACCCCTGCTAGTATATATATATATATATATATATATATATATATATATATATACAGTATATATATATATATATATATATATATATATATATATATATATAAACTGTATATAATATATATATATATACAGTATATATACAGTATGTCCAGACCAGACCAACCAGCCAGTACGGTAGTGACGGTCATCTTCAGACAAGTTACATATAATAGTGGAGCAGATAAGTGCAAAAATAGTTCCCTTAATCTTGCAAGCATGACATTATTTTGGCACAAATGTTCATTAGAGTCCATTCTTTCAAAAAAGGGCGTTAGCCACGCAAAAATCCAAGATGGCTACCATTTTTTCAAGATGGCCATCGTCTACACTAAGAATTACTAATAATTACTTTGTAAGTTGTAACTACTTCAAGTAAAACAACTTATTTCAATTCAAAACCCTACTTTATATGTCATAGAGTCTGAAAGAGGTCTCCTATTTTTATAAAAAACAAATTTTTAATGCTAAATCAAACCAAAATTGCACCCGCAAAACTAATACCATTCGTATCTTTGTGGCTAATAAAGATTCCAGTATACATTTTTATGACAAAATGAATTTGTTTTTATTA
Source organism: Paralithodes platypus (assembly GCA_032716605.1). Classification (NCBI taxonomy): domain Eukaryota; kingdom Metazoa; phylum Arthropoda; class Malacostraca; order Decapoda; family Lithodidae; genus Paralithodes; species Paralithodes platypus. Next base: position 54,786,869 of record CM064523.1, on the reverse strand, counting down.
CAGAACCAAAAAATACATAAATCTAATGAAAGTTTTAGCAAAAGACAGTCGAAATTATACTTGAACTCACCACTGCACCCAGGATAACAGAGAAACTACACTTCACATTTGCAACTTTTTTTTTTTTTTTTTTTTTTTTTTTAAGAGACAATGAACGGAGGAAGGAAAAACACAGATAAAACAAAAAGGTCCATGTGCCTAAAGGCATCCTCCATTCATAAAATGTTTGTAACAACTGGATTTAACACCTTACGAGCGGCCTATGCGGTTTATTATATGTACCGCACAGCGGGGTGTTTTTAGCCAAAATAGGGCTGTTTACGTGATCATTTTCATGCCTAAATAAGACCCAGAACGTAAAACAAGTACCTATCCCTGAAAGGGCATAAACAGAGCTTTCGAATGACACCATAACGATCCTTGTATGATGGATAGTTTTCTTGCAATAACCGTGCAACGCGAGTGCAAAAAGCAGGTAATTCGGTACTTTCGGTACATAATTGAGTATGTAGCGAGTGAGAGAGGGAGGAGGGAGCTGAGATTTGTGTCAGTAGGTTCGCCGCGGTGGTCTGGAGCAGTCATACGCTCGCTAGTCTCCTTGCCACCACTTGTCTCTCTCTCTCAGCCACATTACGTGCTGAAATTGCCACTCGACCTATGTCGAGCGCCGCCACATAGTCCAGCTTTTTTTAACTCGACTTATGTTGCTCGCCGCTAATTAAGGGTTAAACATTTGTTGATTGTAAGTTTGTGGAAAGCAATTCGAGGGAAGTGAATTCCAAAGAGTAGTAGCTCTGGGGATAAATGAATTCTGATAAGCAGAAGTTCTGCATTGTGGAGGAGAAAGTGTAAATTCATGGGCGCTCTCAGCTGCCCTAGTTCTACGGGGAAAGATGTGGAGAGGCGGCACAATTGAAGCAAGTTCCTCGGAACAATTGCTGTGAAAATATCTGTAGAATAATGCAAGGGATGCAACGTTTCTTCGTATGGCTAATGTAGGAAGGTCCTGTGTGATTGCAGGGTTATTGATTAATCTAATAGCTTTATTTTGAATTTTGTCCAACTGCCTCAATGCAACCACTCCACTTCCACCCCACAGAGGTGAACAGTAATCCATCTGAGAGCGCACATGACTTTTATATATTACGGCCAACTGCTCGTCAGTGAAGAATTCTCGAACTCGAACTGCACAAGGTTGTGCATGTGAGACCAAGCCTGTAGCATTTTTTTTTTTTTCTATGTGATTGAGGGAGGCAAAAGGCATAACTGCCTATAGCGAGTGCCTCCCCCATAGTTGAAAGAGTAACAGGGCCAAAATCAAGGGACGTTCGAGCCAAAATGCCTGGACACACAGAGTTTGAAGCAATTTAAGTCATAGGAAGCGGGAAACACTGATTCTGGGAGAGAGTTCCAGAGCTCAGCTGTTGAGTAGAAGAAAGGTTGAGAGTAACGTTTCACTCGTTGGAGAGTTGCACAGAGTAGGGGTGGGATTGAGATGCAAGACGGGTACCACGTGCCCTACGTAAAGGAGGTGGTATGCACTGGGATAGCTCTGAGGAACACTGATTATTATAGTAGCGATAGAATAGCGAGAGAGATGCAACATTGCGGCGGAGAGAGAGAGATTGCAGAGAGTTGGTGAGTGGATGGGAGTTAATGATACGAAAGGCCTTCCTTTCAACCTTGTCTAGGAGAGCGGTGTGAGAGGAACCTCCCCACACATGTGAACAATACTCAATACAAGGGCGCACTATGCCCCTGTACAGAGCAAGAAGCTGTGCAGGGGAAAAGAACCCCCTAAGGCGGTTGAGCACACCCAGCTTCTGGGAGGTTGCCTTAGCAAGACTGGTAATATGGGCCTTCCAAATGAGAGCAGAAGAAAAAGAGACACCAAGAATATTGAGAGAAGATGAAGGGTTGATTTTTGTATTGTTGAAGAATAAGGGATAGTCCGCTGGGAGATCCTGACGGGTAAATAGATGGAGAAATTGGGTTTTGGAAGCATTAAAGTTAGCAAGGTTTTCTCTGCCCCAATTGGAAATAGTATTTACATCAGAATTTAAGAGTTGTATGGCTTCATTACGTTTGTCGTTGAGGGATTGCTGGATGGGGCGTTCTGAAAAAGTAATGGAGTAGTGTAAGGTTGAGTCGTCTGCGTATGAATGGATGGGAATTAAGGTACAGTTAAGGAGATAATTTATAAAAATTAGAAAGAGAATAGGAGATAGGACAGAGCCCTGAGGAACACCGGAGTTTATAGGGTGAGGAAGTGAACAATGGCCGTCCACAACCGCGGCTATGGAACGGCCGGAAAGGAAATTAGAGACAATGGCACAGATGGAGGGATAGAAACCGAAGGAGGGTAGTTTAGAAATTAAAGATTTATGCCAGACTCTATCGAAGGCTTTCGATATGTCTAGTGCAATAGAAAAAGTCTCACCGAAGTCCCGAAAGGAGGATGACCAAGAGTTAGTAAGATATGAAAGAAGATCACCTGTAGAGCGACCCTTAAGGAAGCCATACTGGCGATCTGAGAGTAGATTATGAGAAGAGAAATGCTTAAGAAATTTGGAAGCAAGAATTGTTTCAAAAACTTTAGAAAGACAAGAAATGAGAGCAATTGGACGATAGTTGGAGGGTTGAGAGCAGTCACCCTTCTTTGGGACAGGTTGAATGTGAGCAAACTTCCAGCATGAAGGGAAGACGTTAGAGGATAGACAGCCCCGAAAGAGTTTGCGTAGGTAGGGAGTCAGCACGGAAGCACAGTTTTTGAGAACAAACAAATTTGCACCTGCCACGGCAGCCAGACTTGCAGCCACACTTAGTGAGCTGTTCACAACTCTTTGCAATGGGAGAGTTGGCTGTCCAGAAGACTTTCCATTCTTCGCCAATCTTCTCCCATCCCCAGTCAGCTGGACTCTCTGCTTCTGGCTGGCGCAGAATTGCCTGAGCCCACACACAGCCTGCCTGATATGCTGCACATATAGTGTGTTGAATCAGAGCTGATCTGGTTGGAGGGATGACTCTCTGCTTTCTGGCAAACAAGTCCAGTCTAGCCTCATCCACACCATCTGCAGTGCTGGACCTGTCATACATTAGGACCACAAACTTCTCTAGAATCTTCATGTCATCATCCTCAATGGTTGGTGGGTGCTGGTTCTGTTTGGAAAATACTGGGGTTGCCTCTGGGAAAATGTCCCATGTCTGCCAAGCTGTCTTCTTTCCTTTATTTCTAAAAGCGGAGACCACATCACAACCTGTAAAAGCATGGAAGAACAACATGCCTTTGGCCTTCTCTTGACCAACATAGTTGTGCAGGTTGTGAATGCCAATCCATCGAAGGCTCTGACCTTGGCCAAATATGAGCCACAGCTGCTGCAGACCCATGCTTTGCAGAGTTGAGAACATTCTCAGGCCAATGACAAGGACATCTGTGTCATTGGCTTTGACTATGATAGATTTGCTCCCTTGTCCTGCAGCATATCTGGCATGGACAAAGATGCGGCTGTCTGCCTCCTCCAGAGAACATTCGTGTAGTTCAGTCAGACTCACTTTGTGTGTGCTAAGTGCTTTTTATTTTATTTGATTTTATTTGTTTTCTATATTCCAACTTACTTCCTCTCGGGCATAGGCTGAGAGCCTTAACATTCACCGCTTTACAATGAACAGTGAAGCCCGTGAGGTCTTGTTCCAGTCTAGGCAGTGAGACATGTGAAGCACGTAGAGTACAACGAGCACCTGCCATCTTGCCTTCACATGAAGCACGGTGCTCACTCATGGCCCGAAATTACCCCATCTCTGAAGCCACCTCGTTCCCGTGCTTCACTGTCTCACCCCCTACACTCGGACTCTCACACTTACACACACACAACGCCACCTGCTGAGCAGATAACTCACCATCTCCTGTTGGGGTCCCTTGGTCACAATAACCAAGTTTGGTGCAGCCATCTGGACAATCTTGTCTGCCAGGAAGTGAAACAGCTCCGACTTACTGTCATTGTGCCTCAGAAAGTTGTGCCAGTTTGAGGGAATGCCATTCTTTTCTGTCACCTTGCGTCTCCCCCCTTGTCCTCTTTTGGACCTTGTGTCTGCTTTCAGACTTGATGGACTGTACACATCAAAGACAACATGTGTTGTCTTGTATGTATTGGCATAGGCACTAATCCTTGGCAGAAAGTCAAGGGTGGCATATTCTTCAAATGTCTTAGACCTTTTGGGTGGCAGTGCATGGATCATAGCTGAACCATCAATGATGATGTCATCTGCCTCTGACTCTTGGTCTGGAAGCGTGATGTGTTTCTCAAGTATGGAGGTCAGTTGGGACTTCTGCCAGCTATAAATCTTTCCACCATCACTTAGAGACGCATGGAATGACTGATTTTCGTGCTGAAAGAACTCCTGCAGGTCGCACTCCCTGATCTGACAGGAGATGAACAGCTTTGAAAAAAGCTGACAGTCTTAAGAACATAAGAACATAAGAAAATGGGAGTCTGCAGAAAGCCGATTGGCCTAAGCAAGGCAGATCCCTGTCCCACACAACCCCAATTCATTACAAAGCCCAATTATAGGCTCAACACTCTAATACCCTGAGGATCATCTTACCAAAACGGTTAGAGATTAACGCAGGATTATGGAGGTCTGCAGAGCGCTGATTGGCCCAACCCGGCTGATCCCCCTTCACACCCAACCCTTCTCGTCCATATGCTTATCCAATTTTATCTTAAAGCTCCCTACAGTTTTAGATCCCACTATAGCACTAGGTAGTCCATTCCACCCATCTACAACTCTGTTACCAAACCAATACTTGCCTATATCTTTTCTGAAACGAAATTTATCTAATTTGAAACCATTGGTACGAGTTATTTCGCTATCACTGAGCTTTAGTACATTTGCCATGTCCCCTTTGTTAATCCCACTAACCCACTTGAACACCTCTATCATATCCCCTCTAACTCTGCGTCTCTCTAACGAATGTAAACCTAATTTCTTCAACCTTTCTTCATACGAAAGATTTCTAATATTATGGATCATTTTTGTCATTCTACGCTGTACTCTCTCCAATGAATCTATGTCCATTCTGTAATAAGGACACCAAAATTGGACAGCATAATCCATATGGGGTCTCACTAATGACAAGTAAAGTTTTAAGATAACATCAGCAGTTCTGTTACTCACACTCCTAGAGATGAACCCGAGAATCCTGTTTGCCTTATTACGAACGCTTATACACTGTTTTCTAGGCTTCAAATCATTGCTAACAAACACACCTAGATCTTTCTCGCAGTCTGAATTTTCTAATTCTAAATTAGCTAGTTTATATTTAACATTTGTTTGCATCTTCCCTATCTTTAATACCTTGCATTTGTCAATGTTAAACTTCATCTGCCAATTTACTGACCATTCATGTAAGGTATCTAGATCCCTTTGGAGGCACTCTATATCGCTATCTGAATCAATTGATCTCCCTATTTTAGTATCGTCTGCGAATTTACTTATCCTACTAGTTATACCTAAATCTAGGTCATTTATGTATATAAGAAACAACAGGGGACCTAATACCGATCCCTGGGGGACACCACTTTTGACTGCTCCCCATTCTGACTTGGTACCATTTATGCTGACTCTCTGCTTCCTACCAATTAGCCATGACCTAATCCATCCTAACAACGCCCCACCTATTCCATGTGCCTCAACCTTTCTCATCAATCTCTCATGAGGGACTCTGTCGAAAGCTTTACTGAAATCTAAATATATAATATCATATGACTTGTCATTATCTACTGCTTCATATACCTCTGAGAAAAAACTAAGCAAATTAGTAAGGCAAGACCGTCCCTGAGTGAATCCATGCTGAGAAGAATTGATTAAGTTAAATGTTTCTAAGTGGTTTCTCATTTTCCTAGCAATAATTGACTCTAGTAGTTTTCCTATGATTGAAGTGAGACTAATGGGACGGTAATTGGATGCTATTGATTTATCACCTTTTTTGAAGATCGGAACTACATTTGCAAGCTTCCAAGCTTCTGGAACTATACCTGTTTCTAATGACTTGTTAAATAGAAATGTTAATGGATAACTTAACTCATCTCTGCATTCTTTTAATACTCTAGCATATACCTCATCAGGACCAGGCGATTTATGAGGTTTCAGTCTGTCAATTTCCTTAACCACATCATTTCTACTTATAGTAACCGTACTTAACCTATTTTCTATACTATCGCTGTATACCTTACGGACTTCTGGAAACTGTGCCAAATTTTCATTAGTGAAAACGGAAAGAAATTGACTATTTAATGTACTGCACATTTCTAAATCACTTTCTGTCAATTTTCCTATCGAAGTTTTAAGGGGACCAATTACATCTCTAACCTTGGATTTATATATCTTCTTTCAGCTGCTTCTTTAACAGGCTTATCTTGACAGAAGAAGTTAAGTCTTTGCCTCCTGATGGGCTCATAGCATGAACAGATCCCAAGGTTAAGGCCTTGGGTAAAGAGTTCCTTAGTAATAAAAAAAAAAAAAAAAAAAAAAAAAAAAAAAAAAAAAATCTATGAAAACATTCCACACTGATATTTGGGAAGCAAGGAGGGGTAGGGTGGGTTACCCCCCAAATAGTCTTGGTATTGTGTCCTACCTTTCTGCAAGTGACTGTGAACAAGCTCAGCAGAACTGGGATGAGCTACATCTTTGGTGTCAATTGAGAACAAATCTACACTGTCTTCCTGGAAAGGGTTTCCCAAGTCTTGCAGGACCTGAGAGAGTTTCTGGACCCTTTCTAGGAATGTCTTCTGGGCATGTGGTGTCTGCTCATGGTGAAGAGAGTGATCGCTGGCCTCTTTTGTTTGGCCGCCATATTGGACGCCATCTCTTTGTTTTAGTACTTGGAATTGAAAGCGTGACAAAAATAACTTTAATAAAGAACAAATTGGTGATTGAATGGGATTATAAACCATGATAAATGCATCAGTAACACCCATATTCTCGAAGATGATGCAATTGGCCAATGAATGGCAGCCATCTTGGAAAAAGAGGCAGCCATCTTGGATTTTTTGCATGGCTAACGCCCATTTATGAAAGAGTGGTCCTTTGAGAATGTCTGTGCCAAATTTTATGCTTGCATGATTAAGTGAACTATTTTGGGGTATTTTTGCATTTATCTGTTCCACTATAACCAGCCACCGTCAGCTACCCTGCCTGCCAACCTGTCTCTTTACTCAGCCTCACTATGGTTCACTTACCTTCACTTGGAGTTACTCAGCTACCTGCTTTATTGAGCTTCACTCATCGTCACACAGATTAATTCAATAATGCTCTGGGTCCTTCTGATCCCTTCATTTTCCCTCAGTTAGAGTCTGCCACATTATTTTCCACATAGCATTCTTCTTCTGCACATAGTTTATTTCAAGTCAACCAAGTTTACCGATCTCACTTCCCTCTTGTTTGAATCCCATTACCTCTACCTTGCTGACCTCGATACTCGGTTAATAAAAGAAACCTGACCTCAAGACATTGTGTATATACTGTATCTTACTACAGTGTCTTCCAAGATGACATAATATCTCCTGGTACAGTGGCAACGATGGTGCATCGTCATTTGCATGACAGGGATTCGATCCCCCCCACTCGGAAGCATGATAACGATGTTTGATCAATATTATGACTATAATGAACATATTAACATGCACAGGAAGTAATATATAAGCTCCTGTGTCACACTATGTTATATTTAACTGGTACAATTAATAGTGGTCAATTGCTGTACTTTTAACTGTCATGGTAGTGTAATGGTTAGAGCGTTATAGTTCTGTATCTAGAGATCTTTTATCGAATCCCGGAGGATCAGATGCTTTTATTTATTTATTTTTTGGGGTTATTAGCGTTGAGAACGATATTACTTAACCCATAAACGGCGAATGTCCAAATTTTAGTCTGAACCCTAGGAGGGCGAGCGTCCTTATATGCGCCATGGCCTAAAAAAAGCCTTTCCAAATATCCCACTGTCACTCAAAACAAAGGAATGTGTAAATATGTGAGATCATTCCTCTCCATACATCCTATCACTACTCCACATGTGTCCATATTCCACCCCTTCCCCCCCCCCCCCTCAATTATCAACTATTTTTCTCTTATTCCTGTGATTATCAGTTTATTTATGGCGCCAAAACTCCCTACCCGGTTTCAAGGTCGAAAGGGAGGAGTGTGGAGGGAGGAGAGAGAGAAACTAGCCCGCACTACCTCCAGTCTCGCTCGAGAGTTCGTGAAGGGAGGGTGCAATTTCGCTCTTTGTCAACTCCATGAATGAACCGCTCGGTAATATTTTGTGTTTGTCACCCTCCAAATACTATTCCCACTTGTTTTATTGTTGTAACATGTAACCATCTTCATATTAAACATAAAATAGGTGCATATGAATAAGTAATAACAATATTTATCGGATACTGACGATTTTAGTCAAAAATAAATGCAATAGCTTCACCCCACACGACGTTTAACGAATCGGAGTCTCGCCGCGGATAGGTTAATATTTCCCTTTACCACAAACACCAATTACTCATGTTCCGATCGCCTTTTGGCACAATAAGGATGGCATAGATAAAATAAGAATATATTGAAGGTTCGTCAAAATTATTATCTGAACGAGATGCAAATATATATATATTGTTTCCTATATTGTGTCTGGGTATTCACTTGTTTTATTTTTATCTGAATAACAAATCTTAACCCGTCCAGCCCCGGCTAGTTTTGTAATGTTTGTTCACCAGAACCCGGCCGGTTTTCAATTTTTTTTTTTATTCCAGAAACAATAGCGAATGAAGGAAAAACCACGAAAAAACGCTCAAAAAGCTTAAAGAATGGTCCTACAGAGCCCCCGAAAACGTATTTTACAAGAGTAAATAATTGAAGGCAATTACCCCAAAAAACCAGGTTATTACGCGCTCACGCGCACGCACGTGGACTTTGAGAGTTTTCAACCATCGGCACGGTTGCGTGGGATACGTACACAGTTCCCATACAAATCTGAGCCCTCTTCAGTGGCTACACCTGAGGTTACGGTCGGCGCAATTAGGGTGACGCGCCAGGCGCGTCTCTGGGGCTGTGCGTTACATACATCGCCGACGCATCAGGCGCGTCGCTGGGGCTGTACGGGTTAATAGCACAGATAATTTGCATGTATGGGAGGGTTTATTATGATAATATATAATTAATACCTAGAATCATAGGGTGTTTAAAAAGTTCTATATCGAGACAAGATTGTTTTTAAAAGTGCGTGCAACCGTTTCACCTGTAATTATGTGTAATATGGTAAACTTCCAGGTATTTGTTCTGGTGTGGATCGTGCTCAACACTATCTTGCTTTTAATGCTTCACCAGAAAGTGTAAATGACAAGGTTTGACTTTATTATAGCAGCAATATTTTCTCAGCAGATCCATAATAACCAGATAATATGAGCAGTGGAAAGTACTATGTCTACTGTATATTATCACTTACCTTTTGTTTTAGGTGACACGTAATGTGCAGAACTTCAAGGAAAAACACATAATACAATTTATTAGTATTTGATTATTCTCTCTCTCTCTCTCTCTCTCTCTCTCTCTCAGTTCAGCGATAATGTCCCCACTATAAGTCAGACCGGTTAGACAGGACCATCAAGCCACCACCACCACCACCACTGTATTTATCACCACATATCTCAACCTTTCCACCTCAACACTTAAGTTTTTTTGTACAGTTCCCCCTTTATCGTTCATGCTCACTCCTTTATCAGCTGGAAGAGCTGGGGGCGCCAACCCCTTCATGGCTTACTGGGTCACACCTTTTTGTAACCATTCGTTGGGTTATGTTAATTAAAGTTTTTACTTTTCTGTGTGCTCACTTCAGTCAGTTAATAGAAAATGTGTTGCCTGGTTCACCAATTGGCGTGAACCCATTGTTTCTTGTTGATGTGAATGAAACTGTGGCTAGAGTGAACAGGCGAATACATTTGGTAAAACACATTTGGTGACGCACTGAACACTGTGGTTATGTGATCATGGTATACATATATTGTTGAATGTTGTATGCTACACTGTATAAGGAACTTTGCCAGTCTAATGAGATCCGCAAAAGCAACTTTTGCACTTAGTGCACTAATTACCATCGTGTTACACTGCTCGATGTAGCTAGCAAGATCTGTGTTCTTATATTACTGATGGAAGTGGGTTGGTGAAAAGTCAGAACAGAGCAATTTGAATTCATGTCCAAGTATAATATGTTAAGTATATAGGGGATTATAGGTAATAACACAACACATTAATTATTGGATAAGTGATAATAAGTATAAAAGTACAGGTATATAAGTACAAATATATGATAAGGCTTGTAATAAAAGCCTGAGGAGCAAGGTGATATATGACTTGTGTGGTCTAATATATCTAGGGGATATAGGAGCTTGGCTATAGAGGATGAGTCTGAGTCTAGAGTCTAGAGGGAGTAAAGAGCTCTGACTCTCTCTGGCTGAGGTCTGTTGAAGTCTAACTGAAGATGCCTGAGTAAGAAGGCATCGCCTGGGTTCAAGGATGTTGATGCAACACAGCATTAACTCAGCATTCTGGTATGACGTATGACCGGATAAATATATTATACAGTTTACATTTACAGAGGAAATGGGTGTTGATTTAAGTGGAAGTATCAACAAATATATTATATGTTAATGAGATAGATAAAGTTATAGGGAGTTCAATGAATCAAGAGTGTTTAATATGAATGTTAAGAGTTTAGAAGTTACAGGGATAAAGGCATATAAGCAGTGAGATATATGTATAGCAATATATATGCAAGGCTTATAATGTCATACTACACATGGAGTACACTGTTGAATTAAATGTATCGCTCTGGGTCTTCAAAGAACATTGACTTGTGTTCCAATACTGATTAATTGTATTTATCATAAACAGTGTTCATCATGAGATATATAAGCACTATCTCAATTTGACCTTTTACCTATCTTGAGAGACCTTCAGTGATTCAGTCTCTGATCTTATAATAAAACAGAGTGAATTACATTATACTAGGCACGTACAGCCATAAATACTTGAACACCTCATTAATATAATAAGTTGAACATTAACTTATAAGACCTTTTAATTTGATTTTAATGACTCAAGCACTGAATCATAATTATTGTTCCTGAATTTGTTTTCTTCCAGAAATTCATATCCACGGTTGTGTCAGGGGTAATTGAAAGAGAGGTTCTTTTTTATTTTCCCCTACCCATCTCCTCCCCCATTGATGTACCTGTTGCGTTTATTTTAACCTATACTAGTAAGTTATGTTTGCCAGTCTTCCTGTTCCTCTCGCTCTCTCTCTCTCTTTCTCTCTCTCTCTGCAAGAGAGCTCTCAATCCTTCGTGTGGTTTCAGGGAACGTGGCTCTTTCATTTAATGTAAGAGAGAGAGAGAGAGAGAGAATGAGAGAGAGAGAGAGAGAGAGAGAGGAGGGGATGGAGGGAACGAGTGAGTGAGTGATAGTATGCGAGATAAAAGGACAACTATATTATGAGAACGCAAGGACCAGTCATAAGCGGAGAGAAGAGAGGATGTCAGAGGATGGGAAATATAATATAAAATAATTGAAATTCCGCGAATGCCTGAGGAGATTGAGAGAGAAAAGGGAAATTTGATGATCGTCAAATAAATGCTGAATATTATGCGAGTGCAAAATGTAAAAGATATGCATGCATACACGCATACACATAAGTACATACATGTATATATTCACATGTATTATTCTCTGTGTGTATGAAGGAAACAAAAGGAAGGCTTTCTGTAACGAGTGTCTCCCGCTAAAGCCAAACGAGTGAGCGAGAGCCAAATTCAAGGGACATTGGGGTCAAAATGCTTGGATATATTTGACACAAAATACGGGTTTTCTAAAAGTGCAATAACGTAGGTCTTATTGTCTGTCACCACCATCCTTCCCCTCACCTGCCATCTCTCTCTCTCTCTCTCTCTCTCTCTCTACTTTGACATCTTTCGCTTTCCTTTTCCCGTCGATATTTAATGCAATTCGGCTGAGAGAGTAAACCTGGAAGTTATGATGAGGCTGATACCGGTCTGTTTACTATATAACTGAAGTTCTTACTCAATCTATCTACTTATCTGTCTATTATACTGTATATATACCGGATATATATACTGTATGTATATACAGTATATATATATATTTATATATATATATATATATATATATATATATATATATATATATATATAGATAGATATATCACAGCAACACGTGGACATATATAATGTTGAATATCCACAGGGGAGGATGGACAGTATACATAGAGTTACAAGCGCGTTCGTGTTTTACATTTTCAGGGGACAGAGGACAGGTAGAGAATGACATGTAATTATAAATAATATATATCCTACCATATATGTATGTTGTTATATGTGGTTTCTTTCCCTTTCAGGTATGGTATATGTCTGTGATGCCCACATATAGTCCAGTAAATCTAGCAATCATTAAACTGGACCTAGAATAAATTGCAATAGAAGGTTTTTTTGCTTTAACTTGTTTATTAGGTCCCTCTGATGAACATATAAAAAGTCTCCAACTTTTGGACACTGGGAAAGTGGTTAATTTGCATAAATTCAAGATGGCCGCCGTCCAAAGCTTCAATTTACAGATAACTTTTTTCTGGTTGCTCCTAGACCCTATAAATGTATTACAAACAACGTTTTTTGGCTTTAACTTGTTTATTAGGTCCCTCTGATGAACATATAAAAAGTCTCCAACTTTTGGACACCTGGAAAGTGGTTAATTTACAGCCGAAAAACCTTACAGACAGGCTGAACTGTCTCTTTCACAAGGGGTGACACAGGCACTTTGTGCTTGTATGGGTTTTTTGACCTGTTGTCCCTCTTTTTTATAAAAAAAAAAAAAAAAACATGACGTAGTATGACGTCATTCAGAGCCAATTATGTAATTCATGATAGGAGTTCGTATTCACTTGGATCATCGGTGCTTGCATCAAAGTTGCTATTTTGACAGAGTCCTTTACATTGACCACATGCACTGGAACATTCAAGCTCATTCCGTTTGCAACTACAGCGTTGAGTGTCACAGTTGCCCTTACACTGACATCTGACCAATTTCAGTAGTGAATCAGGAGCCACTGGCGAATCCATCGTCTTCGGTTCAAGCTGTCCCTTCCGCAGACACCAGCCCCATTTCTCGGGGTCCACACAGTTCCCCATCCATTCCTGGACCTGACAATAAACTCGGAACGAGTGGTATTTGGCTGCATCGGTTGTTGGGGGAAGGCTGTGAACTTCAACGGTAGTTGAACTTTTTGCCACCTTGTTGCAAAACTTTGTCTTTCGCAGTCCGTCAAGGGTGTCATTTCCTTTTCCCCCGTACAAATAAACCAAGGCCTTTTCACCAGCTGATGATATCGTGTCTTTACTTCCACTTTGGCAACAGAATGCTTCTATACATTTCAAGAAACCGTTGTCTTCCCTCACTTTCCTCAAGGCAGCCCCTTTACCAATACCATACAGTCGTGAGGTTGTGTCACATCCACAGAGTGCATGGACAACTGGCAGGACACGACAGATGCTTTCACCGAGAGCTTCTGCTACTGAGTTAATATGCCAACATTTCCCACCTTCCTTGCTCGACTTGAAGTACAAATCATTCATCCCTCGTTCCGCATAATGACACAACAGCACCAACAAGTCTGTGTCCTCACCTATCACATATGTCACGGTTTCCCTTGCATGCTCAATTCCCTTCTTCGCAATCATGACATCTGCATCTGCTGGCGCATTGACACAGTCAATTCCATTTGCCTTGAATGTTTCACACAATAAGTCAATGAAGTTTTGCTTATTGTCCGAGTTTGACAAGAAGTTTTCCTTTTTTGACCGAAGGGGCATGGTTGGAGTGAACATCACCTTTTGACCAAAGACTCCTTTTGATCGTCGATTGTGTGTCATGTCCTTGGTAGTAGGTCCTGATTTATAACCGTCGAATACAACCACCGGGTTGGGAAAGTTTTTGGAAACATGCTTCATGTACATGCTTGCAATGTCCTCAAATGTGTCACCCTTCTTCCATGGAATCCTTTGCAATAAGGAACCACCATCCAGAACATGGGTCACAGTCCTTTCTTCCTCAAATGATTCCAATGACGACTTGGGAACAACAGCAGCTATCTCATCTCCTAGCTGTGGTTTATTGGCTTCCCTGAGCCTCCCCCACTTATCGAACAGAGCAGTAGGGTAGCTAGACAACTCATACGCAAAGACCTCTTCAACACCTAAGTCCCTGTTATTAGCAAAGATGAGGAGCCTCTGGAAAAGGAGCTGTGGGTCGATTGGTACTTTTTCAGCACTGATTGTAACCTTTGCACCCAACGACTCAACTTGATCTTTCTTCCTAAATGAAAAGTCAAAAGCATTGCTACCTTCCATCTTCTGCACAATGTTCATACCAACCTCATACAGTAAATGAGGATTGGCCGAGGCTGGTCCTGTCACACCGTTGGCAATATTCCTGAGTTCATTTGATTCTTGAAATGGATCATAATCCTTGAAGAATGCGAGAACCTTCTCTGTGTCCTTCCTATCTCGTTCACGCCTTGCTTCAGTCATTTCTGTGTGCTGCTCAGAGGTGTGGAAATGCTTCCCTGTCAGTTCTTGCATAACTTCACTCACCTCAGCGCAGGCTGGCATAGCAAGTAACCAGCGCAGGCGTTGCGTTTCCTCCATGCCCCTACCACGTGTCAATCCACCATTCGTTTTCAAAGAGAGCATCAAAACCTGCTCTATAACCAAGTCGCTTGGCAGTCCTGCCCACAGCCGATCACTTCGGCGGATCACAAATAGACCGGAGTTCAATTGACAGAACATGTCTGGGTTGAGCTGCTCAAGTTCAATCATGTCTTGAATGTACACATGGGCTGACTTGGCATAATTGTTATGACCACACGCTGCAAAGTACGGCAACATCTCCTGGAGTGTTCCGAGGTACAGTAGGAAATCGCCCATTCTCAGTGCCCTCAGGAAGCGACGCAGCAGGTCAATCATGTCCATGTATTGAATCCATAGCTTTCCCATCTTATGCTCTGCTAAGGAGCTCTTCTCAGCTTTAAGTTTTTCAGAAATTCTGTTGAAAACGTCTTTACTGCAGACTTCATCCGTTGAAACGTCTTCACGCAACAGCTTATCCAAAAGATCTGCAGCCTCCTGGAAGTCCTTGCATGCGTCACTTTCCTCATCTACCATTGAGAGGTTGACACCGTATGCCCTGCCTAACACAATCGAACTCAAGGCTGTGTCAACCAAGAAGTGGCCTCTGATTGCTCGTGCATAGGCTTTCCCACTCAGCATTTGGGTCACAGCATTTTCAGCGTATATAAGTTCCAAAACCTCCTTAAGCCCAGATGCTTCCATAACATGGCCCATGCATCCCAAAAAGCTCATCACAGAGTGAAAGCCACCAAGGTTCAAAACAATGGGTTTCAGTTCGCTTCCTTCCTTCTCATGAACAATGATCGTCTTCGCTTTCCAATAAAGCGGTTGGTCGAATGTCAGCATTGGCGTCGTTCCCTGGCGATGGCTTTCCGCAGCAACGTAGTGAAGTGTTGAGTAAATACAACTCATGTCCGTAGGGTCCATGTCAATCATGGGCAAGAAATGGACGGATGATTTCCCTGGGTGTGGTCCATGGCACACACTCTGCATTAAGCCGGACCAGCCTGGTCGTTTTGGTCGAAGCAACCATGACGTTTTCCACAGTATGTCCAGATTTTCAAGCTTGTCAGATGCTGAAATGGGGTCAAGCTTTCTAAATTCGAGAGGCCCACCCTTCTTGCGAACACTGCGGTAGTATTTGATTTCAATTTGAGCTGCCGTGAAGTTGTTTTCAGGTGACTGCAATCTTGGTATTGATGTTGTGTCTCTTACTTCAGGGGTGACAGCAACAATTATACCCATACCATGGTATGTTCCTCGCCCATCAAGCGTACGCAAGTTGTGATCAACATTGTCTGCAACGAACTGTCCAAACCTGCCTGCAGTGGATATGTTGGTGCCCCTGAAATTGGCAGCACACTTCGAAAACCTCAAAACTTCTGCGTAAGGCAGACAGAAGCCGTGGCTGTGTAAACTGTCCACAAGAAAGCGGGAACCAAAGTGCTGGTGCATTTGAACCGCCAATCCATACTGAATGGGTGCTACAATGGCCCTTGGTCTGGTAAGTTGCACGATACTTTGTCCAATTGATGCAACTTCAAGATCACATGACTTGCCACTGAACGTCTCTTGCAGCAATATACGAAGGGACTGCGGAACGTACGCCACATTCTTTTCCAGCGACCGGAGTTCAGAAGGATCTGGATAGAAATCTCTACAAGTATCAATGTTCTTTATATCTGCTTTGATCAACCGTGCCGCAGCCCTGACTATCTTTCTTTGTTCTGCTTCCTCATCATCAGTCTGTGGTGAGTCTTTGAATTGTTGCAAAATCTTTGCAGCACTTTCTTTGACAGTTACAACATCGCTGCGTCCATGCACGTTACTAATAACCAGTTCATCCCCAAAATATGAAATAAGTTTCTGTTTCATGTATTTTACACTATACGCTTCAACATCAGGGCACAACTGGGACATTCTATCAACGAGATCAACCACTGTAGTCTGTTCATCATCATTGCCACTGACTAGGTCCTCGATTGCGAGTAGAAATGCTTCCTCTCGTGAGGCATCTACTTTGCGACCCTTGCGAGGAGGTTCACTGTCTGCGGAATCACGATATTTGGAGGGGATCTGCCTATGTGTCTGGAAATTTGAGCTGCACTGCTTGTGATATATTGCGTCAGCTGCTGGAAGATCGCGTGCAAAGTTAATTCGGCCTCTAACAGTGTCAGCCCACTCATCAGCCCTGGCATCACATGCAGAAAGTATTGTCCTTTGAAAGTTGAAGGTGCGTACTGGATACACTTCTTCTGAATCATGCTTTGTGTCCAAATAGATTTTTGTACCACAAAAAAAGCAGTTCTCTGTAAAACAAAAGTCTGGTGTCTGAGAACGAAGAGCAGGTTTTTCAGGACGTTTCTTCTGCTTCCCAGGAATTCTATTTGGCTTCGTATTGACATGCTTCTTTCGGCAATCAATGTGCACCGTTTGGCCCTCGGACACGGTAATTGATGGCGTTCCACGTTCAGTACTGGCCTTGTTGATAGTATCTGCTCCCTTCGCCCTCAGCTTGACTGTTTCTCCTTCGTCTAACGTGTTTGAGCAAATGCCGCAGGGATTATGCACCACCTCTTCTTCCATGGCTTCGGTAGATGTCGCACCAATCTGTTGAAACAAGAAACAAGATGATGGGATTAGTATAGGCCTAGGCAAAATGTAATAGACAATAATGTGCAGTAAAGGTAGGGCTTGACCTAGAACAAATTGCAATAGAAGGTTTTTTGGCTGTAAGGTTTTTTGGCTGTAAATTAACCACTTTCCAGGTGTCCAAAAGTTGGAGACTTTTTATATGTTCATCAGAGGGACCTAATAAACAAGTTAAAGCCAAAAAACGTTGTTTGTAATACATTTATAGGGTCTAGGAGCAACCAGAAAAAAGTTATCTGTAAATTGAAGCTTTGGACGGCGGCCATCTTGAATTTATGCAAATTAACCACTTTCCCGGTGTCCAAAAGTTGGAGACTTTTTATATGTTCATCAGAGGGACCTAATAAACAAGTTAAAGCCAAAAAACCTTCTATTGCAATTTGTTCTAAGTCCAGCCCTACTTTGACTGGTCTAATACCAGATCCCACCAGATGGTAGGTAGATGGTGAAACCAATAATGTCTGTTCTGTTGTTTCTACTATGTCAGTAGATGCCTATCCATTTTGTTTTGTTTCATTTGTTTGTACATATCCTATTAATGTTTTTTAACACTTTTAGATTATGCTTCATTGAAATAGGTTAAATTACGTTTCTAATTTCAAATCAGAAGTGTAAGCGAATCGGCTCATTGATGTTGGCTAAATTACTGTAGGCAAAATTATTTGTGAAGGAACCAGCCGTAGTGGTCTGCACCTGAATATTCATTAATCCATAACACATATATCTTGATTCAGCTGCACACAGATCAATTTATGTTAAACTTCCCTCCACCTCACTCCTCCTTTTCTATATTAAAAACTGACTTTGTGTAATTGTTTTGTCCTCTTGCAGCTACGGTTTAAGTTATCTTCAATAGGCTTCTTGACAATCACTTTTCTGTTTTTGTTCGAGATACTCCTTAAAATGCTGTAGTGATAATTCAGTCACATGCTATTCCATTAATGTAAAAGTTCGTCACACTTAGCCGTATTTTTCCCGTATTGTGACTACAAATGGAAGTTGGAACAACGCACGAATTTCGGCAAACAATCTGACTTACGAATTACAAAGGCACATGCGATGCACGGCATACACACTCGTACGTACATTGCCAGTGCACAAAATGCAGGTCGACGAACGTGCAACACATACAACGATGATGTAAGCAAATTGGGGCGAAAAATTTACGTACACGAAGCACGCAACATACACGACACACGTGAATCACACAAACCACACGCGCTCCACAGATGCACCAAGCACGAGAACGCTGACACATATATAAATGAGGGCACATGGCCCAGACAGCACCACTTCTCTTCCACACCCTGCCAGATGCATTTTTCGGTAGAACAAAATTAATAATCGGGCCGATTCCTCTTAAATTATAGGCTCACGATCGACACCTAATTAGCACAAAAAGATCTTAAATTAATATTAATACAGAAATACGGCGAAAGGTTATAAATTTGCCAAAATAGGGCCGAACGTCTTAAAATCTGAAAACATTTGGCTAAGCATGAGGGAAATGGGGGTGCCAGAAAACACAACCATCTCCCCTTAATTACTCACTCAAGTAATCAATAAATTTTACTCGTCGATTCACTCCACCACTCTTAACTCTCCCTTATATTCATTGATCCACTCAACAGCTGGTGCCCAGATAGAACAACACTTCTCCTTCAACCCTATCTGAACACACTACATGACTGGTGCACTACAAACAGACTCAAGTTAGCCCTAGCCAAATCAACTACAACCCTCATCACAAGCTGGACTGCCGAATACAAAAACACCCCGCACCTCACCATAAACAAAAACATCCTAAAACACACACACGCACCCAAAAAGGAGTACAAAGAATATCAAGCAATAACAGGTCTAGTGACCCCCTCCAGGCTGCTTGTCCTCCAAAACACTTTGGATCAAGTGTCCAAACAGTGGTTTAGAGTGGGTATGGACAAGTTGGAAAGGGAACTACTTCCCTTGAACTAATGTCTGTGGTTGGATTAGGAATTAGTAGGGGACAGATGGGTTAGTAACATAACACAGTTATATGTGATCGTTCGTATATCGTATATAGGGGAAAAAGAGAGTAACGTCTTAGTAATATACGCAATAATCCTTGATGAATTTGAGGGGGGAATAAAATAAAGTTATTCATTTACAAACGCAGTCAGTCGCCAGTTTGATTTAAGATATTTGTCTAGGCGAAGTTTAAAAGAATCAACGGTGCTGCAGTCTATAACGTCTCGGGGAAGCCCAATCCACAAGTGGACAACACGATTGAAGAAGAAATTCTTAGATTCATGTGAGTTAAAAAAATTACAATAATTTTGCAACAGTTTCCCCGCGTGTAATTAGATTGGTCGATAGTGAAGTATTTACTTTAGTTCAAATTGTCGATGCCTTTGATGATCTTGAACACTTCAATCAAGTTGCCTCTTAATCTGCGCTGGGTTATAGGAAATATATTTAATTATCTAAAACGCTGCTCGTATGGTTTGTTCTTTAGGCTAGGTATCATATTGGTAACTCTACGTTGAACTCCTTCTAGCTTGTCTATATCAATTTGGTAATAAGGGCACCTGGATTGTAAAGAGTTTTAAAGAGTTAGGATAACTTCTTTGGATTTATGCTGAAATGACCTGCCTATAAAGCCAATTATTTTGTTTGCCTTTTTAACTACTTCTAAACATTGTTGACTCGGTTTTAGGTTACTTGATATGTATTATAACATATGATACTCTAATGACATTCAAACAACATATCACAAACATGAAAAATACACTGACACCCCAGACGATCTCTGCCATAACCATAGCTTGCTCTGACTGTTCCTTTTACTTATATATTTTCTAGATCTCAAGTGACGGCGTCTCATCCGTGGATTGACCTCCCTACTGCCAACCTAGAGGTTGGCAGATTGGGAGCCAAAGCGTCACATTTTCATTTGCCCCTCAACTTTCCCTTCATAATTGCTGAGGGGTATAGGGCCTTGGGTGGGGCGTTGGGTTCCCGGGCGTTTCCGTACCCTCCTCAGCTCCCCGCCTTGGAGTGGCTTTGGTGGTCAAACGGGATTTATTAGTGGTAAACAGGGAGGGTTTTGTTGGGGCATTCGGTTATGGCCTTGGCCTTGCTCGGAACCTTGGGGCTGCTCGGCCACACAGTCTGGAGAACATCAACACCATCAACAAGAAAGCAAATAGAACACTTGGATTCATAACAATAAATTTGCATTGTCATAGTAAAGACAGTTATACCATTATATAAAAGTATTGTGAGGGCGCATCTGGAGTATGCCGTGAAGTTCTGGTCTCCCTACTTAATAAAATTAATAGAAAAACTCCAACCCGTTCAGCCTACAGCGTCAAAGTTGATACCTTCCTTTAGACATAAACCATACAATGAGAGATTAAAAGAACTTGATATATTTTCGCGTAAGACATGGAGAATAAGGGGACAGCTGGTAGAGTGTTTTAAGATACTACAAGGATTTAGTAGCGTAAATTATAATAATCTATTTAAGATAGCCAAATAAGGTTAAACAAGAGGAAACAAATTAAAGCAAACAGGCAGGAAAGCGAACCTAAACTCAACTAACAATGTCTTCACCCACAGTATTATCGGTGAGTGGAATAAGCTCCCTAATGAAGTTACAGACAGTGACTCGATATACACATCCAAAAAAAGGTTAGACTCATAAACGATATAAATATGATGGAAATGAAAGTGCAGTATTATGAACATGTTTTCAATGTCTTAATTGCTATACGATCACCTGATTATCAGATAATGTTTACCAAACCTGAAAGAGAGAGGGAGGGAGAGGGAGGGACAACAACGGCTAAGCAAGTAACGTATATAACTGAAGTTGTAGTTCATTATCCTTCAAAATGGCTTTTGTGTTTACCCCCAGACTCCAGAACACACTCTTATAGCTTACACACACACACATACACTCGCTCGCGCGCATACATTATACAAACAATAGTCCTTTCATGTCTGTTCTTCTTAATCGTGTGGTTTTCATTTCATCTTTTATCTTTGTCCACCCAATCGTTATTTACTTGGCCATTTATTTCATCCCCGCAAGGGGAGAACTTTATCATGTGGCAACCATCAACAAAGGACAACATATTTAGTTCAACTATAAAAACATAACCATAAACATTTGGACATATCCTTGTGATGTAAACTAAGCATTGCACATTGACTTATAAAACGCATTAGCTAGATCTGCGATTCCGTAAAATTATGTTAAATACTTCATTGGTGTATCATAATTGTTACTGCACCACTGTACCTTAGACTACTGACCATCACTGTACCTTAAAGATAATACAGACTACTAACCATCACTGTACCTTAAAGTTAGTATGGACTACTGACCATCCCTGTACCTTAAAGTTAGTACAGACTACTGACCATCACTGTACCTTAAAGTTAGTACAGACTACTGACCATCACTGTACCTTAAAGTTAGTACAGACTACTGACCATCACTGTACCTTAAAGTTAGTACAGACTACTGACCATCACTGTACCTTAAAGTTAGTAGAGACTACTGACCATCCCTGTACCTTAAAGTTAGTATGGACTACTGATCATCACTGTACCTTAAAGTTAGTACAGACTACTGACCATCACTGTACCTTAAAGTTAGTACGGACTACTGATCATCACTGTACCTTAAAGTTAGTACAGACTACTGATCATCACTGTACCTTAAAGTTAGTACAGACTACTGATCATCACTGTACCTTAAAGTTAGTACAGACTACTGACCATCACTGTACCTTAATTAAAGTTAGTACGGACTACTGACCATCACTGTACCTTAATTAAAGTTAGTACGGACTACTGACCATCACTGTACCTTAACCCTTCTTTAGCGGCCTATGCGGTTTATTTATATGTACCGCCCAGCGGGGTGTTTTTAGCCAAAATAGGGCTGTTTACTTGATCATTTTCATGCCTAAATAAGACCCAGAACGTAAAACAAGTATCTATCCCTGAAAGGGCAAGAACAGAGCTTTCGAATGACACCATAACGATCCTTGTATGATGGATAGTTTTCTTGCAATAACCGTGCAACGCGAGTGCAAAAAGCATGTAATTCGGTACTTTCCCCATTCAATTCAGTATGTAGCGAGTGAGAGAGGGAGGAGGGAGCTGAGATTCGTGTCAGTAGGTTCGCCGCGGTGGTCTGGAGCAGTCATACGCTCGCTAGTCTCCTGCCACCACTTGTCTCTCTCTCTCAGCAACATTACGTGCTGAAATTGCCACTCGACCTATGTCGAGCGCTGCCACATAGTCCAGCTTTATTAAATACGACTTATGTGGTGAGCCGCTTTTTAAGGGTTAATTAAAGTTAGTACGGACTACTGACCATCACTGTACCTTAAAGTTAGTACAGACTACTGACCATCTCTGTACTTTAAAGTTAGTACAGATTACTGACCATCACTGCACCTTAATTAAAGTTAGTACAGACTACTGACCATCACTGTACCTTAATTAAAGTTAGTACAGACTACTGACCATCACTATCCCTTAAAGTTAGTACATACTACTGACCATCACTGTACCTTAAAGTTAGTACAGACTACTGACCATCACTGTACCTTAAAGTTAGTACAGACTACTGACCATCACTGTACCTTAAAGTTAGTACAGACTACTGACCATCACTGTACCTTAAAGTTAGTACAGACTACTGACCATCACTGTACCTTAAAGTTAGTACAGACTACTGACCATCACTGAACCTTAAAGTTAGTACAGACTACTGACCATCCCTGTACCTTAAAGTTAGTACAGACTACTGACCATCCCTGTACCTTAAAGTTAGTACAGACTACTGACCATCACTGTACCTTAAAGTTAGTACAGACTACTGACCATCACTGAACCTTAAAGTTAGTACAGACTACTGACCATCCCTGTACCTTAAAGTTAGTACAGACTACTGACCATCACTGTACCTTAAAGTTAGTACAGACTACTGACCATCACTGTACCTTAAAGTTAGTACAGACTACTGACCATCCCTGTACCTTAAAGTTAGTACAGACTACTGACCATCCCTGTACCTTAAAGTTAGTACAGACTACTGACCATCACTGTACCTTAAAGTTAGTACAGACTACGGACCACCACTGTACCTTAAAGTTAGTACAGACTACTGACCATCACTGTACCTTAAAGTTAGTACAGACTACTGACCATCACTGTACCTTAAAGTTAGTACAGACTACTGACCATCACTGTACCTTAAAGTTAATACAGACTACTGACCATCCCTGTACCTTAAAGTTAGTACAGCGGTGTTGGTCATATTGGTAACCTTAAGTGAAGGTGTTGAGAGTCCAGGGGTCAAGGGACAGAGCAATGACTAACGGAAAATAACCCCTTAAGTAAACAAATATAAATACATGTAAACTAATTCATTCTTAGGTTATTCGTTAAAAAATGCTTTCACCTGGGTAAACTTTTCTGTAAGATCATAACCATATGTTTATTACTCAAAATAATGTATTAACAAATGGCTATATATAAAAACTGACCATCTTTTTTCAGCCGAACGATGTTTGTATATTGCCTGACGAAACAAAACGAGGGCACCATATTGAGGGAGGATAACGGGTCATATTATATTTCTCGCAGGCGTAGACGCCAAATTAAAAACAAACAACGTGGATGACGTGATGTCCACACACCAAGAAAAGGTAGAAAGTGGCTTGGGTAAAGGAAGAGGCCACACATTTCACTGTTTATATTAATTATCTAAATATATTGGTTTCATTCCCAACACTAAACACTCTCATATGGAATTTATGAAAACATGTGATTCTCAACATAGCATACAGTGCATGCCAAGACATGACTTATCACACATTGCATACCAAAACTTAACTTATCATACATAACATACCGTTACATAACTTATCATACATAACATACCATAACGCAAATTATTATACATAACATCCCACAACATGACTTATCACAATGTTATAATCTTACTCAACACAACTTAACATAACATACTAAAACACAATATAGCAATTTAGCAACACTTAACAATACTAGCTCTGCATGATAAACGCCAATGAATCAACTAGAGGCAGTAGAGTTAATTCAAAATGTATAATACAAAAAAACACACACACGCACACTGTCATTCCAAAGAAATATGACATAAACCAGTTTTTACCGTATGCACATCCTTACCAAGCCGGAATAAGCTATCGTGGTACGGTACAGTGGAGAGGCTGTCATTTTCTGTATGTGAATAGGCTGGTACTGCTGTGGTTCAATTCAAATTTGTTATTGCTGGAGTAGAGAGATTGGAGGGGGAGGGGGAGAGGAGAGAAAGAGCTTCGGACGTATTTTTGTATTAACTAATATTCGTTCATAGTTTCCAGGTAGTTGGGTGCAGGGCCTTGTTTTGTTTTGTGTTGACGGTGTTGTTTTGTTTGTTGTTTAGTACTACTTGGATTTGTAGAGTTTAAGGATGTGTCTATATATTGTTGATTAGTAAAGCTTGTTGTCTCTTATTTGTCTAAGTGCATTATGTACAGTTATCGTTTTGTTTATCTTATATATTTATTGTTAGCATTATTATTGCCATCATATTTATTATCATTATCATAAGGTATTACTATCTTTACTATTTTGTATAAGATTATTATCATCAAAGTTCGCATATATGCATTTGTTATATAATTGACGAAATAGACGAAATTTCGAAGTGTGGTGTGACCATACTCTTTAGCATAGTTCTATGTATACACTGTAACACTACATCATATATATGGTATTTTCCTTTCATGTCCTTCGTGTTTTTCTTTACTCATTCATTCACTATTAATTTCTTCTTGCCTTCATTTCTTGACCCCTACATTTCTAGATTTCTATGTATTGACTTTCATTAATCATTATATTATCTTAATTTATATCCTTCTTCCTTAAAATAACTTCATCTGTGGTGGTGGGTGACCTATAAAGTTAACGGATTTCTTGCTATTCATTCTATAGCTTGTCAACATTGGGCGTCTGATGCATTATAATATATTGTCTTATTTTGATTTTTCGACTTTTAAACTGTTGGTGTTTTCTTTTGTCGGGCTTTCGATATTTTCTCCTGCCTTATTTTCCCCGAACACTTTATAAAATCCAACACTTAATTATAACCAAAATTACATATACAAAGGGCTACGTCTTTTATGTGTGTTAATTTGAATACATAAATTATTGAGACATTTATTATGTGTATAATTTGTGTTATAATTAGGCCTTCAATGATTAGTGTGCAGCAGTAGTACAGTTTGCTTTGATAAATTAATCGGCAGAATAATATGTTGATCATACGACACTAGGTCACGCAACAATTTGTTATCACTTCCATTGTCTTGATTTGATAAGAGATGTATAATAATTCAAATAAATACCACAACACTTATATACATTTGTGTACTTCTTCAATCACATACCACACCACCCATTGGAGGGATTTCCTTCCAACGGTTTCGACATAATATAGGGACATTAACCCCTTGCCATACTCTTCTTTGAGTTTAATAAACACTCGCCTAGCATTAGCCAGAATAAAGAACATAAAGGCATATTTATAAGGGAAATGTTAATAGTGTGTAGCATAAAACTCTCGATTAAGAATACAACTAAATGTCATCCTAATTCATCATATTGCTGGCCTATTCGATCACACACCAAGCCACCCAGTTGAGCTAGCTACATCCTATGCTTTCTTATTGCTACGTCAGTGAGAGAGATGGTAAATATTGTGACATGCTACAACCTGTATTATGAGCACTTACGTAGAAGTGGACCAGGGGCTATGTTTACTGTTGTCTGTATTATGGAGAGAGAAAGGATGGTAGAGGAAATAAGAGGGCGAGAAGACATGGAGGAAAGATAACCAAACAACATCATCAATAGGAGATACAAAAGGTGGAAACATACATAATTATCAAGGCTTCCCGGCCTAGCCCGTGTTAAAACAAAGTTAATAACAACAGTAACACAACTCGGCCCCTCATAATGATCAAGGCTTCCCGGCCTAGCCCGTGTTAAAACAAAATTAATAACAACAGTAACACAACTCGGCCCCTCATAATTAACCATGGAAGATGTCAGGTATCTCGCTCCACTAAAGGTGTTACAATTATAAAGGAACTTGTTGCACTAAAACGGTTTCAAACAAACGATTTTACCGGCAAATTTCCATCTGCCATTTATTTTTCTGGCAACGGTTTGTGGTCATGTCATATTGCTATTGGAATTCTGACTGTCGACAAATCAAACTACTTCAGAAAGTACCATCTTAAAATTTTCGAAATCGTATACCTTTCAGTCTTCTTAGTATTACCAAGACAACTACAAGACGGATAAAACAACTAATCGTACTGGAAATATCACCAAGTGCCTTGTCACTACCACTGTCAGGGGGAGAAGGAGAGGGGGAGAAACAGAAGGAGGATGGAGAGGAGAAAAGGGAGGAGCAGGGACAAAAGAAGGAGGAGGAAAGAATGATCCATTTAATTTACAGATACTGTATATTGGTGGAAATATATGATGGAAAGAACAGTAACAAAGGTGGAGGGCTCTGGGAAAACTTAAAAATTGATAGGATGTAGAAAGTAAGTTGCGACAATGTTGTCATAAGATTATATACTGTTGAATGAGGTAGACATTCTGGGGGGGGGGGGGGGGAGGGCTATTAGGATGACATTTGATGAGGTGGTTGTTGGGAAAATTATCCACATAACTGATATAATATTGGAGGCAACTGAGATCACGAAGGGGGTAGGGTGTGGAGAGAGAGAGAGATTCGGGAAGGGGAATATTGGGATTGTTTACACA
Source organism: Paralithodes platypus (assembly GCA_032716605.1). Lineage (NCBI taxonomy): Eukaryota > Metazoa > Arthropoda > Malacostraca > Decapoda > Lithodidae > Paralithodes > Paralithodes platypus. The sequence goes on along the minus strand of CM064523.1, from coordinate 54,759,612 downwards.
TTGGACAGAACTGTGGGAGACAGGGAGAATGATGGGGAAGGACGAATAAGTCAAAGAACGTTGAATGCTTTATATATATACAATGCTAATATCTACACACATGTTGAATAATGTTGGGAACTATTAACAAACATTGTAGACAGTTTACATAATTTATGTAGGCGAAAGGATCCCCAGGATAGCCTAAGAGTCTATTTTCAAATATTGCTACCGTAAATCCTTTTATCTTGAAGTACAATAACTAAACATATAGTTTATGTTTAGGAATCAAGCTAATATGGAAACCACAAATTATAATTAACACCAATTTCCTTCTTCAAAACGAATACGGGACACCAACGCCTTTCCTCCACGTTTAAAACACACCCAATAAGCCACAAGACGCGAGACATAGCTCAACACCAATAATCTCCCGGACCATTGATACACCACTCAGGTAATCTCGTCTGAGTCAAAGCATCTGCGAGATGAGACGCAATATAATCCGAATCACCATTCCTGAATCTGCCCCACACTGCCCGCCTCCCGTCACACACCATCATGTTACCAAGATTAATGGTTGAAGTAGATGTTGGATGATGGTGTCTAGACATTTCGCCTCATAACAACTTCGCCTGACCCCCAGTTCGTAACACTGCCACATCGCAAGGATAGTGGTAAACATCTATATATCTATGCATCCGAAGATACTCATAAGAGCTTTGTTGTTCTCGGAAATGGTTATGAAGTGATGTGACTGAGGCGAATTGGCCATAGGGTGAAATAACCTGTTCCTAGCATGATAAATTATGTAGGGATACAGTGACATAGGGGTTTCTTACTTATCCTGATAATATTAATGGAGCGAGTCAAGGAGGAGGTTGGTTTAGTTGACGATAACAAATTACAAGAAGCCAAACATTTGACAGACTATAGGTTGAGTTACACGGTCGATTATTCCGGCAAGTGTTTCCGGAAACTCCTTGGCCTTCTTAATTCACGTGTCATAAGAGAGTATTCAATGCTAATATCAATTTATATAAACTATTAACAGCAAAATATTTATGAATATAGCCACTTACCATATTCTACTGTTAGTATAGTTGTAGATACTGCAACATTCGTGGCCTTTCCTCTAACTTCCACTCTGTGGAACACCACTCTCCTCTGCCAAACCTGATCTTCTCTTTCTCACTGAAACTCTCGGACTACTGACGGCAGACCCTTCTCTGTATCCTGCTACAATCTCTATCCACAGTTTCAAGCCAAAGGTGGATGTCGTGTATATGTGCGCAACAATCTCGCTTTCTCTCGTGTTCCCAACTTTGACTCTTCTGAATACCGGTAATCAACTTCCTGGCTAAAGCTTTCTTGTTATTATCAAACTAGATATATTTGCGCTGTTTATCTCTCCCCTAATTCTACTGACTATCTAAAATTCTTTGACTATCTAACCTCTAAAGTGAAACACATTCTATCCATCTCTCCTTTTGCAGAAATCTCCATCCTATGAGATTTCAACGTTCACCACCACCAATGGCTCTCCTCTGTTTCCTGAGACCAACCTGGTGAACAAACGTACATCTTTTCTATATTAAATTACCTAGAGCAGTTAGTCAGGCAACCCACCTGCATCCAGGAACACTTCGGAGATCAGCCCAACATTCTTGACTTATTTCTAACTTCTAACCCTTATGCTTATAATGTAAATCTTTTCTCTCCTTTGGGCTCCTCCGACCATAAACTTATCACTGTCACCTTTTCTATCTCTCTGGTACATCCACCCAATCCTCCCAGCCAGCGGCGCTTGTGGCACTTTGGCGCTGCCAACTGGGAGGCTCTTCTGCAGTAGTTTTTTGTTTATTTCCCATGGAATGACTTTCGCTTCCGTAGCCGGGGACCCTCGGAGAGTGCTGAACGCATTACCGAGGTAATTCTCTCGGGCATGGAAGCATACATTCCATTTTCTTTCTCTCAGTCTAATGTAAAATTATCTTGGTTTATTGCTGTCCGCAATAAGGAGGAAGCATTCAAACGGTAGTGTCGCCTTTAAGCACAACAATCTCATACTTCCTATGCTTCTGCCCGGAATCAAGACAAATCTGTTCTTCACCTCCTCAAACATTCTTTTATTAATAATAAATGCACTGAACTATCCAACTCAAGCTCTTCCCAAACCTTCTGGCATCTACCCAAAAGCATCTCCAACAATTGTTCTGCTTCGTATTTCCCTCCCCTTTTCCACTCTGACGGCAGTACCATCACGTACCTTGTGTGCAGTTACACTTTATTTTTATATAATCTCTATTTGGTGAATTGTATATTTAGTTACATATTCTATTATATATATATATATTTGTTTTGCTTTTTTAGATAGGTTATCACCCCTGGTAGCCTACTTCTGCATATTTCATACTTTTTTGTTTTTGGTTATTTTTGTTTTAGGTTAGTCTAGGCTATCATCCCTGGTGGCCTATTTCTGCGTACGGTACTTCAATTTTTAAATTTTCAGTTAGGCTATCACCGCTGGTGGCCTATTTCTGCGTACCGGTATTTCATAATTTTTGTTTTCGGTTATTTTTGTTTTCGGTTAGTCTAGGCTATCATCCCTGGTGGCCTATTTCTGCGTACTTCAATTTTTAAATTTTCAGTTAAGCTATCACCGCTGGTGGCCTATTTCTGCGTACCGGTAGTTCATAATTTTTGTTTTCGGTTAGGATAGGCTATAACCCCTGGTGGCCTATTTCTGTTTAAATAAACATAAAATTGTTTTCGGTTCGGCTATCACTGCGTATTCAAATTTAATTTTGTTTTGTTTTAATTTTTGGTTAGGCTATCACCGCTGATAACCTATTTGTGTGTATTTCAACATTTTTGTTTTCGGTTAGGCCTATTAAAGTAAGTGAAGCGACCTGAAGGGAGTGAAGTGTTTTTAAAGTGAGTTTAGTGTTTTTAAAGTGAATTAAGTGTTTTTAAGTGAGTGAAGTGAACTGAAGAAAGTGATCGTCACCATGCCTCGTGCCTGTACGAACTGCGCCGGTAGGTTTGGTGCTTGCATGTTTGCTCCTGCCGATCCACAAGTCTGCCGACTCTGCCAGCAACGAGAGGATTTGACAGCAAAATTGGATGAAGCCCTCAACAAGATCAACGCCCTCACCAGGAAGCTGGAATCACTCCAAGAGTTTGTAACACTCAACGTTGGAGTATCACTAACTCAAATTGTTTCAACTCCAGCATCCACCACCGCCCCAACGTCATCTGCCAACAATCCAACACCTGCAGTAGACACTGCAGCAGATGCTTCTGACGAACCTGAGCCGACATCAAACCAGGACAGCCGCCCTGTTCACCTTAGTCTCTCCCCCACTCCTCGTGCAAGAAGCCTGCTAGCACGAACAGTACCAACCCCTCGCCCCCGTTCTAACCACTCCTCTCCCCGACCTGTACGTAGAGTCCCGCCACCACAGGTTTCCGGATTTACACAAGTGAGGAATGGTGCACGGCCAACGCGGAAAAGGTCTCATCTACCAGTCACAATGTCAAACAGATTTGAGATATTGGTAGAGATGGAAGACGAACCAGAAGAGACCAGGCTCGTTGGGGATTCCATCCTACGAGGACAGGTCGAAGAGTTCTGCGACAGAGTCCCAAATCAACGAAAAAGATTTTGCATCCCAGGAGCTGGACTGGACGACATTGTGGAAGCCTTCGAAGATACCACAAAGGATGCAAATGAAAATACCCTTTTTGTCATCCATGCTGGTTCAAATGACGTCATGCGCACCAGATCCGAAGAGTTGATGGAGAAATATCGCAAGATGATCCAGCACTACAAAAACAAGTCAAGGAATATCATCATCTCAGGCATTCTCCCCAAGATCGACGCACCTGACAAATTCTACGACAAGGCCTTCAGCACAAATAGCCGACTAAAACATTTGTGTCTGAGGGAAGAAGTTGAATTCATCAACCTCTGGGACAACTTCTACAACCAGCCTACTCTGTTCCGCAAGGATGGCACTCATCTAAACCCTGTGGGTTCAGCACGCATGGGTCGTCTCCTACACGAAGCAGTCCGCAGCCATGGATCAAAAAACGCCATCCGAGAAGAAGCAGCAGTGACATAATTCATCCAACGCCAAGAAAAAAACAGAGGCAACCGAGGACCACCAGCGATAAGGACCGGAGACAGCGAGGACCGAGGACAGCCATGAACATAAATGTAGATCCGACAAGAACCAAAAATATTATTAAAGCGCGTTCCGTGAGTTCTAAAATAACAAATTTAAAGGTTTTCTATGCAAACGCTCGTAGCATACGCAATAAATTTTCAGATTTAGAGGAGCTAGTGTTTACAGAAAATTATGATGTGATTGGCATAACAGAATCTTGGCTCAATACAGAAGATAGAGACTTTTTAGCAGAGTATTCACTTCCCGGTTATGTAATGTTTGAGAAAAGCCGAATAAATCGAAATGGAGGTGGCGTTTTACTTTATATCAAAGAAAGTCTTAACCCTACCCTCTTGTCAAAACCTCAAATTGTGAACGTCGACACATCTTTTGTGCTAATAAAGAATAATAAAGGTATCAAAATAATACTTGCATTAATATACAGACCTCCAGCTCAATCAGTGCAAACTGACCGAGAAATTTACGAACAAATTGCAGATGTAAGTAACTCGCAAGATACCGTAATTTTTGGTGACTTTAATTTACCTGTGACCAAGGGGGGCGATACTCTTACTTCACACTCCGGACATGACTTGTATACGAACTTGCAAGAGAGTTCGCTTTATCAATTTGTTGGAACGCCGACCCGTGGTAATAACGTTCTTGACATTGTACTTGCAACAAAAGAAGAATTAATAGAGAATTTGAATGTTGGTGATGAATTCAGTAACAGCGACCAGCATACGATAACTTTCACTTTAAAGTTTACTAGTAACGAACCAAATAGTAGCATCGAAAAAGTCCCTAATTTCAAGAAAGCAAACTTCCATAAACTTAGAGCTATGTTTAAAGAAACTGACTGGAGCTTTTTAATTCACAATAACGACATAAATACATCTTGGAAGTTATTCGAAGCCACTTACCTAAAAGCAGTGCAAGACTGCATACCATCGAAAACTCGGCGTCCAGGCCATAATAATAAGCCCAAATGGTGGAATAAAGATATTTCAAACTGCCTGCTTGCTAAAAAATTTGCTAATGATAGATTAAAATCCTCACAAAATGACGAAGAACGGCTGAAATTTGTAGAGCTACGACGCAAAGCCAAAAAGTTAATTAAGCAAAGTAAAAAGACCTTAGAGTTACATATTGCGAATCAAAGTAAAACAAACCCGAAAGAATTCTATAGTTATATCAGAAAGAAAAAAGTAGTTACTTCAACTGTTGGACCGTTAGTCGATGAAAATGGAGAATACACCAAAGACGAAGAACAAATGAGTAATGCCCTCAATACCTTCTTTGCATCAGTTTTTACAACAGAAGACCTCAGTGATATCCCTACACCATCGCCGATTCAGATTGATAATTCAGATGTTTTAAGCAATATCACCGTTACAGAGAGAGAAGTATTGAATTGTTTAGATAAACTCAAGGTAAATAAAACGCCTGGACCTGATACAATCTCGCCTAGAGTTCTAAAGGAAGCTAAGGATGAGCTCTCTAAACCACTGACATTACCATTCAATAAATCCTTGCAGTCTGGAACTATGCCCGATCAGTGGAAGCTAGCCAACGTAACACCGATATTCAAAAAAGGCAGCAAATCCCTATCCAGTAACTATCGTCCAATTAGCTTAACCTCAGTTGTATGTAAAATGCTAGAAACGGTCATACGAGACAGACTCGTAAATCACTTAGAGGAAAATAACATACTTAAAGATACTCAACACGACTTTCGTAAAAAACGTTCCTGTTTAACAAACCTCTTAGACTTCTTCCACGATATCCTCAACCTCTACGATGAGAGTAAAGCTGTAGATATTATATACCTTGATTTTCAAAAGGCCTTTGACAAAGTTCCCCTCAAACGTTTACTGCTAAAACTAAAAGCGCATGGAATACAAGACGGTGTGTTGAAATGGATAGAAAATTGGCTCAGTGACAGAAAGCAAAGAGTAGTCATAAACGGTAAGGCATCAAAATGGACCAATGTAAGTAGCGGGGTACCCCAGGGATCGGTACTAGGACCAATTCTCTTTCTAATTTACATCAACGACATAGATGAGGGTCTCACCTGTACAATCTCAAAATTTGCTGACGATACAAAAATTGCAAATAGCGTACTCTCAAAAGAACATGTTGACGATATGCAACACAATCTAGATAAATTGTCATGTTGGGCCCAAATTTGGCAAATGAGTTTCAATGCGGATAAATGTAAAGTACTACATATCGGATACCTAAATGAGAAAGCAAACTATTCGATGAATGGCACTCAGCTTAAGAATGTAAACAGAGAAACCGATCTGGGAGTAACAATATCGAGTAACCTAAAACCGAGTCAACAATGTTCAGAAGTTGTTAAGAAGGCAAACAAAATAATTGGCTTTATAGGCAGGTCATTTGAGCATAAATCCAAAGAAGTTATCCTAACCTTTTACAATTCCTTAGTCCGCCCTCTTCTGGAATACTGCGTTCAATCCTGGTGCCCTTATTACCAAAAAGATATAAACAAGCTAGAACGAGTTCAACGTAGAGTTACCAAAATGATACCTAGCCTAAAGAACAAACCATACGAAGAGCGTCTTAGAGAATTAAATCTATTTCCTTTAACCCAGCGCAGATTAAGAGGCGACTTAATTCAAGTGTTCAAAATCATCAAAGGCATCGACAATATGAACTGTAGTAAGTACTTCACTATCGACCAATCTAATTACACGCGGGGAAACGGTTGCAAAATTATTGGTAAATCTTTTAACTCGCACGAATCTAAGAATTTCTTCTTCAATCGAGTTGTCAACTTGTGGAATGGGCTTCCCCGAAACGTTATAGACTGCATCACCGTTGATTCATTTAAACTCCGCCTAGACAAATATCTCGCATCAAACCCGCGACTGACTGCGTTTGTAAATGAATAACTTTATTTTATCCCCCCCTCAGTTACTAACCCATCTGTCCCCTACTAACTTCCTAATCCTGCCACGGACATTAGTTCCAGGGCAGTAATTCCCTTTCCAATGTTCCCTTACCCACTCTAAACCACTGTTTGGACACTTGATCCTCAGTGTTTTGGAGGACAAGCAACCTAGAAGGGTCACTGGATCTGTTGTTGCTTGATTTCCTTTGTACTCCTTTGTACGTCTTCCTCTGATAAAGTTGAACACTTCGTTAACCACAAAAGTTAAAAGGAGAAATCTGATACTTCTACAAGTGTTCCTCCCCAAACGGACTCTGGTGTTTTAATCTCTTTTTAACCTTTTTTGGTGATATAGGTGGCTGGACCTCCTGCCTGTATGGTTTGAATCCTAGCCCTAGCTAGCAGTTATATTTGTCATAAAATAAACAACTTGTCATGCTTAGGGGAGCCGGATTTCGATTAAAAGACTGTCTGCCCCCCACCAGAGTCAGGTTGGGGAGAAATACTGGTAGAAGTATCAGATTTTTCATGTTAAGCTTCGTGGCTTCGTGGTGGTATAGGTGGCCTAGCCATAGTAGTTATATATATCTCTCTCTCTCTCTCTCTCTCTCTCTCTCTCTCTCTCTCTCTCTCTACATATATATATGTACAATCTTATTTCAACTCTGACCCAGTGTTATACAACTAGTGTGTTTTAATTAAATTAGCATAGTTCGATATGTACAGTAAGTGATATTTATATATTTCTTTTAATGTGTGAGAACACTCACTTGTTCTTTTAAACAAATGTTAACTATTTATTTCATATTTGGAGAAACATATATTAATTTACATTCTTTACTTTTACAGATATCTGTGCAAGATATCTGTTACAGATATCTGAAGATGTGCAAAGAAAGCACGAAACGTTTAGTGAATAAATAATAGGACAAACAAAATGAAAGTTGACGTATTATTCAACACCTAATTGAAAACAATAATGAACTTTGGAAACTTAATATATCATTTGAAAGATGAAAGCAGACATACAGTGAGAAATATTGAAAAAACAAGTATAAAGTTAGTAACAAACAAATATGCCTTGGTCTTTAATAAATTTTGCCTCAATGAAAACATACTGCCTACTTATACAAATATATATATATATATATATATATATATATATATATATATATATATATATATATATATATATAGAGAGAGAGAGAGAGAGAGACTGATAACAGGAGAGACAGGGTACCAACAACTGCTTTCACACAAAAATGTATCCCTTTAATATTTGTGTTAACCCTTCCAGCCCGGGTGTCCTTTTAAAAGGAAAGCGCGGCAGATGGGCCAGTACCTGGGTGTCCTTTAAAATCACTGTGCTTGAAAGCGTGCTTTGAAATTGGCGCGGCCAAAATTTACTTTGCACGGGCGATCGCAGCGCCACCAAGCCTCAACTACTACCGTTATCAGTACCAACGTGGCCGCCATAGCGAGTTATAGTGAAATCATGAATTCCGACGCGTCTGATTCTGTGCAACCTCCCCGCTCGCAACTTCGACGCCTGTTGCAACCGTGAAGAAAACTCAACGAAAGAAAGTGAAACGTTTGTTGAGTGATAGTGCTATATAGCGACAACTGTTTGACCTTGAAGAGAGCAGTGGCGAAAGCTTGGTGGACAATGAACAATTTATAAGTGCAAGCGAAGATGACTATTTCGTTGGCTTTGGAGACGACGACAATGTAGATTTATTTGAGGGGGGAGACAGTAGCGAAGAACCTGATGTGGAAGTGTTTCAGGAAGGTGTTATTGAACTTCCAAGTGTACTAGAACCTAGACCTACCCCGTCGCCATCTTTGCTAGGTCAGGCTAGGCCTAGCCCTAGCCGTAGCCCAGGACCTTCCCCTTTGCCTGCCCGTACGCCCTTGAAAGTGGGCAAATATTTCTATAAACAATCTTTGGTGAAAAGTGCAGCTAAAAAAGCACACAGGGCAGCAGCAGAAAAGGCAAGGGAAGTGGAAGACAGTGATAGTGACGCCGACCCTGGTCTAGCAACCACCCGCATTCCTTTGTCCCGACGCCTTGACCCGGGACCCCGCGTGGGTCACTCACAGTCCTCGGCTTCATCTCTCCCTCAGGATGACCAAAGTGCCTCTACAAGTGGTATTAGTGGTGTGCCACAGCCCTCAACACACTGCAGAGCATTATTTGGTGCGGACAAGCCCTCGGCTCAACGCAAAAGGAGCCCAACTCCCGAGGCTGAGGCTCCCATTGTTGAACCTCCCGTAGCCTCCACGCCCGGTCACTTCTTCACCCGAATTGTCTCCTGAAGAGGATGCTGACGACCCCAACATTGCCGCAGATGACCTGACGTCGCCTGAGGAGGAGGAGGAAGAGGAAGTCCCGACAAGACGAGTTCGAGGGCGAGGGTGTGGGCGTGGTCAGTCTGCCGACGCCGATGCCCCTGGGCGTGAGCATGGGCGTGGGCGTGCAGGGCGTCCGCGTGGCCAAGGGCGTGTGCCAGGGCGTCCAGGGCGTGTGCCTGCTGCAGCTGCACGTGCTCGAGCATCCAACCTGTTTGTGTGGACAGATGGAGCGGATTTTGAGCCAGATTGTCCTGCCTTTGACGAGGTACAGATGGGTTCCGGGGTGTCATCAGCATATTCCTGTGGCCCAGATGCTACCCCCAGTGAACTTTTCTGTGGCTTCTATGACAATGACGTCATGGAATACCTCGTCGAAGAGACAAATAACCACCATGCTATCTGTGCCAACTTTCTTGGGAGGAAGACTAGTCCCAAGATGGTGGCATGGAGAGCTGTCACTGTGGCAGAACTATATGTGTTCTTGGCAATCACAATGCTGATGACACATATAAGGAAGCACGTTCTGGCCGACTACTGGATCACTGGCGACCTCATAATGACTCCAGCATTTGGCAAGTGCATGTCCAGGGACAGGTACTTTGACATCCTCTCCTATCTCCACCTGACCAACAACATGCATGTCCACTTTACCGACACACTATGGAAGATCAGGAAGCTGTATGACATGATACGTCATCGGTTCACCACCTACCTGATTCCTTTCCAGAAGATGTGCCTCGATGAGTCTCTGGTCCTGTTCCGTGGTAGGCTGCACTTCCGACAGTATATCCCGTCCAAGAGACACCGCTTCGGCATCAAGTTCTTTGTCCTCTGCGACTGTTTGACGGGGTATGTGCTGGATTTTGTGGTCTACAGCGGCAGGGGTGGAGAAATTGAGACTGACCCCCACATTGGTTTTGTCGGCGCTGTAGTAAAGAAGATGATGGAGAGGCACTTCCATAAGAACAACATCCTCTAACCCGATAACTACTACACGTCGCCTATCCTGACCAAGTACCTCCATGACCGCAAGACCAGAACTGTCGGCACAGTCAAGGCCAATAGGAAGGGCATGCCAGGCTACCCAACCAAGACGAAGAAGACGGACATCTTCCACAAGAAGTGTGGCCCCATCCTCTCCATCCACTGGCATGACCAGCGGAAGGTCAACCTCCTCGCCACATGCCACAAAGCCCAGATGGTCGCCACAGGGAAGGTGGACCGAAGAACCAAGAACCCCGTCCAGAAACCAGCTGCTGTCCTGGACTACAACATCAACATGCACCTCATCGACATGTCCGACATGCAGATGGGCTTCATCGACTGCCTGCGAACATCTTGCAGATGGTACAAGAAGTATATCCTGCATACGGTAGATATGTCGGTCCTCAATGCCTACAACATCTACCGTCTGAGGACTCCAGGAGCCAAGAAGTAGAAGTCTCTGCAGAAGTTCCACAAACAGGTGATACTTGAGCTCCTGGCTAAACGTGCGGGTACACCAGGGAGGCCACTGCAAGGACCAGGCCAGATGGACAGAGTGGGGTGTGCTGAATTTTTCAGGAAGCACCAGCTCAACGCCCTTCCTCTCCAGGCTCCAGGTAGTAGAGCCAGAACCCAGAAGAGGTGCCATGTCTGCAGCCACACAACTCGAAGACCCCGCAGAGTCACAAAAACCACTTGGGAATGCCTCGAGTGTCAAGTAGGACTGTGTGCTGGCACCTGCTTCAACGACTTCCACACTTTAATAAACTTTTGAAGTGAAAGTGACAACAGTGAAAGTGACACTCAAATGTAGGCTAAGAATAATAATATATCTAAGTATAAGTGAAAAGGACACACATAAGTAATAATAAGTGCCTTCATAACAATATGAACATGTGAAAGTGACACTAAAATATATATTTCTAACAATAAATAAGTGAAAATGACACTATCAATAAGCCTAGTCTAGTGAAAGTGACACTATAATAATAATAAAACTAGGTATAAGTGAGAGACACACATAAGTAATAATAAGTGCCTTCATAACAATATGAACAAGTGAAAGTGACACTATATATATTATTAGCTTACCTAACAATACATAACAGTGAAAATTACACCATCAATTATCAAAGTCCAGTGAAAGTGACACTATAATCATAATAATAATAATAAAACTAAGTAATAAGTGACAGAGACACAAATAACTTCATGAAAATAACTTTATTGAGTGAAACTAACATAATAACTATATAAAATGGCATAATAAACAATAAAACACTATCAAATCGCTTCCCGGCATAATTGCGGGTGGAGCAACGAGTGCAACTGGGCATCGTAGCCGGGGCCCCGGTTGAGTGTTCGGACGCGCCGAGGTAAATACGCGGCAAAAGTTACCTCCATTTCCATCGCCATAACTCTGGAACCAGTTGTGGTAGAGAGCTCTACTGAATGCCATTCTACGCGGCAAGGTAAGGCGCACATTTTAACATCTCTTTCATTAATGTAGGTGGTATATTAAGCGAGATTAGCCTTAGTTTACTTGTGTTATTTTTCAGCCAGATCGCCCGGATACGAGCTCCGTCCTTTTGTAAGGCAGCCCGGGTTGGAAGGGTTAAGATAGCTGAAGCTATATATGCATGTGTGTGATTGAATGTTGGCTCAGGTATATGTATCTATCTACAAACATATAAATTATATATATCATATATATATATATACCGGTATATATATATATATATATATATATATATATATATATATATATATATATATATATACCAGTATATATATATATATATATATATATATAAATATACCGGTATATATATATATATATATATATATATATATATGTATATATATATATAAAATGTATACATATATCGTATATACAATATACAATGTTTGATACGTAATTAAGATAAATGCATAAGCTAAAAATATACAGGACTCAATTCGTCATTAGGCTAAATTGAATTTATCCAAAACACTTCTACAAAACTAGTTTGCAAGTGTGAAATATCTTATAATCAACTGAAAACATATGATGGCAATACATATCTTTCCTAGTTTTGTATGCGTACATATATAGATACCATGAATGATGTAAATATTTTCTAACACAAAATCACTGAATTATTCATTCAATAATACATTAATACCTGTTATGCCGGGTTGTAATCCAACTTGCTTTGTTATGTATTCTTTATTAACCCTGGTTTCGGATATTTAGAATTCGATAATGCTTCATGAATATTACTTTTAAATTACTCAATCGCTCTCCCAAAAACACAATAAACACACAGTATAAATTACACTCATATTCATTCTTTAAACATAGGTACATAAATGGGGTATTAAAACCTCTACTATATTGAGTAGTATACAAATAGGAAATACCCAGTTACATAAAATACATACAGTACACGAACAATAAATATTAATGACAATATCTATGCGGACCAAGTGTATAACGCGAGGTATAGTAATTACAAGGTAGGGCAACTGAGGTCAACTACTCAGCTGCGCATAAGTCTGCGTTGCGTGAAATACAAATAATGCCGCGCTCAGGTGTACACTCAAAGGTACCTTCTCGGGGGTACAGGTCAGACGGACTGAGGTCAGGGTAAATATAATCTCGATTTAGTGCAACGTTAAATCGAGATTAGAAGCTATGAACTTCGCTTTAGTATAGGGGGAATGATAATTTAAATCTGAATTTAATTGTCAAAGGGTTATTGTGAATAATTTCTCACACGATACACGAAAAATATATTCAATCGTAAATGAGTTAATATTACACAGAGTAAGGAAATCAGATTAACAGTAAATGTAGTGAATAAATTATAGAAGCACAAAATAGCTATAGATAAGTACGTTTGAATGAATTAACAAACTACTGAAAGTAACGCAGAACGAGTAACGCTTTATTATCGCTTTAATACGAGTTATAATGACTTAGATACAAAAGAAAATAGTATTTAATAAATAGCCAAAGATGATGGCATCAGGAGTTTGAATAAATTAACAAACTGCTGAATGGAACGCAGAACCAAGTAGCGCTTTACTATAACTTTAATAACCGTTATAATGATTTAATTACAGAACGAAGTAGTACTATATAAGGGGAGATGTGGCGGAGTGGTCTTGCCACTGGACTGGTAATCCAATGGACCCGGGTTCGAATCCCAATATGTCAATGGGAAGATATCTTGGGATGGAATTTGTGCTGCAGTCTACCTAGTATCAGTGCATTACCACAGAACACCGATATGCCAAATAAATACCCTCATTGTTCCCTGATTAAATAGCATTGTATGAATATTCCCATATTCAAAAATATTCGACAGGGGGGCAATGCCTAGTGAGTTTATTGGTCAATAGGTGGCGTTCTGAGAGTGAGGGTCCGAGCCTGGGGGATGAGACATTGAAGCACAAAGGCGGAGCAGCTTCAGAGATGGAGTTGCTTCGAGCTGTGAAGCTTCGCATGTCTCACTCCCTAGACTGGAGCAAGATCTCACGGGCCTCACCGTGGTCAGGGGTAGATTGTAAAGGCTATCAGCCTATGCCCGAGATAAGAGGGAGTAGTTGGAATATAGAAAAAAACAGAACAAAAATACAAACATAGGAGCTTGATGAATAAAGGAATGTATAATCTGAGTTCCTAAATCGGTGGCGGATGAATTACATAGCCCGGGTAACATATATGATTACATTATTCAAAAGAACTAATACAAATAGGTATCTTGCATATAGAATAATTATTCTAACTCAACGGACGGGTCCTTTACTTTCAATGGTGGTGAATTTATACAATAAGTATTCTCTGGTTAGCAATGGACGTTATATGGTCCAGAGTTTAGGAGTTAAGTTTAGGTTATTCAGAAGAAAAATAACCTTCGTTATACACTTCACTTCGAGTTGGACACGCAATGAATAATACCACAATAGCATAAAATTTGAGAGCGTTCACTAAGCAACACGTGTAATCTTGACTATATAACATATGTAAAAATAATTGAACAAATGCTGGAACACGAATTACATAGAAAATACACCGTACTTATATCAAATCATTGCACGGATCAAAGTTGGATAAAACTTACACCTGAAACAAATTAACAAGGGAAATCTTAGAAGCGGATCACTACGAACACTCGTATATTTTATATTTACCTTCACAATTATTCCTAACACTTTGAAAACACAGAGACACTTAGGGTACGGGGTAGAGGAGAAGTAATTTCCATGAGGGAGAATCTGGACGATGTAGGACTCGTAGTTCTTTCTCTGGCTGGACGTCAAAGGGAGCTGCCTCTCCCACGGACAATAGAGAAGGTTGCTCCTGGCTCTTAACACACTCTCGTTCGCCACCCTAGTTGGACTTTACTATAGGGACAGGCTTGTCCTATAGAAAGACTAAACCACTATTCTCTACCCACTAAAAGTTAGATCAGTGGAAGGTAGGAACCATAGTTGCATACCTTCCCTCACTTTCAGTCAGGCTATATTTGGGTGATAATTTGAACTCAATTTGACCTATTTCAATATAGTAGGGACATGGGGATTTCATTCTGTTCTTTATTGTGAAGGCAATCATTATTCTAAAAATATACTTACCCTAATAATACATGTACAAGGTTCTTCTCTATAACTTAAAATTATACTCTATATAATTATAAAAGGCTTGCATGGCTGCATGATAAATGTTTTCCTGTGATTCACTCTTCCTGCCTTTTTCTAGATTGCAGGCCATGCTTTCGTTCCTCTTGATTCTTTTTCTGCTATTGCTACTCCTCAAGTGAGGTGCTGTAAAGTTGATTCTCTTGGTCCCATCGGTAGAGGTACTGCACTGGATCTTGATATGGCATTTGCATAAACTCTTCCTCGTTGTCTAATAAATCCAGCTGCTGTTGCGTATTTGCCTTTTGTGTTTGTTCCAGGCTCTGCCATTGGCTGGACAGGTGTCCCCGTGATTGGTCGGGGCTTGAACTCCTGGTAAGTCCCGGATGTGGTAACCTTTGGCGGATAGACTGTCCTATTTCTGCAGGAATTAGAGCATGGGTAGGCTTTCCTTGCTGGGTAGACTGTGTTATTGCTGCAGGTATTATAGCATGGGAAACTTGAGGGAACTGTGTGGCTTCTCTTTTCATCTTCTGCTGCATCTTTTTCCTTGTTCTTCTGCTCTCCTTTACTGCAGCTATTTGGGCTATGGTAGGCTGTTCCCTTTCCTGCATTGTCAGGACCTCTGCAGGGTTTGCTATGCCCCTAGTTTGCAACCCTGTCATCTCAATACCAGATGATGAATCCTAAGAAAATAGTAAAACAAATCATGCATGCTAATATGACTGAACTAAGACAAATACAACCAACATCTGCGGATTCTTAAACACAAAATCGTGGTATCCTTTTTGTGAGGTTCTCCAGAAAGAAAAACTGGTGCTTGGGGTCCATCCAGCCCTACATTTGGTATTCAAAAGCGAAAATTATGGTGTTGCATTATACAACAGGTTAGTCAGACAGGGAAATATTGAGCACCCACCTGTATAGTGTATATCTCATCCTCCTCATCACCAACCCTTAGCCAAATAACCGATTCCGTGTTTTTTACTAATATCTTTTTCTCTGGTATGTAATTTTAATTGTCTTTAATGCAATAATTTGTATTCAATAATACTCTTTTACTAATAGCAAAACCTCTCCTTCTCACATACAAATACAAACATACACAATTAAACATGCAAGAACACACATCCCCACATCATACACTCTATACAACCTTCAACATCAGAACCAATACAGGTGCACACTCATACACATACAAAACCGTGCATAATATACTGTATGTACAGTATATCAATAGCAAGAATCTAGAGCAAACAGCCACCGTAGAAATCAAACTGTCGATAGCCAACAGTACATATATTCAGAATTAATAGGTTACCGTACATAGTTCACACACACACACACACACACACACACATATATATATATATAAAGATAGAACAAATATATCTGAGAGAGGACAAAGCATAAAAGGAAAACATCGCCCAAAGAAGTATAAATGACAGAGCTTTGGGGCGGAGGAAGAAAATATGTAAGGAAGTGAATATCCTAACAAAGGGGGGAGAATGATCACACACCACCAGGATGACTTAATTGTTGAAACGGAAAAATATAAAGAAGCTAGACTCGATATATGAATAATAAGTGAACCAAAATAGAAGGAAACATGCTTACATTACCGAAATGTTTGTGGACATGCAGTAATGCAAATCCATGGAATTATAAAACTTAGACAAAATATGGGCGATTAAAAACATGTAAAGCTGTAATGTATAAATACTTAAATGGAATTTTTAAGAAACATGGGGAAATTATTATTCTTAATTATATTGTATCTATTTACTGTCGATAGTATCAATTACTTGCCTTTGCGATACCCTTAATTTATTTGTATTATTTATGATGGCTATTTGTTGGGTAATGATTGGTAGGGGTCGCTTGTTCATGCTAACAGGTGCCTGCCCGATAGCACTATCGTTAGTGAGTGCTATCTGTACTTTGTACTATTGTTTATATCTTGTGAAAGTACAATTTTGCTTTAATAGAACATTTTATAATAAATTGTAGTTTCTATATTCATACAGAATTTAGGAAAAATTTACCATAACATCCTGAACTTCGCAAATTGACTAATTCCATGAACGTAATGATAGTGCGTTGTTTTATGTGCGATTATTTTGCTTAGGAAACAGGTTAACTTGCTCATGTAGTGATGTACACCCTATGTGGTGGTTTTGTGTTCTTAAATTTCAAAATTATATTGTATTATAGTGTCGGTTGAGGGGCTGGAGCCCGGGTGTCATTTTAAAATCCATATGATTGAAATCGTGCTTTGAATTCTGTGCGGTGAAAATTTCCTTTGCAGGGGCAATCGCAGCGCCACCAAGCCTCAACTACTACCGTTATCAGTCCGTACGTGCCCGCCATAGCGAGATATAGCGAAAACAAATTTTCCAACGCGTCCGATTCCCTGCAACCTCCTGCGCGTCCCACTGCTTCCCCGATAGCTACATCGACGCCGAGAAAAAGACTGAACATAAGAAAGCAAAGGTTTTATTGAGTGATAGTGCTATCGAAAGAGAACTTTGGGCCATTTTGACTGAAGAAAGCAGTGGCGAAAGCTTGATAGACAAAGAAATATTCATTAGTGAGAGTGAAGATGATGATTTTGTGGGCTTTGAGGGTGATGATAATGTTGATTTGTTTGAGGGAGCAGACAGTAGTGAGTCCCCTGATATAGAATTGGTGAAGGAAGGTGAAATTGAACTTCCTAGTGTGCTTGAGGCTAGGCCTACCCCGTCGCCATCTTTGCTTGGTCAGCCTAGGCCTACCCCGGGACCTTCCACCTTGCGTGCTTGTACGCCCTTGAAAGTGAGCAAATACTTTTACAAGAAAACATTAGTGAAAAGTGCGGCCAAAAAAACACGCAGGAAGGCAGAGGAAGCAAGGGAAGGCAAAAATTATAGTGACAATGACACCGACCCTGCTCTAGAGACCACCCGCATTCCTTTGATTCGACATCTTGACCCAGGATGCCGCGCGGGTCACCTACAGCCCTCGACTTCATCTCTCCCTCACGATGAGCAAAGGGCCTTTCAAGTGGTGCTAGTGGTGCGGCATTGTCCTCCCACAGTGTGCCACAACCCTCATCACATCAAAGAGCATTTATTGGAGCGGAGATGCCCTCGGCTCGTCGCAAAAGGAGTCCAAATCCTGAGGCTGAGGCTCCCATTGTTCCACCCCCCGCAGCTTCCCGCCCCCCACACCGCCAACGTCCAGTCACTTCTTCGCCAGAATTATCCCCCGAAGATGTCGACGACACCAACATTACCCCAGATGACCTGACATCACCTGAGGAGGAGGAGGAAGAGGATGTGGAAGAAGAGGTGAGACCAAATCGACGAGTTCGAGGGCGAGGTAGTGGGCGTGCGGCTCAGCCTGCCGACGCCGCTGCCGCTGCTCGTGGGCGTGGGCGTGTGCCTGCGCGTGGGCGTGTGCCTGCGCATGGGCGTGTGCCTGCGCGTAGGCGTCAGCCTTCATCGGAGTTGTTTGTCTGGACTGATGGGGCAGATTCTGAGCCAGATTGTCCTGCTTTTGACGAGGAGCAGATTGGCTCAGGGGTGACAGCAGCATATCCTTGTGGACCAGATGCAACCCCTAGTGAACTGTTTTGTGGGTTCTATGACAACGATGTCATGGAATACCTCGTCGAGGAAACGAACAATCACCACAAAATCTGTGTAACTTTTTTGGCAGGAAGACCAGTGCCAAGATGGTGGCATGGCGACCTGTCACTGTGCCAGAAATGATTGTTTTTGTGGCACTGACTATGCTGATGACACACATCAGGAAACATGCACTGGCCGATTACTGGATTACTGCCGACTTCATCACAACTCTAGCATTCGGTAAATACATGCCCAGGGACAGGTATTTTGACATTCTGTCATATCTCCACCTGACCAACCACATGGCAGTCACCTTCCCGATCGGCTATGGAAAATCAGGAACCTGTATGACATGATACGTCATCGGTTTACCACCTACCTGATTCCATTCCAGAAGATGTGCCTCGATGAGTGGTCCTGTTCCAGGGGAGGCTGCATTTCCGACAATACATCCCGTCGAAGAGACACCGTTTCGGCATCAAGCTCTTCGTCCTCTGTGTCTGCAAGATGGGATATGTGCTGGATTTTGTGGTCTACAGCGGCAGTGGTGGGAAAATAGTTACAGACCCAGACATCGGCATTGGGGGTGCCGTTGTACAGAAGATGAATGGAGCAACACTTCCACAAGAACCACATCCTGTACACGGATAATTATTATACAAAGGAGTACAAAGGAGTACAAAGGAAATCAAGCAACAACAGATCTAGTGACCCCTCTAGGCTGCTTGTCCTCCAAAACACTGAGGATCAAGTGTCCAAACAGTGGTTTAGAGTGGGTAAGGGAACATTGGAAAGGGAACTACTGCCCTACCACTAACGTGGCAGGACTAGGAAGTTAGTAGGGGACATATGGGTTAGTAACTGAGGGGAGGATAAAATAAAGTTATTCATTTACAAACGCAGTCAGTCGCGGGTTTGATGCGAGATATTTGTCTAGGCGGAATTTAAATGAATCAACGGTGCTCCAGTCTATAACGTCTCGGGGAAGCCCATTCCACAAGTTGACAACTCGATTGAAGAAGAAATTCTTAGATTCGTGTGAGTTAAAAAATTTACCAATAATTTTGCAACCGTTTCCCCGCGTGTAATTAGATTGGTCGATAGTGCAGTACTTACTACAGTTCATATTGTCGATGCCTTTGATGATTTTGAACACTTGAATTAAGTCACCTCTTAACCCTCCTGGCCCGGGCAGGCTCTCAAAATGACAGTGTGGGCTACCCGGGCGATCTGGCCGAAAAACGTCTAGGTCTAGGCTACCGTATTTTTGTTTAGTTTAACTGCTAGAAATTTCCCACGCATCTATAAATGTAGTGCGGTTTCCAATCTGTAGACTGGCGTTGAGTAGAGCTCTCTATGTCAACTGGTTCAGTTGTGATGACGATTTCAGTGGAGAGCACTTGCAGGCGATGTTAGCAATATGACGATCTTTTCACTACTGGAACAACGACATACAGACGTACAATAACAAACGAGTCTTCTCTTTCTTGTTTTCGGAGGTGCGGTGACGTAACGATCGGCTTTGTTTACATGCGTCGGACGCACGGCGTTCAGACCAAGCTGAATAGGCTTTCAAGCTTACAGATTTTAAAATGACACCCGGGCTCCTGCCCTTAGTTCGTGGTGTCATTTTAAAATGACAACCGGGCCAGGAAGGTTAATCTGCGCTGGGTTAAAGGAAATAGATTTAATTCTCTAAGACTCTCTTCGTATGGTTTGTTCTTTAGGCTAGGTATCATTTTGGTAACTCTACGTTGAACTCGTTCTAGCTTGTTTATGTCTTTTTGGTAATAAGGGCACCAGCATTGAACGCAGTATTCCAGAAGAGGGCGGACTAAGGAATTGTAAAGGGTTAGGATTACGTCTTTGGATTTATGCTCAAATGATCTGCCTATAAAGCCAATTATTTTGTTTGCCTTCTTAACAACTTCTGAACATTGTTGACTCGGTTTTAGGTTACTCGATATTGTTACTCCCAGATCGGTTTCTCTGTTTACATTCTTAAGCTGAGTGCCATTCATCGAATAGTTTACTTTCTCATTTAGGTATCCGATATTTAGTACTTTACATTTATACGCATTGAAACTCATTTGCCAAATCCTGACCAAGTACCTCCATGACCGCAAGACCGGAACTGTCGGCAAGTCAAGGCAAAGAGGAAGGGCATGCCAGTGTACCCGACCAAGATCAAGAAGACGGAGGTCTTCCACAAGAAGAGTGGCCCCATACTCTCCATCCACTGGCATGACCAGCAGAAGGTCAACCTCCTCACCACATGCCACAAGGCAAAGATGGTCGCCACAGAGAAGGTGGACCAAAAAACCAAAAACCCCGTCCAGAAACCAGCTGCTGTCCTGGACTACAACCTGAACATGCGCCTCATAGATAAGTCAGATATGCAGATGGGCTTAATCGACTGCCTGCGAACATTCTGCAGGTGGTACAAAAAGTTTGTTCTGCATACGGTAGATTTTTTTTTTTTTTTTTTTTTTTTTAAAGAGACAATGAACGGAGGAAGGAAAAACACAGATAAAACAAAAAGGTCCATGTGCCTAAAGGCATCCTCCATTCATAAAATGTTTGTAACAACTGGATTTAAACATTTGTAGATTGTAAGTTTGTGGAAAGCAATTCGAGGGAAGTGAATTGCAAAGAGTAGTAGCTCTGGGGATAAATGAATTCTGATAAGCAGAAGTTCTGCATTGTGGAGGAGAAAGTGTAAATTCATGGGCGCTCTCAGCTGCCCTAGTTCTACAGGGAAAGATTTGGAGAGGCGGCACAATTGAAGCAAGTTCCTCGGAACAATTGCTGTGAAAATATCTGTAGAATAATGCAAGGGATGGAACGTTTCTTCGTATGGATAATGTAGGAAGGTCCTGTGTGATTGCAGGGTTATTGATTAATCTAATAGCTTTATTTTGAATTTTGTCCAACTGCCTCAATGCAACCACTCCACTTCCACCCCCCAGAGGTGAACAGTAATCCATCTGAGAACGCACATGACTTTTATATATTACGGCCAACTGCTCGTCAGTGAAGAATTCTCAAACTCTGTACAGCAGTCCCAGTTTTTTAGAGGCATTCTTAGCAATGCTTCTAACATAATGTGTCCAGCTCAAGTTAGTAGTTAAAGTTACACCGAGAATGTCAATACTAGGGGAAGTGGGAATATTTACATCATTAAAAAATATATGGGAGTCAGTGAGATTCTGTCGGTTAGAAAATTGAATGTACTTGGTTTTCTGTGCATTAAAGGAAACTAGATTCTTTTGTCCCCATTCATTAATTCTAGAAAGGTCCTGGTTCAGAGAAATTGCAGTGTTTATTTTTGAATTTATAAGATCGGGTAGGGTGAAAGAATTGGTAAATGTGAAGGAACTGTGGAGTGTTGAGTCATCTGCGTAGGAATGTATTGGATTATGAGTGGTAGATATGAGTTCATTGATATGAATGAGGAACAGAAACTGATCCCTGGGGAACACCAGCATTTATTGAGTGAAATTGAGAATAAAGGCCATCTACCATTACACATATTTTTCTGTTATGAAGATAAGAAGAAATTAATGGAAAAATGTCGGCCCTCAATGCCTACAATATCTACCGTCTGAATACTCCCGGAGCAAAGAAGTACAAGTCCCTGCGCAAGTTCCACAAACAGGTGATACTTCAGCTCCTGGGAAAACATGCTACAGCTGGAAGACCTCTACAAGGGCCAGGCTGGCAGGACCACACGGCATGTGCCGACTATTTCCGGAAGCACCAGCTCAACCCCCTTTCTCCCAAAGTACCAGGTGGTAATGCCAGGAGTCAGAAGAGGTGCCATGTGTGTAGCCACACAACCCGCAGACCATGTAAACCAACAAAAACCACATGGGAATGCCACGAGTGTGAAATGGCACTGTGCGCTGGACAGTGCGTCAATCAGTTTCACACTCTAGTGCAATATTGAAGTGCCCGTGACAATGATAGTGAAAGTGACACTAAAATGTAGGCTATAAAAATATAAAATAATTAGTAAAAGTGAAAGAGACACAAATAACTAATAATAAGTGCCTTCATAACAATATGGACATGTGAAAGTGACGCTAACATCTGTACATTAGCTTACTTAATAATAAATACAAGTGAAAATGACATTATCAATTATCCTAGTCCAGTGAAAGTGACATTAAAAATAATAATAAAACTGAGTAAAAGTGAAAGAGACACTCATAACTAATAATAAGTGCCTTCATAACAATATGAACAAGTGAAAGTTACACTAATATCTATATTATAGCTTACCTAACACTAAATACAAGTGAAAATGACACTATCAATTATCATAGTCCAGTGAAAGTGAAGAATATAATAACAATAAAAGTACAAGTGAGACAGAAAAAAAACTTTATAAAAGTAACTTTATTGAGTGAAAATTACATAATAATGATAATAAATGGCAGAATAAACAATAAAAACACTCAAATCGCTTCCCGGCATAATTGCTGGTGGGGCAACGAGTGCAGTAGTGCGTCGTAGCTGGGGCCGCAGTTGAGCGTTCAGACGTGTTTAGGTAAATATGCGCTAAAAGTTACCTCCACTAAAACCGCCATCACTCCTGAACCAGTTGAGCTAGAGAGCTATACACAGAGCCAGTCTACACAGCAAATTAAAGGTTGCATGTTGATGTGTGTTTGAATGTTGTAGCTATTGTATTACCGGAGATAGGCCTTTGTTTACATGTGTTGTTTTTTAGCCAGATCACCCGGATACGAGCGCTGTCATTTAGAAAGGCTGCCCGGGTAGGAAGGGTTAACCAGAGGCACCAGGTGTGAGGAGATTTGCCCAAAAGTTTCGTCTTGCCAGGGAATCAAACCCAGGTTTTTTTGGGTGTGATCCAAACACCCTCCCTAAAGGACTCTCTAAGGCTAACAGTGAAAGTCACATGATCACACAGGAAGAGGACCAATTATTGTAAACATTAGGGAAGACAAAAATCTATATATGATATATAAATAGGTAATACATTTTATTAAAATATATATGATTTATACATAATGAAAAGAGACTGGGAGAGAGGGAAACTCACTATGTTTGCTAAATAAACTATAATAACACATCACAAAAGGTACGGTAAAAGCAAGATCAAGAAGAATGTTTGTGTGCTTGCATTTCGTGGGCGAACTATTATATGTGTTCTTCTCATGTCACCTCTTTTTCCTATCGTGTGTCTCTTGCTGATCCTCCCTAACCCATGTGGGAGTAAGGACTGGCTACATACTGAATGACTATATAAAATCATTCATATTATTATTATTATTATTATTAGGATTAGGATTAGGATTAGGATTAGCTTTAAAATATAACTATATTGTTTTTATCCTATTGTATGGAAACGTTATGTCACAATATACATGTATAGTGAGGCCTTATTTGGAATATTGTTACGATCGGGTCTCGTATAAATCAGTGGCTCTTATACATTGGACTAGACTGGCATAAATGCAACAACGGAAACGCTAGATCCAACCCCTGATATATAATCCCGTCGAACAAAGAACACATATACCCTCCAGAGTTATATCTGCGATAGCGGGGTATCTTAACTCTCAGTATCTATGTGCTTCTACTATAGGCTGATGTTCTCTGAAACAGCCTATTACCTATAACATATGGTTGCTTAGTTATGGTACACAAGGAAAAGATAGTTAACTTAATTAAATCACAAGAGTGATCTAATGCAAACAAGAAGAAGGTTTACTTAACGTTACTTTAATCAATAATATCTGTCACTCATTTATGAAAGAAAGTGTTGTAAAGTCCTCAAGCACCGAACAAGGAATCTTCTGAATAATGTCGGATGCTACTAAGAAGAACGTATCGGAAATGGAACCACAAAATAGCAGGAGGCAGGACAATGCACGTGTAGGCTAAATACACAAACAGGCTGGACATATAATGTTATTGGACACAAGAATATTATAAGCGGTGCAACTGTAATAATGCTCTCCACGAAAAAGTAGTACTCCTATTAACAAAACTGGTCTATGCTGGTTGTGTCTCTCTACAGCAACCTAGAACTCAAAATGCTTGTGTAAAAATAATGGGTATGCATAAAAGAGTATATGATCTAATCCAGCTAATGTCTACCCGGGTTAATAAAGTCTAGCTGGGATGCGCAAAGGTACAGAATTCTGGTAGAGCAAGGCAGCTCCTAGCCTAGTGTGGACCTTGGGTCTGTGCCGCCTGATTACGTTAATATGAAGGGGTGCTCTCTTGAGGATTCTCGATCACAAGTATCGAGTATCCTCCTGGCGACCCTCAAAAGTAAAAGCAAATAGAGTTAGAACAGTGTTGGGTGGATTAGGCAAGCAGCCCTCACACACTACACAGTCTAAACTCCAAGGTACACAGACAAAAGATCCACCCAGGTAACCCACATAATCCGTAGTGTCGTGTAGCTCAAAAGTAGCCTACACACAGTGAAAACACCAACAGCAAGGTACCTGATCCCTAATCTAGCATTATTTAACCCTGTAGAAACATTAGTGATTGATGGAGACAGTCCGAGCAATACAATCTCCCAAAAAGACAATGACTATCTTCAACCTTAATCTAGTACCCGGTACATAAGAAATGTGAGATCCAGCATATAATACAGTCTGGCCACCAATTCAAGGTGTGGATGCAGAGAACCAGAGGGGGATTGATATTAATGAAAGGTGAGGAAGTAGTGGAAATGATAGAGGCAGTAGGAGAGAAAGATTCTAAGACAAGAGTGTGGGAAAGTTCAAGGGAGATGCTTAGAGTATGCTGTCTGGGAAGGATCTGACAAGGATATTCCCATGGACCTCCTGGCTGGAGTCCCAGTTCGCAAGAATGGCACGAGGGCGCGCGACAGTCGCCCAGTAAGCAGCCGCGTAGTAGGCAGTGTTAGGCAGGAGGCAACGAATCCCGCGAGGCCTATGTAAGAGGGCCAGCCAAGCGCCGCACTCACTACTAAGTCACACCACCTTGTCTCTCTCTCTCTCCCTCTCCAGCTCGCCTTCCCATCATTCAACTACTTAACACAATACTTTCAATTGACTAAATAAAATAGAAAGGATTATGACAGACGAAAATAAAGAACAGTTCTGAACTGTCTGCAACACAAACTTCCTCGAGAAGGAAAGTACACAATGATAGGTAGACTGTAGCTATATTCTCTGCCCTGGCGAGTCCTAGCGAGTAAGCCATGCGGTTCTGGGGGAAGCGGTGAGCGTCACAATATGATGTACAAATTAGGTCTGTATAATCATAATGGACATTGATAAACTCCAATCGTTCAACATAGAGCAACAAAAGTTACCTAATCCCTCAAACATAAACAATGCAATTTCAGAAGATAATTCATTCTTTTTCATGAAAGCGGAGAATATGAGGCCCACTTTTAGAATGTTTAATGATGTTGAAAGGATTTAATAATATAAATGCCAACAAATTAGATAGTTAAAAGCCTTTCGTCTCATCATTTTACCTCTTATTAATTCCCTACAATCTCTCTCTACAAGACGCAATGTTGCATCTCTATCACTCTTCTAACGCTATTACAACAATCAATGTTCTTCAGAGCGTTCTCAGTGTATACCTTCCCTCTTACGGAAAGTGCGTGCACCTACCTTTCAACACATTCCCAACCCATATTCTGTCCAGCTCTGTAACCAGAGAGTGAACCAATTTTCCCAGTCTTTCTTTTACACAAACAATATGCTCTGGAACTCTCTCCCTCCATCTGTCTTTCCCTTAACCTAAAACTTAAACTGCTTCAAACTCTGTGTGACTAAACATGTTGACTCTAACGTACCTTGAAGGACCGAAAATAAGAGCAAATTACATTAAATCCAACAGACCCCTTGTCCAAATATAATAGTCCATAGCATACAACTATAAACATTTAACCTAACCAAATCTAAACTAAACTAAATTAACGTAACTTATCTAAACTTTTCCTTAATCTGACCTGTCATAAATGTGTAACCTTCGCATGTATACTAAAACTTAAAAAAACCTATTCTAACCTAGCATAGGTCAGTCTCAACTATTCCAACTTAAACAAATCCTCTTTAATTACAGTGTGGGTAAAACACTATATATCATCAATCAGCAGTTGGGGTAGCAACCCACCCTGGGGCCCCCCAAAAAAACTAGAAAAACAAACTAATTGCCTTGATGGAGGTATACATTCATGGCCACTACCTCGGGGAGTAATGCCCCTTTCCCACTGGTGAGACAAGTCACGATTTTCGTCGCCGACACCAATAAATTGGCACATTCGTGACATGTCTCAACACCTCTCATGAAAAATCGTTTGACTCTCAAGGCCTCTCAAGGGCCCTCGCGGGTCGTCGCAAATGTTCGGACAGTTCAAAATTTTGGACGAGGACTCACGAGGATTGGTTACTCTCGCAAGCATCGTAAAGCATCGCCGAGGGATCTGCGAGGGTTTCTGCGGTCATTTGCGATATCGGCGAGACATCGCGGAGTTTGTCGCACAATTTTTTTTTTGAAATTTTCCAAAACGTCGCACGACGGATCGCCGATGCTCTCGGATGTTCCGAAAACATCGACGATCATCGGCGATTTCCTCGTCGATTAGTCATCGACGTGCATACGAATACTCGCCGAGAGTATACCCGCCAAGGGTATGCTCTGCACGAGGCATGCGAAGGGCCTTGCGACGTCTCGGAATGCTCAAGACACACCTGCCGAGGCCATAGAGCACCTTCGGCGAGGTGGTTAAAAAACAATTATTAGGCCTATAGTGAACCTGTGAACCCTTTTTTTTATGCACCTCTCGTGGGGGGTTCACCTGTTTTTTTTCTCTTTCTCTCCTTTTCTCTCTTTCTCTGGTTTGTATCCATTCAGCCAACTGTTTTAAGACGTTTATCCCCATCCAAGTATCGATATCTTCCTGGCAAGCGATAGCGAACCAGCATTATAAGGAGAAATCCGGCTTTGCCGGAGAAATATTTCTATCGAAAAATGTACAAATTTAGCTTGCTCTCAAAACAAAAAATATATATTTTGGCTCGCTACCGCTCACCATGAAAATATTGAAACCTGGATAGGGGTAAACGTCTTAAAACAGTAGGCTGAACGGGGCCGAACGGATACAAGGCAAAGAGAGAAGGGAGAGAAATAGAAAAAAAAAAAAACGAGGAGAGAGGGAGAGAAAGAGAAAACGAAAAAAGGCGAGGTGGGCTAAATTTTTAAGCTGTAACGCAAACATTGAACCCACCTCGCTGTTTTTTGTTTTCTTTTTCTTTCCCTCTCTCCTCGTTTTTTTTTTGTCTATTTCTCTCCCTCTCTCTTTGCCTTGTATCCGTTCGGCCCCATTCAGCCAACAGTTTTAAGACATTTATCCCCATCCAGATGTCGATTTCTTCCTGGCGAGCGATAGCGAACCAGCATTATATTATATGTGCCTTTTAATTATTGTGCTAATATTAATTACTATGTGCAGTACTGTCCCTGAAAACATAATAAGGGTGGTATGTGTCATTAATATGAAAAATTTCACATGAAAAAAAATAATATATATATATATATATATATATCCCCGCCGCTGTAGGCATACTCGCTCCCCTCCCCGTCCTGGCCTCAACCCCGACCCGTTACTGTGATGATGTTGATAAGCCTTGTGCTACACCCTATTGATAATGCAAACTATTGAACACACTTAAAAGTGTATGTTATTTGGTCTCTATATAATCTGTGAATTATTTCCGATATGATGGAATTAAAGATTTTGTTTTCCCACCAACTCATAATCAGCAAAAACGACACAAATGTCAATTAAAAACATGTTACAATATGTCCCCATCATTTTGTGTATACCATGGGAGAAAAAAAATCTATCAAACGTAAATCTTCCGGTGGTCGGTCTCCCGAAGCTCAGTGCCTCGCACAGCAAGAAGGAGGGGAGGGTTGAAATATTGTGTTGACTATCTTATTTATTGTTTATCTATGTGCTGGAAGGATATTATATTTTTCAATTCCATCGCATTAGAAATGATTCAAAGATTACAAAAAGTCCAAATAAGACATAGTTATGTTAATGTATAAGGGAGTTAGGTATATGCATTAGAGAGATAGATAGATAGAAACAGAGAGTTGCAGAGGGGAAGTGAGCGATAAAACACAAACTATTATGAGATGGACTTTATTGGTTCTGAAAAGACAAAGGAGACATTTTTATTGACTCTCTTTTTCATGTTATTATTTGTGTGCTACAAGGATAATAAGGTCCATATGAACACGTACATCGCTTTTGCGTAGATGCAGTGCAGTCTCACCATATCTAAATTTTACAGGCACGTTGTGGTCGAGGTTAATGTAGAATGAGCTCTGGGGCCGTGTCAATGTCTGTATATACAACAAAAATAGTTTGGGGGGTTGTGGGTGGGTGGGGGCATGTTTACTTGACCCATTGTAACGAGATATGGGATGGGTGTGGGGGCTATTTCCTTGACCGATTGTAACATGATATGCTAATTCCACTCTGCAATTAGCACATTCACGTTACATTCGCTCAGGTGCGCACACCTCGCCGATCTTGTTCGGACACCTCGGCTACGTATCTGCGATGGCAACGCCGATGATCGACGAGGAATTGTTCATTCATCGCAAGAATTTGTGCCTTTAAAAAATAATTTTATCACCTCGCCGAAGTAAACGCCGAACCATCGCTTGAATCGCCGAAGACGTCGCAGAACATATGGCGAGTTTTCTTTCATCCTCGCATGATTTCGCAAGATATTTTTGAAAATGTGACATGCCTCGCAGAGGTCATCGGCGAAACATTGCTCACTTCGCCGATAATGTCGCAGAAGGTCGGCGATTGCGTCGCCGACATCGGCGACATCTTCGCCGAGTATAATTTGTCATCTGTTTGAAACGGTCAAAATCGTGAACGTCGCACGTATTCTTGCGAATTTGACAAAACGAAGTCATCGGAGACGAAAATCGTAAGTTGTCGCACCAGTGGGAAAGGGGCATAAGGCGTCTGGCAATAGATTGATAGATAGATAGAATTGAGGACAAAAAGACCATCATACATTATTGGAAGCTCTATCCCTCCGAGCCTCATGAGGCGATGGTGGCAGTTTTTGAAGATGAGATAATTGGGGTTATAAAAAGAAAGGGAATGGGGTCGATGGGGGTAACGGATAAAAGATGAAAACATTTGGGGGTTTGTTCTTTATTTAGAAATGGGGGATGGAATCATGGTTTGATTTAAATGATCGCCACATTTGGATTAGATATATTGAGGATTAAAGCATGTGGGATTGGGTTCATTGTGGTCTCAGAAGATATGAGAAAGCAGGCTGTAGGGCTTAATTAAAAGGAGAGGATATGTGAGGATTGTTTGTTGGGGAGGTTGAGGAGGTAGCGAACTGTGGGATGAGCAAGATTTTAAGGAGTTTTTAATCATAGGGGATGTCGTCGTTGCTGATCATAAACATGGAGGAATGGTGGTCTGAATTACGATGATATAGAATTAAACTAGTGGATAGCCGCACGTCGTTGAGTGTTTACAAAATATGAAAGTGGAAGGGTGAGATCGTTGGGGCTAAAGAAGTAAGGAAAAAGGGAGGAAGCTTGTTGAGGGCTTAAAAGATGGAATCGTTGGGGTATACAAATGTGAAATTGGGAGGATGAAGTTAATGGGGTTTGAATGATTAGGGAGAAGGGTTGTTGGTAAGGGGCATTTTTGTTTTCTTTTTTTCGTGACGCTATCAAAAATCGCACACACTCTTTATACAGATAGATAGATGTATAGACAGATAGATAGATATAGATAGATAGATAGACAAATATATATTTTATCGAGTATAGCAATTGTAATTACATTTCAAACGCTCAATAATTTTTAGTAAGGGGTATATGGGTTGGACATGTGGGTAAAGTGTTGCCAAACCTACTGTAAATAGAACGAAGGGTGCGAAGCTGAGTTTTAACATATGACGGGAAACAACAGTAGATAATATTACCCAGTCCGTCAGTAGCGAAGTTTTAAAAGAATGCCAAAGTATATAAGTTTCTATATTTTATCGGTTTATTTACTTAAAGACACAAGAATAAAGAAAGATAGTCACAAAAATCCATGAACCTTGATATGTTTTAATCACGAATGGGCCATCCTGTCTTCTGATATACTAATATATCCTTATCCACCCATACTCCAACCCCACACACACAAATACACACCCCACCTTTCTCTCTGTCACCACCTCTCCTAACGGAGTAGCAACAGAACGTACGGTAACTGTGTTTATGTAAACAGGCCTGGTTGTTAGCGTCGACCCTGCACTACACAATGAACACACTCACAACTATTAACACCAGAGACGCCTTACTGAGGTGGGAGGGTGATAGGGGGACAGTGGGCATGCAAGAGGGATGAGGTACCGGTAGGTAGAAGAAAAACAATAGGAGGAACATTCTAGGAAAAGGAGAAACAAATAAATTGCCATGCATATTTTTTCCTGAGGACTGATTCAGGGTAAATATGAGAAGAGACAGATTGATAGTCTAACAACATATTATTTTGATTTCAATAATACATATTAAGACTAGGTAAAATATATTTTACATTGTCAGTGCACTACGTGATATCATAAACCAGTAGATTGTACATAGCTTACCGGTAGATTGGATTAGGTTAGATTATGAATACGAACTGTTATATAAACTGAAGGTAACGGAACAAGGGGATATTACAAAGGGAGAAGGGTTTGAGAAAATACATCAACGGAAATATATTGGACACAAAAATGAATAGTGACAATATTGCTAAACGGTAGGAAAACAGAAGAACAAACTAATAGGCACGATTATAATATAGAAGGAAGCAGCCAGAAATAACAAGAGGGGAAGGATAAGCAGTAATACGAATTGTGCCGAAACATGATTATTGGGGAAAACAAAACATTGAATTAAAGCACAGTAATATAACACAAGGAAAACAACAACAGTATCACAATGAATATATGACCAAATATACTGTACATATTCACATAAATAGTGTGTGTTATTACCCTGATATATGACCAAATATACGTATTCACATACTTATAGTGTGTGTGTGTGTGTGTGTGTGTGTGTGTGTGTGCGCGTGTGTGTGTAAGCAGTAGTGGGGATGTTGGTTAAGCAAGTAATGGGTAAGTGGGAGAATATGGGGGTGTTTGGTCAAATTTGGGTCTGGAATATTCGTTCTGAACATTTTGACATTTAAACATTATTTGTTGTTCAATAAAATATAATTAGATTAGGTTAGACAATGTGAAATGTGCATATTGCTATTTATGTAATAATAATAATGATCATAATTATATTAATTATTATTATGATATTTTAAGAAAAAGTGTGCGTGAAAGGAAAAGTGTAATGAGAAGATTAGAAAACAACGAGGACATAGATATATAAGTCAAATATATGAACAAGGGAAACAATAGGATAATGAGAGGAAATGTGGAGATAGACAAAATAGAATATTTAAGGGAAGAAGGTGGGAGAGTGGAGTAAGGGGGAGATAAAAGAGATGGAAAGAAGCAGGAAGAGAAAGAAAAGACAAATCTAGTTTTCCTCTTTTACTAACCAAGCTCCAATAATATGGTCAGTCCTTGCATACCAGGCAAGCTCATACGAAACTAAACTAAACGATACCAAACTAAACGAAACGAGAGAGAGAGAGAGAGGCTGGAGTGTAGGTAGTGTTGGTGTAGTGTGTTGAACCATAACTTTGTTGGTAATGACCTGAAATGATAATGATGCTGAACTGTTAACCTGCTCTGGTCTGGTCTGGTGGAGATGGTGGTGTGGTGGTGCTAGGGGTAAAGGGGTGATACTGGTACACTATGTGGGTGAAAGGATATATATTACATGAAATGGGGTGATATGGCAGTGAATTAATCATTATGAGGTACATAGAGGGATGACGTGAGGGTGGTATGATGATGGTGATACTGATATATTAATATGATCGTGTCGGATGCTGATGGTAATACGATTGTGATTGTATATATACAGTTTTCCTATGCGTATGAAGGAGACAACAGACAGGCTGCCTGAAAAGAGAATCTCCCCCATAGCCAAATTCAATGGACGTTGGGGTAAAAATGCATGGACACATGAAGTTTAAAGCAGTCTATGTCATAGGACGAAGGAAATATTGATTGATGGAGAAAGTTCCAAAGTTAACTAGATGAGTAGTTGATGTGGTGATGATAATGTTGATAATGCAATGGTGAGAGAGGTTAGGTGGAAGTAATGATAGTGCTTGTGATCTGGAAGTGAGGGTGTGATGCTAGTGAACTGGGATTACTGGTGAGATGGTGGTAATGGTGCTGGTGATGATGGTGATAATAGTCAGGTGGTGATAATAGGATAGGTCTCATAATGGTAATGATAGTGTTGCTTTGGATAAGGTGATAGTGATAGCTTGAGGATGGAGGTGATGATAGTGTGATTGTGATAATGATGGTGGTGACAAAAAAATTGTGATGGAGTTTCTGATTGGGGTAGAGAAAATCTTAGTTTCAATGCCTCCAAAACCCAATGTATCTCTGTATTTCTCAAATTGCAATCTTCTGCAAGACTATCATTTACTCTTCAACATTACACAAATCAACCCTTCATCATCTACCACAAGGTAGTTGTGGCAGGTATAATGGTGTTGGTGTAGGGGGGAGGTAGTGGTGGCAGGTAAAATGGTGTTGGTGTAGGGGGGAGGTAGTGGTGGCAGGTAAAATGGTGTTGGTGTAGGGGAGAGGCAGTGATGGTAGGTATAATGGTGTTGGTGTAGGGGGGTGGTATTGGCAGCAGGTATAATGGTGTTGATGTGGGTCGGAGGTGGTGGTGTTGGTGTAGGGGGAGGTAGTGGTGGCAGTTATAGTGGTGTTGTTGTAGGAGGGAGGAAGTGGTGGCAGGTGAAATGGTGTTGGTGTAGGAAGGAGGGAGTGGTGGTAGGTATAATGGCGTTAGCATAGGGGGGAGGTAGTGGTGGCAGGTATAATGGTGTTGGTGTAGGGGAGGGGATAGTGGTGGCAGGTATAAAGGTATTGGTGAAGGAGGGAGGTAGCTGTGGCAGGTATAATGGTGTTGGTGTAGGGGGTGGTAGTCATAGCAGGTATAATGGTGTTGGTGTAGGGGGAAGGTACTGGTGGCAGTTATAATGATGTTGGTGATGGGGCAGGTAGTGGTGGAAGGTATAATGGTGTTGGTGTAGGGGGAGGTAGTGGTGGCAGGTATAAAGGTGTTGGTGTAGGAGGGAGGTAGTGATGACAGGAATAATGGTGTTGGTGTAGGGGGGAGGGAATGGTGGCGGGTATAATGGTGTTGGTGTAGGGGGGTTGGTAGTGGTGGCACGTATAATGGTGTTGGTGTACAGGGGAGGTAGTGGTGGCAGCTATAACAGTGTTGGTGTAGGAGGGAGGTAATGGTGTTAGGTATAATGGTGTTGGTGTAGTGGGGAGGGAGGTAGTGGTGGCAGGTATAATGGTGATGGTGTATGGGGGAGGTAATGGTGGCGGGTATAATGGTGTTGGTTTACGGGGGAGGTAGTGGTGGTGGGCATAATGGTGTGGGTGTAGGAGGGAGGTAGTGGTGGCAGGTATAATGGTGTTGGTGTAGGAGCGAAGTAGTGGTGGCAGGTATAATGGTGTTGTTGTAGGAGGGATATAGTTGTGGCAGGTATAATGGTGTTGGTGTAGAGGGGGAGGTAGTGGTGGCGGGTATAATAGTATTTGTGTAGGTGGAGGTAGTGGTGGTGGGTATGATGGTGTTGGTGTAGGAGGGAGGTAGTGGTGGCAGGTATAATGGTGTTGGTGTAGGGGGGTGGTAGTGGTGGAAAGTATAATGGTGTTGGTGTAGGGGAGGTAGTGGTGGTGGGTATAATGGTGTTGGTGTAGGGGGAGGTAGTGGTGACAGGTATAATGGTGTTGTTGTAGGGGGAGGTAGTGGTGGCAGGTATAATGGTGTTGGTGTAGCAGGGAGGTAGCTCTGGTAGGTATAATGGTGTTGATGTAGGGGGGAGGTAGTGGTGGTAGGCATAATGGTGTTGATGTAGGGGGGAGGTAGTGGTGACAGATATAATCGTGTTGGTGTAGGGGGGTGGTAGTGGTGGCAGGTACAATGGTGTTGGTGTAGGGGGGTGGTAGTGGTGCCTGGTATAATGGTGTTAGTGTAGGAGGGAAGCAGTGGTGGCAGGTATAATGGTGTTGGTGTAGGAGGGAGGTAGTGGTGGCAGGTATAATGGTGTTGGTGTAGGGGGAGGTAGTGGTGGCGGGCATAATGGTGTTGGTGTAGGAGGGAGGTAGCGGTGGCAGGTATAATGTTGTTGTTGTAGGAGGGAGGTAGTGGTGGCAGGTATAATGGTGTTGGTGTAGGAGGGAGGTAGCGGTGGCAGGTATAATGTTGTTGTTGTAGGAGGGAGGTAGTGGTGGCAGGTATAATGGTGTTGGTGTAGGAGGGAGGTAGTGGTGGCATGAATAATGGTGTTGGTGTAGGTGGGAGGTAGTGGTGGCAGGTATATTGGTTTTGGTGTAGGGAGGGGAGGTAGTGGTGGCGGGTATATTGGTGTAGGGGGAGGTAGTGGTGGTGGATATTATGGTGTTGGTTTAGAAGGGAGGTAGTGGTGGCAGGTATAATGGTGTTGGTGTAGGGTGGAGGTAGTGATGGCAGGTATAATGGTGTTGGTGTAGGGGGAGGTAGTGGTGGCGGGTATGATGGTGTTGGTGTAGGAGGGAGGTAGTGGTGGCAGGTGTAATGGTGTTTGTGTAGGGTGGAGGTAGTGATGGCAGGTATAATGGTGTAGGTGTAGGGGGAGGTATTGGTGGCGGGTATAATGGTGTTGGGGTAGGGGGAGGTAGTGGTGGCGGGCATAATGGTGTTGGTGTAGGAGGGAAGTAGTGGTGGCAGGTATTTTGGTGTTGGTGTAGGAGGGAGGTAGTGGTGGAAGGTATAATGGTGTTGGTGTAGAAGGGAGGTAGTGGTGGCAGGTATAATGGTGTTGGTGTAGGAGGGAGGTAGTGGTGGCAGGAATAATGGTGTTGGTGTAGGTGGGAGGTATTGGTGGTGGGTATAATGGTGTTGGTGTAGGGGGGAGGTATTGGTGGTGGGTATAATGGTGTTGGTGTAGGGAGAGGTAGTGGTGGTGGGTATTATGGTGTTGGTGTAGGAGGGAGGCAGTGGTGGCAGGTATAATGGTGTTGGTGTACGAGGGAGGTAGTGGTGGCGGGTATAATGGTGTTGGTGTAGGAGGGAGGTAGTGGTGGCAGGTATAATGGTGTTGGTGTACGAGGGAGGTAGAGGTGGCGGGTATAATGGTGTTGGTGTAGGAGGGAGTAGTGGTGGCAGGTATAATGGTGTTGGTGTAGGAGGGAGGTAGTGGTGGCAGGTATAATGGTGGTGGTGTAGGGTGGAGGTAGTGATGACAGGTATAATGGTGTTCGTGTAGGGGGAGGTAGTGGTGGCGGGTATGATGGTGTTGGTGTAGGAGGGAGGTAGTGGTGGCAGGTGTAATGGTGTTTGTGTAGGGTGGAGGTAGTGATGGCAGGTATAATGGTGTAGGTGTAGGGGGAGGTATTGGTGGCGGGTATAATGGTGTTGGGGTAGGGGGAGGTAGTGGTGGCGGGCATAATGGTGTTGGTGTAGGAGGGAAGTAGTGGTGGCAGGTATTATGGTGTTGGTGTAGGAGGGAGGTAGTGGTGGAAGGTATAATGGTGTTGGTGTAGGAGGGAGGTAGTGGTGGCAGGTATAATGGTGTTGGTGTAGGAGGGAGGTAGTGGTGGCAGGAATAATGGTGTTGGTGTAGGTGGGAGATAGTGGTGGCAAGTATAATGGTGTTGGTGTAGGGGGGAGGTATTGGTGGTGGGTATAATGGTGTTGGTGTAGGGAGAGGTAGTGGTGGTGGGTATTATGGTGTTGGTGTAGGAGGGAGGCAGTGGTGGCAGGTATAATGGTGTTGGTGTACGAGGGAGGTAGTGGTGGCGGGTATAATGGTGTTGGTGTAGGAGGGAGGTAGTGGTGGCAGGTATAATGGTGTTGGTGTACGAGGGAGGTAGAAGTGGCGGGTATAATGGTGTTGGTGTAGGAGGGAGTAGTGGTGGCAGGTATAATGGTGGTGGTGTAGGGTGGAGGTAGTGGTGGCAGGTATAATGGTGTTGGTGTTGGGGGAGGTAGTGGTGGTGGGTATAATGGTGTAGGGAGAGGTAGTGGTGGCGGTTATAATGGTGTTGGTTAGGGGGAGGTAGTGGTGGCGGGTATAATGTGTTTGGTGTAGAGGGGGAGGGGGGGGGGGGGTAGGGGTGGCAGGTATTATGGAGTTGGTGTACAGGGAAGGTAGTGGTGTCAGCTATAACGGTGTTGGTGTAGGAGGGAGGTAGTGGTGGCAGGTATAATGGTGTTGGTGTATGGGGAGGGAGGTAGGGTTTGGCATGTATAATGGTGTTGGTGTAGGGGGGAGGTAGTGGTGGCAGGTATAATGGCCTTGGTGTAGGGGAAGGTAGTGGTGGCAGGTATAATGGTGTTGGTGTAGGGGGGGAGGTATAATGGTGTTAGTGTAGGGGGGAGGTAGTTGTGGCAGGTAAAATGGTGTTAGTGTAGAGGGGAGGTAGTGGTGGCAGGTATAATGGTGTTGGTGTAGGGGGGATATAGTGGTGGCAAGTATAATGGTGTTGATGTAGGGGGGGGGGTAGTGGTGGCAGGTATAATGGTGTTGGTGTAGGAGAGAGGTAGTGGTGGCAGGTATAATGGTGTTGGTGTAGGAGGGAGGTAGTGGTGGCAGGTAAAATGGTGTTGGTGTAGGAGATTGGTAGTGGTGGCAGTTAAAATGTTGATGGTGTACGGGGAGGGAGGTAGTGGTGGCAGGTATTATGGTGTTGATGTAGGAGGGAGGTAATGGTGGCAGGTATATTGGTGTTGGTGTAGGTGGGAGGGAGGTAGTGGTGGTAGGTGTAATGGTCTTGGTGTATGGGGAGAGAGGTAGTGGTGGCAGGTATAATGGTGTTGATGTAGGGGGAGGTAGTGGTGGCAGGTATTATGGTGTTGGTGTAGCGGGCAGGTAGTGGTGGCAGGTATAATGGTGTTGGTGTAGGTGGGAGGGAGGTAGTCGTGGTAGGTAAAATGGTGTTGGTGTATGGGGAGGGAGGTAGTGGTAGCAGGTATAAGGGTGTTGGTGTAGGAATGAGGAAGTGGTGGCAGGTATAATGGGGTTGGTGTATTGGGGAGTGAGGTAGTGGTGGCAGGTATAATGGTGTTGGTGTAGAGGGGAGGTAGTGGTGGCAGGTATAATGGTGTTGGTGAAGAAGGGAGGTAGTGGTGGTAGGTATAATGGTGTTGGTGTATAGGGAGGGAGGTAGTGGTGGCAGGTATAATGGTGTTGGTGTAGGGGGGAGGTATTGGTGGCAGGTATAATGGTGTTGCTGTAGAGGAGGGGTAGTGGTGGCAAGTATAATTGTGTTGGTGTAGGTGGGAGGGAGGTAGTGGTGGTAGGTATAATGGTGTTGGTGTATGGGGAGGGAGGTAGTGGTGGCAGGTAGTATGGTGTTGGTGTAGCAGGGAGGTTGTGGTGGCAGGTATAATGGTGTTGGTGTAGGGGGGAGAGAGGTAGTGGTGGCAGATATTATGGTGTTGGTGTAGGGGGGGAGGTAGTGGTGGCAGGTATTATGCTGTTGGTGTAGGAGTGAGGTAGTGGTGGCGGGTATAATGGTGTTGGTGAAGGAGGGAAGCAAGTGGTGGCAGGTATAATGGTTGGGTAAGACTGTCGTACTTAATCATACATAATTGATAGGTATAATGGTGTTGGTGTAGGAGGGAGGTAGTGGTGGCAGGTTTAATGGTGTTAGTGTAGGAAGGCGGTACTGGTGGCAGGTATAATGGTGTTGGTGTAGGGTGGAGATAATGATGGCAGGTATAATGGTGTTGGTGTAGGGGGAGGTTGTGGTGGCGGGTATAATGGTGTTGGTGTAGGGGGAGGTAGTGGTGGCGGGCATAATGGTGTTGGTGTAGAAGGGAGGTAGTGGTGGCAGGTATAATGGTGTTGGTGTAGGATAGAAGTAGTTGTGGCAGGTATAATGGTGTTGGTGTAGGAGGGAGGTAGTGGTGGCAGGTATAATGGTGTTGGTGTAGGAAGGAGGTAGTGATGGGAGGTATAATGGTGTTGGTATAGGGGGGAGGTAGTGGTGGCAGGTATAATGGCGTTGGTGTAGGGGGAGGTAGTGGTGGCAGGTATGATGGTGTTGGTTTAGGGGGGAGGTAGTGATGGCAGGTATAATGGTGTTGGTGTAGGGAGGGAGGTAGTGGTAGCAGGTATAATGGTGTTGGTGTACGAGGGAGGTAGTGGTGGCAGGTATAATGGTGGTGGTGTAGGAGGGAGTTAGTGGTGGCAGGTATAATGGTGTTGGTGTAGGGTGAAGGTAGTGGTGGCAGGTATAATGGTGTTGGTGTAGGAGGGGTGGTAGTGGTGGCATGTATAATGGTGCTGGTGTAGGGGGAGGCAGTGGTGGCGGGTATAATTATGTTGGCATAGGGGGAGGTAGTGGTGGCGTGTATAATGGTGTTGGTGTAGGGGGGTTGGAAGTGGTGACAGGTATAATGGTGTTGATGTACAGGGGAGGTAGTGGTGGCAGCTATAACGGTGTTGGTGTAGGAGGGAGGTTGTGCTGGCAGGTATAATGGCATTGGTTTAGGGGGAGGTAGTGGTGGCAAGTATAATGGTGTTGGTGTATGGGTAGGGAGGTAGTGGTGGCATTTATAATGGTGTTGGTGTAGGGGGGAGGTTGTGCTGGCAGCTATAATGGCATTGGTGTAGGGGGAGGTAGTGGTGGCAGGTATAATGGTGTTGGTGTAGGGGGGGAGGTAGTGGTGGCAGTTGATATGGTGTTGGTGTAGGGGGGAGGTAGTGGTGGTAGGTATAATGGTGTTGGTGTAGGGGGTGGTAGTGGTGGCGGGTATAATGGTCTTGGTATACGAGGGAGTTAGTGGTGGCAGGTATAATGGTGTTGGTGTAGGGTAGAGGTAGTGGTGGCAGGTATAATGGTGTAGGTGTAGGGGTGGTGGTAGTGGTGGCAGGTATAATGGTGTTGGTGTAGGAGGGATGCAGTGGTGGCAGGTATGGTGTTGGTGGTTGGTGTAGGAGGAGGAGGTAGTGGTGGCAGGTATAATGGTGTTGGTGTAGGGGGAGGTAGTGGTGGCAGGCATAATGGTGTTGGTGTAGGAGGGAGGTAGTGGTGGCAGGTATAATGTTGTTGTTGTAGGAGGGAAGTAGTGGTGTCATGTATAATGGTGTTGGTGTAGGAGGGTGGTAGTGGTGGTAGGTATAATGGTGTTGGTGTAGGAGGGAGGTAGAGGTGGCAGGTATAATGGTGTTGTTGTAGGAGGGAGGTAGTGGTGGCATGAATAATGGTATTGGCATAGGTGGGAGGAAGTGGTGGCAGGTATAATAGTTTTGGTGTAGAGGGGGAGGTAGTGGTGGCGGGTATATTGGGGTAGGGGGAGGTAGTGGTGGTGGGTATTATGGTGTTGGTGTATAAGGGAGGTAGTGGTGGCAGGTATAATGGTGTTGGTGTAGGGTGGAGGTAGTGATGACAGGTATAATGGTGTTGGTGTAGGGGGAAGTATTAGTGGTGGGCATCATGGTGTTGGTGTAGGGGGAGGTAGTTGTGGCGGGTATGATGATGTTGGTGTAGGAGGGAGGTACTTGTGGTAGGTATAATGGTGTTGGTGTAGGAGGGAGGTAGTGGTGGCAGGTGTAATGGTGTTCGTGTAGGGTGGAGGTAGTGATGGCAGGTATAATGTTGTTGGTGTAGAAATAGGTATTGGTGGCAGGTATAATGGTGTTGGGGTAAGGGGAGGTAGTGGTGGCGGGCATAATGGTGTTGGTGTAGGAGGGAGGTAGTGGTGGCAGGTATAATGTTGTTGGTGTAGGAGGGAAGTACTGGTGGCAGGTATAATGATGTTGGTGTAGGAGGGAGGTAGTGGTGGAAGGTATAATAGTGTTGGTATAGGAGGGAGGTAGTGGTGGCAGGTATAATGGTGTTATTGTAGGAGAGAGGAAGTGGTGGCAGGAATAATGGTGTTGGTGTAGGTGGGAGGTAGTGATGGCAGGTATAATAATGTTGGAGTAGGGAGGGAGGTATTGGTGGCGGGTATAATGGTGTTGGTGTAGGGGGAGGTAGTGGTGGTGGCTATTATGGTGTTGGTGTAGGAGGGAGGTAGTGGTGGCAGGTGTAATGGTGTTGGTGTATGAGGGAGGTAGTGGTGACGGGTATAATGGTGTTGGGGTAGGAGGGAGGTAGTGGTGTCAGGTATAATGGTGTTGGTGTAGGAGGGAGGTAGTGGTGGCAGGTATAATGGTGGTGGTGTAGAAGGGAGTTAGTGGTGGCAAGTATAATGGTGTTGGTGTAGGTTGGAGGTAGTGGTGGCAGTTATAATGGTGTTGGTGTTGGGGGAGGTAGTGGTGGCGAGTATAATGGTGTTGGTTTAGGAGATTGGTAGAGGTGGCAGGTATAAATGGTGTTGGTTTAGGGGGAGGCGGGTAGTGGTGGCAGGTATAATGGTGTTAGTGTCGGAGGAAGGTAGTGCTGGCAGGTATAATGGTGTTGGTGTAGGAGGGAGGTAGTGGTGGAAGGTAGAAAAGTGTTGGTGTAGGAGGGAGGTAGTGGTGGCAGGTATAATGGTATTGGTGTAGGAGGGAGGTAGTGGTGGAAGTTAGAACAGTGTTGGTGTAGGAGGGAGGTAGTGGGGGCAGGTATAATGGTGTTGGCGTAGGAGATTGGTAGAGGTGGCATGTATAATGGTGGTGGTGTAGGGGGAGGCAGGTAGTGGTGGCAGGTATAATGGTGTTGGTGTAGGAGGGAGGTAGTGGTGGTGGGTATTATGGTGTTGGTGTAGGAGGGAGGTAGTGGTGGCAGGAATAATGGTGTTGGTGTACGAGGGAGGTAGTGGTGGCGGGTATAATGGTGTTAGTGTAGGAGAGAGGTAGTGGTGGCAGGTATAATGGTGTTGGTGTAGGAGGGAGGTAGTGGTGGCAGGTATAATGGTGGTGGTGTAGGAGGGAGTTAGTGGTGGCAGGTAAAATGGTGTTGGTGTAGGTTGGAGGTAGTGGTGGCAGGTATAATGGTGTTGGTGTTGGGGGAGGTAGTGCTGGCGGGTATAATAGTGTTGGTGTAGGGGTAGGTAGTGGTGGCGGGTATAATGGTTTTGGTGTAGGGGGTGGGTGGTAGGGGTGGCAGGTATAATGGTGTTGGTGTACTGGGAAGGTAGTAGTGGCAGCTATAACGGTGTTGGTGTAGGAGGGAGGTAGTGGTGGCAGGTATAATGGTGTTGGTGTATGGGGAGGGAGGTTGGGGTGGCATGTATAAGGGTGTTGGTGTAGGGGGGAGGTAGTGGTGGCAGGTATAATGGCCTTGGTGTAGGGGGAGGTAGTGGTGGCAGGTATAATGGTGTTGGTGTACGGGGGGAGGTAGTGGTGGCAGATATAATGGTGTTAGTGTAGGGGGGAGGTAGTTGTGGCAGGTATAATGGTGTTGGTGTAGGGGGGGGAGGGTGGTAGTGGTGGCAGGTATAATGGTGTTGGTGTAGGAGGGAGGTAGTGGTGGCAGGTACAATGGTGTTGGTGTATGGGGTAGGTAGTGGTGGCAGGTATAATGGTGTTGGTGTATGGGGGAGGTAGTGGTGGCAGGTATAATGGTGTTGGTGTATGGGGGAGGTAGTGGTGGCAGGTATAATGGTGTTGGTGTATGGGGGAGGTAGTGGTGGCAGGTATAATGATGTTGGTGTAGGGGGGAGGTAGTGGTGGCAGGTATAATGGTGTGGGTGTAGGGGGGGGGGTGGTAGTGGTGGCAGGTATAATGGTGTTGGTGTAGGAGGGAGGTAGTGGTGGCAGGTACAATGTTGTTGGTGTAGGAGATTGGCAGTGGTGGCAGTTATAATGGTGTTGGTGTAGGGGGAGGGAGTTAGAGGTCGCAGGTATAATGGTGTTGGTGTAGGAGGGAGGTAGTGGTGGCAGGTATAATGGTGTTGATGTAGGTGGGAGGGAGGTAGTGGTGGCAGGTATAATGGTGTTGGTGTATGGGGAGGGAGGTAGTGGTGGCAGGTATTATGGTGTTGGTGGAGAGGGGAAGTAGTGGTGGCAGGTATAATGGTGTTGGTGTATTGGGGAGGGAGGTAGTGGTGGCAGGTATAATGGTGTTGGTGTAAGAGGGATGGTAGTAGTGGCAGGTATAATGGTGTTGGTGTAGGGGGAGGTAGTGGTGGCGGGTATAATAGTGTTGGTGTAGGAGGGAGGTAGTGGTGGCAGGTATAATGGTGTTGGTGTAGGAGGGAGCTGGTGGTGGCAGGTATAATGGTGTTAGTGTAGGAGGAAGGTGGTTGTGGCAGGTATAATGGTGTTGGTGTAGGGTGGAGGTATTTCATGGCAGGTATACTGGTGTTGGTGTAGGGTGAGGTAGTGGTGGCGGGTATAATGGTGTTGGTGTAGGGGGAGGTACTGGTGGCGGGCATAATAGTGTTGGTGTAGGAGGGAGGTAGTGGTGGCAGGTATAATGGTGTTGGTGTAGGAGGGAGGTAGTGGTGGCAGGTATAATGGTGTTGGTGTAGGGGTTGAGGTAGTGGTGGCAGGTATAATGGTGTTGGTGTAGGGGGGGGGTGGTAGTGGTGGCAGGTATAATGGTGTTGGTGTAGGAGGGAGGTAGTGGTGGCAGGTACAATGGTGTTGGTGTAGGAGATTGGCAGTGGTGGCAGTTATAATGGTGTTGGTGTAGGGGGAGGGAGTTAGAGGTCGCAGGTATAATGGTGTTGGTGTAGGGGGGAGGTAGTGGTGGCAGGTATAATGGTGTTGGTGTAGGGGGGGGGTGGTAGTGGTGGCAGGTATAATGGTGTTGGTGTAGGAGGGAGGTAGTGGTGGCAGGTACAATGGTGTTGGTGTAGGAGATTGGCAGTGGTGGCAGTTATGGTGTTGGTGTAGGGGGAGGGAGTTAGAGGTCGCAGGTATAATGGTGTTGGTGTAGGAGGGAGGTAGTGGTGGCAGGTATAATGGTGTTGATGTAGGAGGGAGGTAGTGGTGGCAGGTATAATGGTGTTGGTGTATTGGGAGGGAGGTAGTGGTGGCAGGTATTATAGTGTTGGTGGAGAGGGGAAGTAGTGGTGGCAGGTATAATGGTGTTGGTGTATTGGGGAGGGATGTAGTGGTGGCAGGTATAATGGTGTTGGTGTAAGAGGGGTGGTAGTAGTGGCAGGTATAATGGTGTTGGTGTAGGGGGGAGGTAGTGGTGGCGGGTATAATAGTGTTGGTGTAGGAGGGAGGTAGTGGTGGCAGGTATAATGGTGTTGGTGTAGGAGGGAGTTGGTGGTGGCAGGTATAATGGTGTTAGTGTAGGAGGGAGGTGCTTGTGGCAGGTATAATGGTGTTGGTGTAGGGTGGAGGTATTTCATAGCAGGTATACTGGTGTTGGTGTAGGG
Organism: Paralithodes platypus; assembly: GCA_032716605.1. Taxonomy (NCBI): domain Eukaryota; kingdom Metazoa; phylum Arthropoda; class Malacostraca; order Decapoda; family Lithodidae; genus Paralithodes; species Paralithodes platypus. Next base: position 54,715,492 of record CM064523.1, on the reverse strand, counting down.
GGAGTTAGTGGTGGCGGGTATAATGGTGTTGGTGTAGGGGGAGGTACTGGTGGCGGGCAAAATGGTGTTGGTTTAGGAGGGAGGTAGTGGTGGCAGGTATAATGGTGTTGGTGTAGGAGGGAGGTAGTGGTGGCAGGTATAATGGTGTTGGTGTAGGGGAGAGTTAGTGGTGGCAGGTATAATGGTGTTGGTGTAAGAGGGGTGGTAGTGGTGGCAGGTATAATGGTGTTGGTGTAGGGGGGAGGTAGTGGTGGCGGGTATAATAGTGTTGGTGTAGGAGGGAGGTAGTGGTGGCAGGTATAATGGTGTTGGTGTAGGAGGGAGCTGGTGGTGGCAGGTATAATGGTGTTAGTGTAGGAGGGAGGTGCTTGTGGCAGGTATAATGGTGTTGGTGTAGGGTGGAGGTATTTTATGGCAGGTATAATGGTGTTGGTGTAGGGGGAGGTAGTGGTGGCGGGTATAATGGTGTTGGTGTAGGGGGAGGTACTGGTGGCGGGCATAATGGTGTTGGTGTAGGAGGGAGGTAGTGGTGGCAGGTATAATGGTGTTGGTGTAGGAGGGAGGTAGTGGTGGCAGGTATAATGGTGAGTTAGTGGTGGCAGGTATAATGGCGTTGGTGTAGGGGGAGGTAGTGGTGGCAGGTATAATGGTGTTGGTGTAGGGGGGAGGTAGTGATGGCAGGTATAATGGTGTTGGTGTAGGGTGGAGGTAGTGGTTCCTAATGAAGTTATAACTTTTAAATTATTCGGTGGTCTAGTTGTGCGTATTGCAGTGATATTGACCCGGGATCGAGGCCTTGGCAGATCATAAATATATATATATATATAGCCTATATATATATATATATATATATATATATATATATATATTTGTTTTTTACTAACTTTTTACTTGTTTTTTTTTTAATATTTCTCACTGTATGTCTGATTTCATCATTCAAATGATATATTTACCCTTAACCAATGGCGCACCACATATGTCGAGTTGAATAAATATGGACTATGTTGCGGTGCACCACATATTATGTCGAGTGCCATTTTCAGCACATAATGTTGCTCTGAGAGAGAGCTGAGCGGTGGGACGAGCGTAGTAACCTTATGACCGCTCCCCACCACCGAGGTGGGTGTACTGAGCTGTATTCTACCCTCCTCCTCCCTCTCTCACCCGCTACACAGGGAATTATGTACGGAAATTACCTTATTTTAATTTTTTTGCACTCGTGTTGCACGATCGTTGCAAGAGAACCAGTGGCCGTAAAAGGATGGTTCGGGTGTCATTGGAAAGCTCTGTTTACGCCCTTTCAGGGATAGATACTTGTTTTACGCTCTGGGTCTTGTTTATGCATGAAAATGAGCACGGAAACAACCCTATTTAGGGTAAAAAAAAAACGCTGGGCGGCACAGTGTAAAATACCCTACCCCTCGCTCTTTGTGTGTTAAGTTTCCTAAGTTCATTATTATTCTCAATTAGGTGTTGAATAATACGTCAACTTTCATTTTGTTTGTCCTATTATTTATTCACTAAACGTTTCGTGCTTTCTTTGCACATCTTCAGTAGATTTGTATCTGTAAAAGTAAAAAATATGAATTACTAAAATTATGTTTCTTCCAAATATGAAATAAATAGTTAACATTTGTTTAAAAGAACAAATGAGTGTTCTCAGGCATTAAAATATATATATATATATATATATATATATATATATATATATATATCAATCACTCACATATCGAACTACGCTAAATTAATTAAAACACACTAGTTGTATAACACTGGGTCAGAGTTGAAAAAAATATTGTAAACATGTCACTATAATACACAGGGGTTAATTATCAGGACTTACGAGTTGATTGCTAGCTCAACTGTGACTGATGTCTTAGATTGTATGGGGGGCTCTCTGTGTGCGTGTGTGCGTGTGGTTGTTGGGAGTGTTCATTGTCTCGGTATAGCGTTGCATATGACATATGTTGTTCGTGTGTTTTGGTTAAAATGAGTCAGTACTCGATCTTGGCCTGTGGTTTGGTTGTTTAGTGTCTGTTTTTTGTGTCGGATTAGTATAAATCTAATAATATATTATAAGAACAAGAACGTCAGTAACCTTCTCATGAAAAAAAACTTAACACGAAATCAAAACAACCTCCAGCAAACCAATGTGGTTTATGAATTATCTTGCCCGAACGAAGGTTGCAAACTTCGAAACATGAACTACATTGGTATGACAACAACAACACTAAGCAGACGACTCACTATGCACCTACAATCCGTCTCAATCAAAGAGCATATGATACATCAACACAAATCCACCCTCAGTAGAAAAAAAATAACAGATCACACAAAGATTTTAAAGTATTGCCAAGACACTACACGACTCCAAATAACAGAAGCCTTACTAATCCGAGACAAAAAAACCGACACTAAACAACCAAACCACAGGCCAAGATCGAGTACTGACTCATTTTAACCAAAACACACGAACAACACATATGCAACGCTATACCGAGACAATGAACACTCCCAACAACCACACGCACACACGCACACAGAGAGCCCCCCATACATCAGTCACAGTTGAGCTAGCAATCAACTCGTTAGTCCTGATAATTAACCCCTGTGTATTTTAGTGACATGTTTACAATCTTATTTCAACTCTGACCCAGTGTTATACAACTAGTGTGTTTTAATTAAATTAGCGTAGTTCGATATGTGAGTGATATATATATATATTTATTTTAATGCCTGAGAACACTCACTTGTTCTTTTAAACAAATGTTAACTATTTATTTCATATTTGGAAGAAACATAATTATAGTAATTCATATTTTTTTACTTTTACAGATACAAATCTACTGAAGATGTGCAAAGAAAGCACGAAACGTTTAGTGAATAAACAATAGGACAAACAAAATGAAAGTTGACGTATTATTCAATACCTAATTGAAAATAATAATGAACTTTGGAAACTTAATATATCATTTGAATGATGAAATCAGACATACAGTGAGAAATATAGAAAAAACACGTAAAACGTAAGTAGAAAACAAAATTAATATGCCTTGGTCTTTAATACATTTTGCCTCAATGAAAACATACTGCCTACTTATACAAATATACATATATATACATATATATATATATATATATATATATATATATATATATATACAGGGTGTCCCGGGAGGAAAGGGCATAACTTTGGGAAATGATAAACACAAATATTCTAAGCCCCAAATGTTATATAAGAAATATTACAAATCTCAACCAGTAAAGAGATATTGCATGTAGAAAATCAAATTTTCTTGAGTATTTCCCCATAAGGGTGTCCTAGTACCTACCACACCTCCATCTAAATGCAGTTATTTTACCATGTTATTGTAAAGATATTATAATTCTGTAAGTTGCAAAATGATTGTAGATATAATAGCTCACTTTGGACCAGTTGGAAACTATTTGACATGGAAGAGCCCTTTACAGTGAGGCGGGGGAGGACACTATATAAAACCTTCAATATATTTTTAACGGTTGATTACAACGGTTGATTAACGGTTGATTACAAAAAACGTTAGAGACTAACGTTAGATTAACGTTAGAAAGTAACCTAACCTAACCTAACCTAACCTAACGTTATACTAACGTTAGAAACTAACATAATAGATATTATATGGATATTTACGTTTTAAGGGTTTGTTTACACTTCTTCTTTTTCGTCTTCATCTGGGAGACTTCTTTTCCGTGACTGTCAGTCAACAACTGAGACATCTGGTGGCGAATGCAATGAACTATACTGGTGGCGTCGTAGCCAAAGTAATCACCCTGCCTAATTCATGCCAAGAGTACTCGAGTTCACTGACACGTGATGTCTATCGACCAATCAGGTGATGCCATGATTTGGAAAACAGGTGGCCCAGGATATAAGCTGTCAGTTTGACTCTGGCCAGCTTGTGTAGAGGGTGTGAGCCGATCAAAGCTTTTTCCACCGTCTTTAAAAACACTGAGGCTGCTTAAGACCTTTTCGCCTTCCAATAAGTGTAAACTGTCCAAAGTGCAATAACCAGTGTTTCAAATACAGCTGACGAGGACAGCTGGTTTTGAAATGCACATACACTTGTTTTACATGGAAAAATTCGAAACAAAAATCCACCAGCTGTTGACCAAGATGAGTGGTGATCGAGCCTCCAGCGGCCAGCCAGGCAGCCCAGTACCTCCTCTGTTCATTAAGGTTAGTTGGTTGGTTGGGACAACATAAAGGAGCCGGACCACAGCTAGCTCGGGAATCTTAATGGGTCATCGCAAAGTAACATAAAGTAACAGATTTTTTCGCATAGGATTAAACTGGCATGCAAGGGCTAGTTGGTTATACTGATGTTTTGGACCGACAGTTAGCCCATCGATCTTTTTAGGCCTAATAGGTCCGGTGGAGCATAAGCTATACATCATTGCTATATATGTCATTAAGAGCTGAAATGTATTATAAGGGAGAACAAAAATAAAATAAAATACATAGGCCTACTGTAAAACAATAAGTTTTTCAGCCAGTACCCAACCAGCGGGGGTGTGGGGGCGGCAGCCCCCACCAATAATACTAGGTTAGGTTAGGTAAGGTTGTTAGGTTAGGCTAATGTTAACCCCATTCTTACTAGGTTAGGCTAATGTTAACCCCACTCTTACTAGGTTAGGTTAGGTAAAGTTGTTAGGTTAGGCTAATGTTAACCCCATTCTTACTAGGTTAGGTTAGGTAAGGTTGTTAGGTTAGGCTAATGTTAACCCCATTCTTACTAGGTTAGGTTAGGTAAGGTTGTTAGGTTAGGCTAATGTTAACCCCATTCTTACTAGGTTAGGTTAGGTAAGGTTGTTAGGTTAGGCTAATATTAACCCATTCTTACTAGGTTAGGTTAGGTAAGGTTGTTAGGTTAGGCTAATATTAACCCCATTCTTACTAGGTTAGGTTAGGTAAGGTTGTTAGGTTAGGCTAATGTTAACCCCATTCTTACTTCGTTAGGTTAGGCTAATGTTAACCTTATGAAAACCCAAACAAAGATTGTATTAGGGTTACTGTGTAATTTTAACATGAACATTAGTAAAATCCGAGCCAAGTTTCGTCAAAACTTGGCTCGTGTTTTCTAAATGTCGGGTTATATGGGTATGGAAATTTACAAAACCCGAGCCAACATGTTAATAAGGTTACTGTGTTATTTTCATTTTTAAATTAGTTAAATCCGAGCCAAGTTTCGTCAAAACTTGGCTCGGGTTTTCAAAAAGTCGCGTTTTATGGGTCTGGAAATTGACAAAACCCAAGCCAATAATTTACCAAGGTTACTGTGTTTTTTTCATTTTTACATTTGTTAAATCCGAGCCAAGTTTCGTCAAAACTTGGCTCGGGTTTTCAAAAAGTCGGGTTTTATGGGTCTGGAAATTGACAAAACCCGAGCCAATATTTTACCAAGGTTACTGTATTTTTTTCATTTTTACATTTGTTAAATCCGAGCCAAGTTTCGTCAAAACTTGGCTCGGGTTTTCAAAAAATTGGGTTTTATGGGTCTGGAAATTGAACAAACCCGAGCCAAATTTGGGTTACAAATGTGTATTATCGTGTTCTATAGTGTTCTATACGCTTTTTACCCCTCAATTTCCCTGATCTTCATAGCCCTCCCCACTATCGGGGGGCGTGTCTTTAGATTGATGGATAATGGGTAAATGCTTAATTCCCATTCAATTTCATCACTAGATACGACTAAAACACCAAAAACAAAATCAAAATACCAAAACAAATACCTGAAAAACACATTGTTGCGTCTCCTGTATATTAACCCTTACGTTAGTCATACGTTAGTTTCTAATGTTAGTCTAACGTTAGGTTAGGTTAGGGTTAGGTTAGGTTTGGTTAGTTTCTAACGTTAATCTAACGTTAGTCTAATGTTAGTTTCTAATGTTAGGTTAGGTTAGTTTCTAACATTAATCTAAAGTTAGTTTCTAACGTTAGTCTAACATTAGGTTAGGTTAGGTTAGTTTCAAAAGTTAATCTAATGTTAGTTTCTAACGTGAGTCTAACGTTAGTTTCTAACGTTAGTCTAACGTTAGGCTAGGTTAGGTTAGTTTCTAACATTAGTCTAATGTTAGGTTAGGTTAGGTTAGGTTAGGTTCTAACGTTAATCTAACATTAGTTTCTAACGTTAGGCTAACGTTAGTTTCTAACGTTAGTCTAACGTTAGACTAACGTTAGAAACTAACCTAACCTAACTTAACCTAACATTAGAAACTAACGTTAGACTAACGTTAGAAACTAATGTTAGAAACTAACCTAACCTAGCCTAACCTAACCTAACGTTAGACTAATGTTCGAAATTAACGTAAGACTAACGTTAGAAACTAACGTTAGAATAACGTTAGAAACTAACCTAACCTAACCTAACCTAACCTAACCTAACGTTAGACTAACGTTAGAAACTAACGTTAGACTAACATTAGAAACAAACGTTAGATTAACGTTAGAAACTAAGCTAACCTAACCTAACTTAACCTAATGTTAGACTAACGTTAGAAACTAATGTTAGACTAACATTAGAAACTAACATTTGATTAACGTTAGAAACTAACCTAACGTAACCTAACGTAACCTAACCTAACCTAACCTAACCTAACGTTAGACTAACGTTAGAAACTAACGTTGGACTAACGTTAGAAACTAACCTTAGATTAACGTTAGAAACTAACCTAACCTAACCTAACCTAACGTTCGACTAACTTTAGAAAATAACGTTAGACTAACGTTAGAAACTAATGTTAGATTAACGTTAGAAATTAACCTAACCTAACCTAGCCTAACCTAACCTAACATTAGACTAACGTTAGAAACTAACGTTAGAAGCTAACGTTAGATTAATGTTAGAAACTAACCTAACCTAACCTAACCTAACGTTAGACTAACGTTAGAAACTAACATTAGACTAACATTAGAAACTAACGTTAGATTAACGTTAGAAACTAACCTAACCTAAACTAACCTAACCTAACCTATCCAAACCTAACGTTAGAAACTAACCTTAGATTATCATTTGAAACTAACCTAACCTAACCTAATGTTAGACTAATGTTAGAAACTAACGTTAGACTAATGTTAGAAACTAACGATAGAAACTAACCTAACCTAACTTACCCTAACATTAGAAACTAACGTTAGACTAACGTTAGAAACTAATGTTAGAAACTAACCTAACCTAGCCTAACCTAACCTAACGTTAGACTAACGTTAGAAACTAATGTTAGACTAACGTTAGAAGCTAACGTTAGATTAATGTTAGTACCTAACCTAACCTAACCTAATCGAACCTAACCTAATCGAACCTAACCTAACGTTAAACTAACGTTAGAAACTAGCGTTAGACTAACGTTAGAAACTAATGTTAAATTAACGTTAGAAACTAACCTAACCTAACCTAACCTAATGTTAGACTAACGTTAGAAACTAACGTTAGACTAACGTTAGAAACTAACGTTAGACTAACGTTAGAAACTAACTTTAGATTAACGTTAGAACTAACCTAACCTAACTTAACCTAACCTAACCTAACCTAACGTTAGACTAATGATAGAAACTAACGTTAGACTAACGTTAGAAACTAGTGTTAGAATAATGTTAGAAACTAACCTAACCTAACCTAATGTTAGACTAACGTTAGAAACTAACATTAGATTAACGTTAGAAATTAACCTAACCTGACCTAACCCAACCTAACCTAACGTTAGACTAATGTTAGAAACTAACATTAGACTAACATTAGAAACTAACGTTAGATTAACGTTAGAAACTAACCTAACCTAACCTACCTAACCTAACCTAACCAAACCTAACCTAACGTTAGAAACTAACGTTAGTCTAACGTTAGGTTAGGTTAGGTTAGTTTCTAACGTTAATCTAACGTTAGTTTCTAACGTTAGTCTAACGTTAGATTAGGTTAGGTTAGGTTTGGTTAGGTTAGGTTAGGTTAGGTTTGGTTAGTTTCTAACGTTATTCTAACGTTAGTTTCTAACGTTAGTCACTAACGTTAGTCTAACTTTAGGTTAGGTTAGGTTATTTTTGGTTAGGGGTGATTTAGAAGTTTTCAAAATCAAAATCAAAATTAGGCCTATTGTGTCTATTAAATGGTTTAAATCCAAACATTTATATACCGTTGCAATCGCAACGACGAGACGAATCCATATATACCCTTGACAACACAAAATTCCAACATGACCTGCCAAGGTATTCGGGTTCGCCTGGATGATTCTGGGCGAATGACTGGTCGAAAATAGAATCTACGACCATGTATGGATGCTGTTGGGCGAGCGGAATCAAATCGCACCAAGTAGAATTAATTAGGACTCTTAGTTTGGGCTACAGAAGACTTTTAAAGTTGAAAAAGTGCTAATTTCGGGCGTTTCTGGAGGTCAAATCAAAACGAAATCCTAAACTATTGGTCCGATTTGAATTATGTTTGTGGCATTGGATTCCGCGGGTGAAAGTTTACTTGTGGTAGAAATTTGAGCAAAATCCATACATACATAACCCGTCTATGGGTGATTTAGAAGTTTTCAAAATCAAAATCAAAATTAGGCCTATTGTGCCTACAAAATGGTCTAAATCCAAACGTTTATATACCGTTGTGATCGCAACGACGATACGAATCCATAATTACCCTTGAAAACACAAAATTCCAACATGACCTGCCCAAGGTACTTGGGTTCGCCTGGACTTAAAATAACCCAAGTATTTTCAAAATATATTGTTTGATTCTGGGCGAATGGCTGGTCGAAAATGGAATCTACGACCATGTATGAACGCTGTTGGGAGAGCGGAATCGAATGGCACCAGGTATAATTAATTAGGACTCTTAGTTTGGGCTGCAGAAGACTTTTAAAGTTGAAAAAGTGCTCATTTCGGGCGTTTCTGGAGGTCAAATCAAAACTAAATCTTAAACTATTGGTCCGATTTGAATTGTGTTTGTGGCATTGGATTCAGCGGGTGAAAGTGCACTTGTGGTAGAAATTTAGGCAAAATCCATACATAAATAACCCGTCTATGGGTGATTTAGAAGTTTTCAAAATCAAAATCAAAATTAGGCCTATTGTGCCTACAAAATGGTCTAAATCCAAACATTTATATACCGTTGCAATCGCAACGACGAGACGAATCCGTTACGAATCCACATTCAACTACCACCACACACCATACAGTCACCCACATTCAACTACCACCACACACCATACATCACCCACATTCAACCAACACCACACCCATACACTCACCCACATTCAACTACCACCACACACCATACAGTCACCCACATTCAACTTCCACCACACACCATACTGTCACCCACATTCAACTACCACCACACATCATTCAGTCACACACATTCAACTACCATTACACACTATACAGTCACCCACATTCAATGATTCAATCAACACCACACAGTCACCCACATTCAACTACCACCACACACCACACAGTCACCCACATTCAACTACCACCACACACCATACAGTCGCCCACATTCAACTACCACCACACACCGTACAGTCACCCACATTTAACTACCACCACACACCATACAGTCACCCACATTCAACTACCACCACACACCATACAGTCACCCACATTCAACTACCACCACACGGTCACCCACATTCAACTACCACCACACACCATACAGTCACTCACATTCAACTACCACCACACACCATACAGTCACCCACATTCAAATACCACCACACACCATACAGTCACCCACATTCAACTACCACCACACACCATACAGTCACCCATATTCAACTACCACCACACACCATACAGTCACCCACATTCAACTACCACCACACACCATACAGTCACCCACATTCAACTACCACCACACCATACAGTCACCCACATTCAACTACCACCACACACCATACGGTCACCCACATTCAACTACCACCACACACCATACAGTCACCCACATTCAACTACCACCACACACCATACAGTCACCCACATTCAACTACCACCACACACCATACGGTCACCCACATTCAACTACCACCACACACCATACAGTCACCCACATTCAACTACCACCACACACCATACAGTCACCCACATTCAACCAACACCACACCCCATACACTCACCCACATTCAACTACCACCACACATCATACAGTTACCCACATTCAACTACCACCACACACCATAGTCACCCACATTCAACCAACACCACACCCTATACACTCACCCACATTCAACTACCACCACACACCATACACTCACCCACATTCAACCAACACCACCACCATACAGTCACCAACATTCCCCTCCTTCACCCACCACCACCATCACCACCAGCAGAGTTTGGTATGTTAAAGGTGTGAGGGCCACACCAAAGTTTCTTAATATCAGGAAGAAATAAAGCCATGACCTTCTTCATGCCAACCAACCAACCAGGTTCACCTAGAATTTTGCTTCACTCCTACCTTGTTATTGAAATATATATATATATATATATATATATATATATATATATATATATATATATATATATATATATACCAGTATATTGTGCAGAGTAAATTGAGCTACAAAGGCTTTAATAGGAAGCCATTTATATCAGTTAGCTCGGCGTGTGTGTGTGTGTGTGTGTGTGTGTATTATGTATGTGTGTGTGTTTACAATATTAAGACATCATTAACTTGAATATGTATATTGCAGTAGTGCAAATACAATGAGGAACATATTCAAAATGTTCTCTTAAAATCTTTTGCATTTAAACTGCATTGTAACACATACACTAACACTGAGATATCTGCCCTATTTATAGATGAAGAGGAGTTAGGGCTGCATAAACTACATTGTATGTATGTGGGTATTTTACTGCTACGGAAATGTATTAGAGTGAGTAATCGAATCAGGGTTCACACATTTATTATAGGTAAATCGAAGTAGAATCATAGGACGTGACAGTCCCAACATGACATGAAATAGTATAGGATTTATTATATACACTGGGGTTTACCTTTAAGAGGTTACCATAATCAACAGAGTATAATGGCAAGTAATCAGGTATCAACTTAATTCTCATTACCTGTATCAAGAACAAGGAAACAATAAATAGGACAAGAAATATATGAACACACGATGTACAGAGAAAGGTACAAGGATGATATATTCAATAATCAAGAACGATGCTCGTGAGTGTGGTTGGAATGTAAGGGGGTAATATAGCTGGACTCTAGTATGATGTAACGGTAGGCAGAGCTAGTTATCTATGAATAGGCAGTTGTTAGACGACTGAGTGGTCGGGCTAACGTGTAACAATCTACTCGTAGGATAACAATATTAATTTCTGATAGTGTGTTGAGGGTTTGACTTTAACGGCAACTGATTGAATAAATGTTAGACAGACCACGGATAACTTCTGCAGTGAGGCTGACAGAGGGAAACAAAGATAGTAAATACTCTTTTTACGTCCAAAAACAAATGACTTCTGCAGTGTGGCTGACAGAGGGACCAGGAGATATTGAATACTCCTTATTTTATTATCACACTGAGACTTTTGGGCCTTGGAGCAACTAGGGAGGTATTGGAACACTCAGCTCAAGAGGGAAGGTGAGATGCTTTCCCTAACCTGGTCTGAGCACCTATTCACTCCTTATGTCTTCCCTTGCTCTTCTTGGCTACATGGAAAAAGGGTGACTTTGGCCTTTCCTAATGTTGACATAGGCCCTTGTCGCTCCGGCGTCAGGGAGAGGGGGATAGCAAAGGTAGGACCTGCAATATTTGCTTTTGTATCCCCTCCCACCTCCAGTCTGCAGGTGTGCGAGGTGGGGCCGGCGTTGCGTCGTTCAGGTTGGCTGGGTCGACCTGGCCGCTGGTCAACCACAGGTCAGCTTGTGGAAGTGACGTCACATCCGGTGGCGTGAGACCGTAGCACCGCTTTCTCGTATGCAAAGTAGTTTGCTGTGGCTTGTTTGGTTTATGTTGGTGGGGGGGGGATGATACACCTTTCCTCGAGGAGACTTGCCTATACCGAACCCATTCTGCTTGAGAGAGAACGGGTGAAGGGGAGGCTTCGGAATTGTAGAGCCCCAATGGTCGTCAATGTCTTTGGTTGTTTTGATACTGTGTAGGGATAGGCCTTTGGTGTGTCTGCCACAGGTGATCACAGCTGTTTGGGTGTGCCTGGTTCTGATGGTGTTGGTGCGATGGTCGGCTTGGGGCACCCTGATATGTTTCGGAGGTGCAGGTGGCTGGTTTCTGTGGGCGGCTTGCCCTTCCTTCGTATACCACCACTCCCTCCGGTACAAAAGTTACGACCTCGTGGCTGGAGAAGGAACTTTTTCTCAGACGTCGTGACGGCAAAGGGCTGTAGGTGCTGGAGGAAGTAGTACCAATAACGGGTAAAGTCGTTGCAGGGCCCGTCCCTCCTGACGATGGTCAGAACTGTGGATTGATCAGCCGACCTCAGCATCTCCAGTAGTTGGTCTGGCCAATTCAGGCGGTACTTCTTTCCATCTACTGAGGTCCACAAAACAAAACGTATCAGTATGTGTGGGACGTTTGAGGTTCTCCTAGGTGTGCTCTGTGTGGTAGGGTACAAGTAACTATTAACCTTTGACCTGAGTGGGTCCCTTTTCTTAGTTGTTGTGGACGTTAAAAATTGTCTGCAATAAAGATTTCTCAGGAAGTTATGAACCGATGACCACGACATTTGGTGAGCAGATAGGATATGTTCCAAGTAACAAGTGATTAAATATTGGATGCAATCAATAGAGCGCGTATCTCCGCCAGCGTAGGCGGCTCTCACAGGTATGAACCAATGTTCACGAAATTTGGTGGTTATTATTGAACCAAATTTAATGATCTTCCACCTGTATATACTGTAATCTATCCTCTACAGTCTAGGCCACAACAGAGCCCTTATTTTAACATTCCCTCCTGTGCGTTGTAACATGCACCTCGGAGTTAACATGCCTGCACGGATCTATAGTCCGATTGGACTTGTTGGTCATACGTGTTGTGCTGTTTCCTTGATATTTCCTTCTTTCTTACTATTCTAGCATCCACGCTGTTATTTTTATCATTTTTGATCAATGTTTATATATCTGATCTTTATGATATTATAAAGATATACAGAGAGGGAGAGAGTAAGAGTGACTGTCATTAAGAGAGTTAATACCAGCCACCAAAAAACCCATTTACTATTAAACCATAACAGACTCCTGAACCAATATAACTACCGCTCTCTCTCTCTCTCTGTCACAGACACACAAACATACACACACACACCTTTCCCATCCCTAACTCCGCTTCAGTTCATAAAAGTCTATCGTACCTTCCCTTCCTCTGTCTTTCATCTTTTTGGTCTCTCCCAGACAGACCAACCATGGGTCGTGACAAAAGAGGCTGCTAATGGAACAATATTTGTGTCCAACTTGTGACTGGCTGCTGGGTAGCTGTGTTGACTGGAGACAAAGTAAGTGACAGGGGGGAGGCTAACAGTTTGCCACATAGAGTTAAATAACCCGGTTCTTTGTTGTGGACGCATTTTGACTTATAGGCGTGGTTTTCGGATCATTATGATATGGATATACCCGTAAATTGCAGCCCTGATTGTTGTAGAGGGTATGTTCCTGCTAAAGTTGAAAAACTTGTTAATATCTGACAACCATTAATTAAGAGTTGATATTTTAGTTTGATTATTTCAACTCGGCATAAGAACACTATATCAATTCCTTGACTAAGGCAGACCATTTCTAAGCGTAATTAAATGTATTGGGTCAGCCTAATATAAGAAACAGAGGTATTACGTCACTGAGGACGTTTATCCTAAACAAAGCAAAATCGTCGACTTTTAACTAATACAAACAAGTTGTCATTGCACTAAAGTGGTCAAACATACATCGACAATTTGTAAGCCACTTAATCTAGACATATCAATTTCTTGTGATGTTTTTGTTTTAGAAAGGTGTTCTGTAAAATCCAGTGACATATCATTTATACCAATACAAATAAACGTTAAGAACGGTAACTGTCTTAAATGTTTGAAGAGTCATAACTATTTTCGAAGGGAGAGATAATCATTTCCCTTATTGGCGCCCCCACTACTGAGTGCGTTGGAATATTAGAGGGGAAAACAAAAACTGGAATGGGATATTTGAGTTATGTTTAGGATAAAATAATACATATTGACACAAATTAGACTTTGTGGAAGTATATAATTATGTTGTAGACGGGGAGGATGAATATAATACAGAATAAGTGAACAATACTCGCGTACTATTGTGCACTTAAATTAACGGATGGCAAGGAATGTCATGTTAATTTTGGGTTAGTTTGTTTTTAATGAATATACATAATTAGAGTGTCATGGATATATATTTATGAAATTTAATTTTCCTAATACCAGTCGAATTACGTCAGTTTAGGTGTGCCTATGTTCGCAAAAGGCGACATGTGGTTGATGAAAAATTAAAGGGCTTTTACCATCGTGGCAGCCAGTGAAGGTTCAGTGAAAAGGTTGTGGAGTGATGAAGATTGGTGAGGTATTGAGGAATATAGGTCAAAGTTGGAGAAAGTGGTAGTAACAAACACAAAATATTGCATACAAAAGAGAACTGTGGCGAATTGTTAAGGCAATTACTTTTCGTTAGTGATCGGGATAATGGTGTGATTACCTATTCAATATCAGGATAAACCTACATCATTATTACTGGACATGTGGAGAAATATTGCCAACCCCATGTCGAACGAAATAGGTTATAGGAAACGGATTGCTGGTTTATCAAAACAAATCTATCATTCCGTTTGTTAACGATAATTTGTATCAAATTATTTTGTTCATGAAGATGTAGATTTTAAGTTAACTGTGGTATGTTTTATGAATATGACCATTAACATTGGTATTGTGTAAGTAAAGGAAGTTTATTGATTTTAACTGTAAGTGGTTTAATGCTTGCACTATTGGACAATGGTGAAGGTTAAAGGCTCACAACTTATTTGTATTTTTGTGTAAGCCAAAGAAATAGGTACTGATAAGTTAAGGACAGTTGGTTGTGTTTGGAGAAGGGTTGAACAAGTGATGGAGTAGAATTTTGGAATGTATATTCTGGGATTATATGAGTTTTGGCAACGAAACGTTTTAGTTGAAGTGTTAATATAAAATGGTGAAAGCAAGTGTGCTGCAGGAGTCGTGTTTGTTAGTATAAAAAGGGATTGATGGTGGAGGTTACTGCTTACCTAAGGGTAAGGCAGGTTAGTGGATGGATTAGCCAAACACCACTGTAGAAAAATAGTGCTAACAAGATACACAGAGGGCCTCTGAGTCGGACGGATCCTAAATTGAGTGGTCAATCCTGTAAGTCCTTCACTAAGCTGGCTCGGGTTGTCCCTCTCACAGGGAATAGGTCCGCTTGGGGGCATTCTGTGTGTGGCCACCCTCGTAAGGGGAGTAAGGCGTCCGGCAATAGATAGATAGATAGATGGTGGAGGTCATGACAGAAGTCAGTGGGTGAAAACACAACAACAAACTTATTGGTAAGATTATGAAGTTAATGATGGTGGTGAAAGAGTAGGTGATTATTACAGCTGAAGGGTTGGTTTATTAATGTTCTGTGTGTTAAGATTATAGGTAGAACAAAGCTAATTAGGACGCAGGAATAATTGAATATATATGACAGCAATTGAAGGTGACAAACGAGGATGTAAATGCGTATGGATTATGGATGCAGAGAGAGAGAGAGATAAATACTAAATTATTTGCATAGTCAATGTGAGTTAACACTAATAGCGGAAAGTATTCATCTTCTGGAAGAGGTATATTTACAGTACTTCCAACCTAGACAAAGACTTCCCCTAAAGCCACCTATATTGATAGTTATGTGACTAAGAGTGATATTGACGACGATAATAATACGACGATATATATGCACTTATGGCACCTGTCTGTATTGGAAGGAGAAAATTGAAGCCATAAATGGCCAAACAAATTTAAGTGGCCTATACTGTATATTGTACTGGTAATTCGTTTATTTGGACTTATTTTAATCCCTGTAAGGACCAAAGTTACAACAACTTTTCACAAATGTTTACCATAATAACTACACCATTAATGCTTTCTGGAATACATCAACATAAAAGTGGACATTTTTTATCTGAAAGTAGTTTGAAGAAAAATGCTAACAAAATATAACACACAAAATAACAAGTAAATGTGTGTGTATGTGTGTGTGTCTGTGTGTCTGTGTGTGTGTGTGTGTGTGTGTGTGTGTGTCTGTGTGTGTGTGATTAGGTTGAACAAAATATAATCTCGGAATATGTATGCAAGATGGAGTGAGAAAAATATATTATTTGACGGTACATGCAGAGAGAGAGAGAGAGAAAGAGAGAGAGAGAGAATGAGAGTGAGAGTGAGAGAACGATTAAGAAGTAAGTGTTGAAAGAAAGCAATACAATATGTCTGTGAACGGAAGCAACAAGATACATATGGCCAATTGCAGCAAGTGAGAGAATGATACAAAACGTAAACACATGAGAAAACATCCTAACAGGTAGGGAATCAACGAACATTAGGGCACACACACACACACACACACACACACACACACACACACACACACACACACACACATTGAGAAGGTATTATGGATAATTTTATCACGTCTTATCAAATTAACGTCAACATATTTTTGTGGGCGATCATACATAAATAAAGTTAATAAACAAGGTTTGTGGGTGCTAAATGTAATTATTTTCCGTTCAAGCTAAACTAATACAGTTATCAGTAAAACGAATCGTCCCATGACTCTTGTCCCTAGCTGTATATGTTACACTGTATTTAGCAACAGTACCAATAATCGTGTACTATAAGTATTACTATGACAGTCAATAATAATAGACTTTGTGATTGACGTGAAGCTCTGAAGCTGGTGATTGGCTCCATTGATGACAATGTGTCCATCATTAATGTTAGGTTCATGATTTACTAATAATATAAACTCATTATGGTAATGGCTTGCTGGGAGGTAGTATTGTGGGTGCCTGCAGGCCTGATATATATTTATCAGATGAGGTTGTGTTCGTTCTGTAAGAACATTATATACGAGACTCTTGCATTTGCTTGCTGATATATCTGTTATACTCTTCAAAGCATGGTTTTACTATACACTTTTTTTAATTAAAGTTATTTTGAATATTTATTAGTCTATTGTTCTTGTTGCTACATGCGGAATGATAATGTTTCTGGATTGTTCATCTTTTAGGTAGGGTACTCTCTCTTATTGTTGTTGATTTACTCCTAAGCTCTTCCTTCTCTTCCTCCTATTCCTCGTCCAGATCTTCTTCCTCTTCCATCTCCACCATCTTCAACAACCACTTCAAAGTTTTTCCATTAAACTTTTCGTTCTTGTATAACCTTGTCAGAGGCTGCAGAAGGTTCATGGTTGACCTTGGCTTGATGATCTCTGAAACAAGTTTATCTCAAACCAAAAAGATGGTTTACCAACATTGTGTGACCGTTGTCTGTATGTCTCCAGGACAGACAATACACTTATGCCATAATATCTGAATCTCCTCGAAAGAGGTAGTTTCTGAGCTCCCTACCTAGGCAAACTCCTTTGTCTCTTCTCTCCACTTACATATTTCATTCTTGCTGGAATTGTGCCCTCATTCAACCTGTCCCAAAGAAAACATGCCAGTTTTCAAAAATGTCTATACTCACTTTTTAGGTATTTTTTTTTTTGGCTATTGGCCTGTCCGTTCACCTATGATAGGCACAATTTTGGGACAGGCCAAAAACTATCCTGTACTAAAACTGAATAGTGGTCATTCGTTCCCTAAGGTGTGTCATTAATGTTCCCTAACATGAACATTTTTCTGACCGGCCCAAATTTGGCAAAACTAGCCTGTCCCGAAAAAGCATATTTTCCGTCAACATATAATGTTTTTTACGCTATATAAGTTACTTAAGGTTTTTTAACCCTTAAAGATCGGGACCCGACTTAAGTCCGTATCGAAAAATTTGGACTATGTGGCGGGGCCCGACTTAAGTCCGAGTGCAATTATGGCGCAATATTGGCTCTGAGAGAGAGACGAGTGACTGGAGGAGCATGGGTTACCTCATGACCGCTCGCCACGGCCGCCGTGGACCTACTGAGATTTACTCCACTTACATCCACCCTCACTCCCTCGCCACATACGTAATTATATAAAGAAATTACCGTATTTTAGCAATCTTGCCCTTCGGTTGCACGATCGTTGCAAGACAACCAGTGATCGTAGAAGGATGGTTCGGGTGTCATTGGAAAGCTCAATTTACGCCCTTTCAGGGATACATACTGGTATTATGCTCTGGGTCTTGTTTATGCATGAAAAAGAGCACGGAAATAACTCCATTTATGGTAAAAAAAAAAACGCTGAGCGGCACAGTGAAATATACTCCACCACCCGCTCGTAAGGTGTTAAGGGCAAAACTGGCAGAAATAGTGCTAGCGTTACCAAAACTATGCACTAGGATTATAATGTTATGTTTTTTCCAAATTTTGCATCCATTTTGTAATAACTGAAAAAAATGGAAGTGGTAAAGCCAAATATGTTAAAAAGAAATGATAAAGTTGACCATATTTCCTTTCTCTGAAGATTAATCCAATTTCTAGGTGCAATTTTGAAATCAGCATAAAACACTACTCCTAATTCAAAGTTCTGGTAACGCTAGTCCTAGCTGGCAGAAATGGGGCTAGCGCTACCAGAACTATGCAATAGGAGTAGAATGTTATGCAAATTCCAAATCTTGCATCCATTTTGTAATAACTGAACAAAATGGAAGTGATAAAGCAAAAATATGTTAAAAAGAAATGATAAAGTTGACCATATTCGGGGAAATTTAACAAAATAATAATTGATTTGTGTTTTTATTGACCAATAATTGTTTTCCTGAGCTTAGGCATTACGGAATGTCCCATACTCAACACTAATTTCAGTTTATCATCATTTCAGGTAATCATTTCAGTAATAAAGTCTCTAATTGCGCCAAGGTAGTTAGTGTCCTTATTACTGTATGGAATCAGATCATTAATACCAATAACCTCCAACATCTGTCGTAGAATAGAAAAGTGTATTCTGCTATCATCTAGTACAAACCGGGGCACCTCTGCGGCACGCAAATATCCCAACACGTAGACATATCTCATTAATATTATGGTGACACCCTTCAAAATCTCACGCCCATGTTTCTCCTCGTCGTTGTCCACATTCATGACGTTACCGACAATGAGGGTATAATGGTTCCAGATAATGTCATTTGCTATACTGTAAGCTAGATACGAATCTTCGTGAATCAACGTTATAAATTACCGAAAAACGGGATGTCGCAGATGATTTTCTAACTACGTCGATCTGGTAGGTTGCTCTTGAGCGAGGCAGTTCAACGGAAGATGCTTTACCTTTTAGCACGTCAATTAATACGGTGAGACCGAACCGTCCCCTGATTACCAAGTGAACGTCGGTCACAATGGAAGGATTCAAGAAAGAGAGCTTGATCTTCTCCTGCAGATTTTCCTAATGTTACAATACCCTACTTGTAGTCTACAAGCTCTGCAACTCCCCTTACCTAGCATAACGAGAGTGGTGGATACGTGTTTGTATGTGTTTTGAAATGTCAAGTTCGCTTGGTGGTGGAGTATAGCCAGCCAATCTGTTGCAAGTAGTTGCATGTTACAGTAGCCTATTTGTGTGTACTGCATTCCTGATTTTTTGTTTCTGTGAATAAGCTATCCTCATATTCGTGAATTTCTGTTTTTGTGACTAGGCTTTGTCAGTCAGCCATTTTCTGCATATTCTAATTTGTTTTTTAATTTGTGTGTGCGTTTTTGTATTTTTGTATTTTTCTGACTAGGCTACGTCATTCGGCCAAGTTTATAACACTCCAACAAGTTTGTTTTCGTCACTAGGCTACGCCGGCCAGCCAATTTCTGTGTATTTCAGAATTTTTGTTTTTGTGACCTAGATGCGTCAGTCGGCCAATTCCTGCATATCACACCCAGTTGCCTATTCTGAACCCTTGCAGCCTATTCCTACATTTTACAGAAATATTTTTGTATCTGTTTTTGACTAGGCTATCCCCTGGTGGCCTATTGCCAAGCAGTCCATAATTTTTGTCTTTGACTAGGCTAGTACCCCTGGAAGCCTATTTCTTGTTTCAATTGTTTCCAGAAACTTTGTTTTTGACTGGGCTAGCTCGCTTGGTAGCTTATTTCCAGCACTCAACATGTTTGGTTTTGTCCACAGCAAGATGCCCAATATACGTGACTGCGGGTCGTGCAACAGACGCTTCGGTATGACAATCTTCGAGTTCGAGAGCGCGACGAACTGCAGGTTCTGTGTCCAGCGGGTTTAACAAGAGGAGAAGCTAGGAAAGACTCTCCAATTAAATGATGTGGTAACTCTCAGAGTTAATACCCTTAAAGAGTTGGTGAGTGAAAACGTCGGAAATTAAGCCTCCCTGCCAGCAACAAGACACAGGGATTCAGAATTGCCAAGGTTGGATGTAGCGCTACCTCAGACCTCAACCAATATCCAGACCTCTGACAATACCGCAACCCTCGTTCCTGATGAAGATAATTTTCTGCTCGCAAGACATAGTGTACGCCCAGGTACTGCTACCAAGAAGGTGATCCCTATTACAATGTGCGGGTGCCCAACCCCAAAAGGGGTTGAAATAGGGGAACTATCCCCTCGCCAAAGGCGGCTTTCTAGGGCCTTTCCTAGCTGATGCTGAGAGGATTGGGTTCTATTCATGTGGTGATGGGCTGGTCTATCAGAATGAGAACTGAACGATCTCTGCCATACCCATAGCTTACTCTGACTGTTCCTTTCACTTATATATTTTCTAGATCTCAAGTGACGGCGTCTCTTCCGTGGATTGACCTCCCAAATTAACAAGATTGGAAGCCAAAGCGTCACATTTTTTCCTTTGCCCCTCAGCTTTCTCTTCATAATTGGTGAGGGGCACAGGGCCCTGGGTGGGGCTTTGGTTTCCCGGGCGTTTCCAGCACCTCCTCAGCTCCCCGCCATGGAGTGGCTTCGGTCACCCAGGCTTTATTGTGATCGGCAGGGAGGGTTATGTGGGGGCGCTCGGTTATAGCCTTGGCCTTGCCCGGGTCCTTGGGGCTGTTCGGCCAGGCAGCTTGGGGAACAACAACAACAACAACAATGTGTCAAAACCGTTTTCAAATTCTTGCTACCGATGAAGAAGAAACGGAGAAAGTACGGCTTGTGGGGAACTCCATGGTTGGCGGCCAGCTCAACGAGTTCTGCGCCAGATCACCCAGGACCAGAAAACTATTCTGTATCCTGGGTGGCAGCGTGGACGAAGTCGTTGCTGCTGTGGACGAGGTGACCAGGATGACCCCCACAAACACAACCTATGTCATACATGTTGGATCAAATGACGTCCAACGCACACAATCAGAAGAACTCTTGAACAAATACAAGCAGCTTATCAAGACGTACCACGAAAAATCTAGTAGGATCATCATCTCAGGCATCATTCCCCAGAATTAACGCAAAGAATCTCTTCTGGTCCACAGCCACGAATAAATGTTGTCAACTCGCCAATATTCTGCAGGGAAGAGAACATCGGCTTCATCAACACTTGTGATAATTTCTACCACGATCAACATTTGTTCTCAAGAGATGGTGTCCATCTAAACCCGGTAGGAACTGCCCGGTTTGCCGTCTGCTGAATGATGCAGTAAAGAACAATCATTAACAAAAACAGGGCCAACAGTCATCAGAATGGGAGGACAACTTAAATCTACGAAGAAATACAAA
Source organism: Paralithodes platypus (assembly GCA_032716605.1). Classification (NCBI taxonomy): domain Eukaryota; kingdom Metazoa; phylum Arthropoda; class Malacostraca; order Decapoda; family Lithodidae; genus Paralithodes; species Paralithodes platypus. Next base: position 54,693,655 of record CM064523.1, on the reverse strand, counting down.
CCCAAGACAAGCAAAATCATCAAATACATGTGGCAAACATCAAATAATATCAAGAACCATAACTCTAAAGGTCTTCTACTTGAAAGCTCGAAGTATACGCAATACATTTTCAGATTTAGAGCAATTCGTGTTTACAGAACATTTTGATGTAATCGGCATATCAGAATCTTGGCTAAATACGGAAGACAGAGACTTTTTAGCAGAGTTTTCACTTCCCAGCTATGTAATGTTTGAGAAAAGCAGAGTTAATAAAAATGGATGCCGCATTATACTTTTCATCAAAGAAAGTCTTAGCCCAATTCTCGTCAAAACCTCAAATAGTAAATATTGATTCACCTTACGTGCTGATAAAAAAAAATAATAAAGAAAAAAAAATAATCCTACCATTAACCCTTATTGAGCGGGCTAGGTGGTCTATTTTACCGTAGCGCCCAGCGTTTTTTTTTTAACCCTAAATAGGGTTGTTTACGTGATCATTTTCATGCCTAAATAAGACCCAGAGCGTAAAACAAGTATCTATCCCTGAAAGGGCGTGAACAGAGCTTTCCAATGACACCCAAACCATCCTTGTACGACCACTGGTTATCTTGCAACGATCGTGCAACACGAGTGCAAAAACCCTGTAATTAGGTAATATCCCTACATAATTCCCTGTGTAGTGAGTGTGAGAGGGGAGGGAAGGGTGGGATTCATATCCGTAGGTCCACCGCGGTGGTGTGGAGCGGTTATAAGGTTACTACACTCGTCCCACCGCTCAGCTCTCTCTCTCAGCAACATTACGTGCTGAAAATGGCGCTCGACATAAGTTGTGAACCGCCACATAGTCCATATTTATTTCACACGACATAAGTTGCGCGCCGCCAATTAAGGGTTAATATACAGGCCTCATGCCCAATCAGTGCAGACCGACCAAGAAATGTACGAGCAAATTGCAGAAATAAGTAACATACACAATACCATAATTTTTGGCGACTTTAATTTACCAGTGACCAAGTGGGGCTACACTCTTACTTCACACTCCGGACACAATCTGTATGCGAACCTACAAGAAAACTCCCTTTATCAATTTGTTCAATCTCCATCCCGAGGTAATAATGTTCTTGACCTTTTATTTGCAACAAAAGAAGACTTGATTGATAACATGACTGTTGGTGATGAATGCTGCAATAGTGACCACGGTACGATCACTTTCAGTATAAAATTGAATAGCAATAAACTCAATAACAGAAATGAGAAAGTTCCAAAATTCAAGCGAGCAAATGTCCATAAACTCGGAAACAAATTTAAAGAAGCCAATTGGAGTTTTCTAAACAATAATGAGATAAACCAATCATGGAACATTTTCACAGAAATTTACACGAACGAACGCAGTAAGCGAGTGCATACCATAAAAAAAAAAAAAAATCTGCAAGTAATAGCAAACCTAAATGGTGGAATAGAGAAATAACTGAATGTCTACTCGCTAAAAAATATGCTCAAGAGAGATTACAACTCACCGATAACGATGAAAATAGACAGGCCTTAGAGATCTACCAAGTAAATCCAAAAGGTTAATTAAACAAAGTAAAAACACTTTGGAGTTACATGTTGCGAATCAAAGCAAGACTAACCCTAAATAATTCTAGTTACATCAGGAAGAAGAAAGTGGTGACTTCAACGACTGGACCCTTGGTAGATGAAAATGGAGATTTTACCAATGAAGATGCCAAAATGAGTAATATTCTCAACAACTTCTTTGCATCAGTTTTTACATCAGAAGACCTAAGTGAAATCCCCACAGTACCGTCAGTACAGACAAACAATTTGAAAGTTCTTAGGAATATCAACATTACTGAGGCAGAGGTGCTGAGATGTTTAGATAACCTCACTGAAAGCAAATCACCTGGACCCGATATGATTTCTCCAAGAGTTCTTAAAGAAGCTAAATGCGAGCTCGCTATACCCCTGACGCTGATCTTCAACAAATCCCTGGAAACCTGCGAAATACCTGATGAGTGGAAGCTTGCGATTTTTAAAAAAGGTAGCAAATCTTTGCATAGCAATTATCGTTCAATCAGCTTGACCTCAGTAATATGCAAAATACTAGAAACAATAATAAGAAACTGACTCTGTAATCACTTGGAGGAAAATATTATACTCAAAGATACACAAACAAAATTTCTCACAAACAACGTTCCTGCTTAACAAACCTTTCAGACTTCTTCCATGACATCCTAAATCTATATGACGAAAGTAAAGCTATAGATATTAAATACTTTGATTTCCAGAAAGCCTTTGATAAAGTTTCATACAAACAGTTAGTGATGAAATTAAAAGCAAATGGAATACAAGGCAGCGTTCTACAGTGGATAGAAAATTGGCTTAGTGAAAGGAAACAAAGAGTAGTTATTAATGGGGAAGCATCAACGCGTAACTAGTGGTGTACCTCAAGGATCAGTGCTGGGGCTAGTCCTTTTCATAATTTATATTAACATGAGGGTCTCATTTGTACAATCTCGAAGTTTGAAGATGACACAAAAAATCGCAAATACCGTACTGACAAATGAACATGTTGAAGATATGCAAAACAATCTAAACAAGCTTTCACATTGGGTCAATATCTGGCAAATGTGCTTCAATGAAGATATGTGCAAAGTACTTCATATCAGATACCGCAATGAAAAAGCAGACTACTCGATGAATGGCACCCAGCTATGGAGTGTAGACAGAGAAACCGATTTAGGAGTAACAATATCCAGTAACTTAAAACCAAGTCAACATTGTGCTGAGGTGGTTAAGAAGGCAAACAAAATTATAGGTTTCATATAGATAATTTGAACATAAATCAAAAGACATTATATAAAAAAGATATAGACAAATTGGAACGAGTTCAACGTAGAGTTACCAAGATGATACCCTGTCTTCGGAACGTCTGAAAGGCCACACGTCCTTTCCCCAACCCGCCGGCTGCACCACTGTGGACTCTGAGCCATGCTCTAGCGAGATATACAGTGCTGCTAAAGGCAAATGTAGTGCGGCATTAGCGATAATTGCAAATTTTAGAGAATGTCCATGGTAGAGCTGCGGGTGAAGACCGAGAGCTACGAAGCCCGTTTTGGTGTCATTTTGAAGCTATATTCAAATGTTTGGCTGAATACATTTAATTTCATTCAGACACTTGCCTAATTAATCAGGAGTGCCTGAATGAGCCCTAATATGGCGGAAATATGCCCGCACTGTAAGTGTTAAATAACTAAATGTATATGCATTAACCAAGAGCAGCCTGAGAGGTGACCTTATTCAAGTTTTCAAGATCATTAACCTATAAACAGCGAGCAGGGGGTATTGAACTCGATGCCCCTGGGCGAGCATATTAGGCTCCATTCTTGCCTATAATCGTCATTGTACGATAAATGTCGTTATTACTTATTCATATGCGCCTATTTTACCTTCACTATGAAGATAGTAACCTGTAACAACAATAAAACAAGTAGAAATATAATTTTTCTGGTCAAAATCGCGAATATACATGAAGCAGCCCATTCATGAATTATGGAGCAAATTGAGGCAACCCCTCCCTTCACGAGGCCTCTAGCCTGACTGAGCTTACTCATCCACACTCTCGCTTGTGTAACACACCCGCTAGGCACATAAGCACATCCTCCACACATTTTGCTAATGTTAGCACAAAAATATACCAACGAATTAGGGAATAACAGGGAAAATAGGTGATAATTGAAGGGGAGGGGAAAGGGAGGAAGGAGGGGATATGGAGGAGTGATATGAGGTATACTGTAGGGGGATTTTTTTTTTTTTTTAGTGCTACTGGGGCCGTTTAAAATATTTGTTTAGGCCTTCCCTCTTAAGAGCTTTGCCGCCCTCGCCCAGTAAAATTTCTTATGAGCTTTCTCGCCGTTGCCGGGTTAAAAGCATCGATAACATGAACTGTAATAAATATTTTACGATTGACCGATCTAACTACACACGGGGAAATGGCTTCAAAATCATTCAAAACGAATCCAAGAATTTCTTCTTCAATCAAGTCGTTAACTTGTGGAATGGGCTTCCCTGAGATGTAATAGACTGCAACACCGTTGATTCCTTCAAAGTTCGCCTAGCCAAGCACCTTGCCCTGAACCCAAGGTTGACTGCATTTGTAATTGACTAAATATTGTCTTTAGTAGTGTCTGTTCAATAACCTAATAGATCTTAATATAATTTTCCCTGCCTAGAACTAAGCCCCAGGGCAGCACATTCTTCTCACATCTTTCCCACATTCTCTCCGAAATACTGTTGCAACACTTGGAACAGCAGTGCTTTGGAGGGCAAGTAACCTTGAGGGGTTGCATGACCTGTTGTTGCTTGTTTTCCTTTGTACCCCTTTGTACTCTCTCTCCCTCTCTCTCAGTTAAAGAGAGCAGAACAAAAGTGAAGGTGTGCATGCCTTTTCCTTTCCATTTCTAACTATACTATAAATTCCTTCAGGCGATTTCCTAGCCATTCAAGGTTATTAATTTATAACTTTTTATGTACGGTAAATTGCCAGAGGGAGCGGAGGGTGGGGAAAGAGCCTTCATCTTTGCTATCTTTTCCTTCCAATTTCTCTTAGGGTTGCTATCTCTATTAGAATTTAATTCTGGCCTCCTCGCAGGTATGTAAATTTATGTAAATCTCTCTCTCTCTCTGACCGTGATTGGACTCATTGAGGGGTCCTTGCAAGAAGATTGAATTATCTCGGTTCAAACTTTTTCTAATTATAATTTATTCTGTCTTCAGTTCCTGAGAAAATGGTGGACTGGAGTTAATTTGAGAGCAAATTAAAAGTATTTTGTATAGCAAATATATATATATATATATATATATATATATATATATATATATATATATATATATTTTTTTTTTTTTTCTATGTGAATGAGGGAGACAAAAGGCATAACTGCCTGCAGCGAGTGCCTTCCCCAGATTTCAAAGTGACAGGGCCGAAATCAAGGGACGTTCAAGCTAAAATGCCCGGACACATTTTTTTTCTATGTGATTGAGGGAGGCAAAAGGCAGAATTGCCTATAGAGAGTGCCTCCCCCATAGTTGTGTGTGTGTGTAAGTGTGAGAGTCGAGTGTAGGGGGTGAGACAGTGAAGCACGGGAACGAGGTGGCTTCAGAGATGGGGTCGTTTCGGGCCATGAGTGAGCACCGTGCCTCATGTGAAGGCAAGATGGCAGGTGCTCGTTGTACTCTACGTGCTTCACATGTCTCACTCCCTAGACTGGAACAAGACCTCACGGGCTTCACTGTTCATTGTAAAGCGGTGAATGTTAAGGCTCTCAGCCTATGCCCGAGAGGAAGTAAGTTGGAATATAGAAAAAAAAAAAAAAAAAAAAAAAGTTGAAAGAGTGACAGGGCCAAAATCAAGGGACGAACAATACTCAATACAAGGACGCACTATGCCCCTGTACAGAGCAAGAAGCTGTGCTGGGGAAAAGAACCCCCTAAGGCGGTTGAGCACACCCAGCTTCTGGGAGGCTGCATTATGGTAATATGGTCCTTCCAAATGAGAGCAGAAGAAAACGAGACACCAAGAATATTGAGAGAAGATGAAGGGTTGATTTTTGTATTGTTGAAGAATAAGGGATAGTCCGCTGGGAGATCCTGACGGGTAGATAGATGGAGAAATTGGGTTTAGGAAGCATTAAAGGTAACAAGGTTTTCTCTGCCCCAATTGGAGATAATATTTAGATCAGAATTTAAGAGTTCTAAGGCTTCATTACGTTTGTCGTTAAGGGATTGCTGGTTGGGGCGTTCTGAAAAACTAATGGAGTAGTGTAAGGTTGAGTCGTCTGCGTATGAATGGATGGGAATTAAGGTACAGTTAACCCTTTCACGCTCATATGACGCAGAGATTGCCAGATTAGCAAAAAGAAATAGAGTTCTCTCACTCTTATAATTACCTCTCCAAAATTAGTCTTCTGCCCACAGCTAACTCAAGGACAACTGCAGAGGTTGAAGTAACTAAACTAAAGGTTTCTAAATACCCCTGATGGTAACAAAGGATTTAAAGTATCCCTAATAGGCTCAAAATCGCGTCATATGTCGGAGAGGGTTAAGGAGATCATTTATAAAAAATAGAAAAAGAATAGGAGATAGGACAGAGCCCTGAGGAACACCAGAGTTTATAGGGTGAGGAAGTGAACAATGGCCATCCACGACCGCGTCGATGGAACGGCCGGAAAGGAAATTAGAGACAAAGGCACAGATGGAGGGATAGAAACTGAAGGAGGGTAGTTTAGAAATTAAAGATTTGTGCCAGACTCTATCGAAAGCTTTCGATATGTCTAGTGCAATAGAAAAAGTCTCACCGAAGTCCCGAAAGGAGGATGACCAAGAGTTAGTAAGATATGAAAGAAGACAGTAGAGCGACCCTTAACCGAAGTCCCGAAAGTTGGATGACCAAGAGTTAGTAAGATATGAAAGAAGATCAGTAGAGCGACCTTTAATATACAGTATATATAATTATACAGTATATATATATATATATATATATATATATATATATATATATATATATATAATATATATATATATATATATATATATATATATATATATATATATATATATATATATTTACTGTGTATATATATAAATATATATATATATCAGGACGTCAATGGATGGGCTAGGGCACAGTAGCTTCCATATGAGTAGGAAAAGAAGAGAAATAACTCCATGAAACCCCATCTTTATTAACAAAAAATCGGTCAGCACTTTTGACCATCTTCAGGCGAACATCATGATCCTAAAAATAAATGAAAATAGCTGTACAATTTAAATCATCTAATGGATCCAATATTTAAAATAATTAAATTAACATTAACTTATTGTGTAAATAAGTAACTAATAGCGAAATCAAAAGAATTATGAACACCAATAACCTAAGTATCTAAAACCCAAATTAAAAATATAAATTATCAACACTCTGCAAATAATATAAAGAACAAAAGATAAGCACGTCAAAGTAAGAAAGACATAACTAAACACACCGACCTACAGTAACACAGTTAAACTAAAGGTATACGGCAGCTTACCAGGTACCTCCAACCGCGACACCAGAATGACCCAAACTGAATATATAAATGCGACATAAGGTGCCTAAAATTCAGTTACCCCAACATGAGACAAAACAACAAGAAAAACAAAAACAAACAAATGACCGAAGCACCAAACGAATCAAATTAGTTATTGGAAATATTTTGATCAGGATTTAGTTTCTTAATGAACAGTTTTTCACCCAACAATGCCTCATATTGACTGTTGAATTTTGCAATGATTTTAAAATTATCTGGAGAAAACCGATGATCTTGAGATCTAGAGTTTTATTATATTCTCTACAATAATGTTCCTTTATACCTATGTTCAGGGTGCTCATTGTTCACATGTGCCTTGTACTACAAACTTATACACATGTGGTATAATAACATTGCTTTATATGGGAGATAATATTATATGGTATATTATCTAACATCATCCTCTTTCCTCCCCTTCCTCCGCTACTGTTTCCTTCCATACGCTCGGCTACAACCATATATTTCATCAGCTGACTGCTAATACTTGTGTTTCATTTAGGTTTGTGTTTAGAAAAAAGGTAAATACAATGTATTTTACTGTTTTACACTGAAGTTTGTTGTCTTTAGCCTCATTGTATATCATTTAGCTATTCACCACAGGAATACCCCAACTCAATCAAGTTGGAAGACGGTTGCCAAACGGAAATGTCTTTTCTCCCGTGACTTTGACTATATAGTCTCACTTCCTAGACTGAAACAAGACCTCATGGGCTTCACCATGATGAGCGGTGAATGCACAGGCTCTCAGCCTATGCCCGAGAGGGAGGAGTTGGAATATAGAAGAAATACAATAATATATATATATATATATATATATATATATATATATATATATATATATACTGTATATATATACATATATATATACTGTATATATATACATATATATGTATACAGTATATCATTACATTTTATATGTACACATATATCTATAAGGGAGAGATAGAGAGAGTTACAAGGAATTACAAGGAATAGTTAGTATCTCAGAGACCTTGCGGTCCATTCCGAGGATATAATCCAAGTGGAAGGCTAGATACTGTTTAGTGCACTACACTCTTTACAGCGTGTGCAACATACTATATACTCTCTTCTTGAACTGCTCTACTGAAGAACTATTTACAAATCGGAGGGAAGTTTGTTCCAGGTAGAACAGATCATATATTTGAAAAGGTTTCCACAGATACTAGTGCTGAACCTTTTCAATTATATTATCCAGCCATGGTTGCGTGTTGTATTCATATTGATGCTAAACATTTTGCTATAATCCACATTGTCAAACCCTTTAAGTCTTTTAAAAACTTCAATGAACTGACCTCGTAGTCTCCGGGTCTCCAACAGGAAGAGATCAAGAGCTCTCAACTGGTTCTCATATCTCATTCTTCTAAGCAATGGAACAAGTTTTGTAGCCCTAGCTTGTACTCTTTCCGGTTACTCTATATCTTTCCTGAGTGCTGGAGACCAGAATTGAACAGCATACTCCAGGAGAGGCTGTACTAGAGCATTGTAAAGTGTGAGGACTAATTCCTTATTTGTATACTTAAATTGCCTCTTTACCCCTTAAAGGCGAGCTGTGTGTAATGGACACCCTACCGCCAGGTGGTAATATTAGGCCCCATTTTCACCTCAAATCGCCATTTTACGATAAATATCGTTATTACTTATTCATATGCGCCTATTTTATGTTTAATATGAAGATAGAAACATATAACAACAATAAAACTAGTGGTAATAGTGTTTGGATGGTCAAAATAGCAAAGTATTGCGAGCCGGTCCATTCATGAATTGTGGAGCAGAGCGAGGCAGACCCTCCACTCGCGAGGCCTGAAGCCTGACTGACTTACTCACCCACACTCTTCCTTACGCAACACACTCGCTAGTCACATTCATTGAACCGGCTTGGAGATGTTGACACAAAAATATACCAATGAATAAGGGAATAACAGGGAAAATAGGTGATAATTGAATGGGGGGGGGAGGGGGGGGAAAGGAGGGGATTTTGACAGATGTGGAGTGATGGAGGGGAATTATCTTACTTAATCACCATTTCACTTGTTCTAAGTGCTACTGGGGCCTTTTAAAACAAATTGTTTAGGTCTTACCTCCTAAGAGCTTCCTCGTCCTAGCCCACCAAAACCTCTTAAGATTGTTCTCGCCGTTCTCGGGTTAATATAGCCCAATCATTTCTGAGCTTTCTTTTTTACTTCTATGCACTGCTTGGACAACTTTAGGTCAATTCTAATCAGAACACCCAAATCTTTTTCAAAGTCAGTCACTTCCAGAGGCATTCCCAATAGTGAATAGCCTGAATTGGGGTTTGCTTGGCCAATATGCATCACCTTGCACTTTTCCAAGTTTAGAGGCATCTGCCATGTTTCCGACCATTCACCCAGTCCGTTGAAGTCCATCCTGAGCTGTTCAACCCCTTTGGGGTCTTTCACAGTCATTCCAAGCTTTATGCCGTCTGCAAACTTGGAAATCACACTCAACAGGCCAATATGGATGTCATTGACATATATGATAAACAGAAGTGGGCCAGAGACAGATCCCTGTGGAACTCTAGAAGTGACTGAAGTCCACTCAGAAGAAATACCATTGATTATGACTCGTTGTTGTCTACCTGTTAGCCAACTTTCTATCCACTTTGTGACCTCTGTATTGATACCTAGCGCACTCATGTTTGACAATAGTCTTCAATGAGGCAGTTTGTCAAAAGCTTTTTGAAAATCTAAGTAAAGGATGTCTATGGCTCTACTTTTGTCATACTCACTCAGCATTTCATGGACAAGTTCCAGCAAATTGGTAAGACATGATCGGGGTTGCCTGAATCCATGTTGGGAATCTGTAATTAAATCGTGGATTTCTATGTAGTCAACTATCTTGTCTACTAGTATCCCTTCTAAGAGTTTTACTATGATAGAAGTCCCGCTAATTGGCCGATTTCATTTTTGGGACACTCGTGATCCCCTTTCTTAAAGATTGGGTTCACATTGACCAGTTTCCAGTCTTCAGGGACTTCTCCATTTTCTAGTGATTTATTGAAAATGTCTTATAAGAAAGGTGCAATTTCATCTCGCACTTCACGTACAACTCGAGGAAGAAAGCCATCTAGGTCGGATGACTTGAACCTATTTAACTTATGCTGTTTGGTGCTATACAGCAACTTTCTTTCCTTTTCCTGCAATCTCCTGTTTTGTTTTCCCCACGGTGGTTAGCAGGCCAATGAGGAAGACTTTTGAATCTGGTGGATTTTCATGAGATTTGGCATTCTTTTTCTGTTTCTCGTCTTTTCTAAAAAAAAAAAATCCACTGCTACTGCTCCACCCCTGGATATGGTGTCTTTGGGGCTTGTTTTATACCTTACCCAGATATGATGGCTCCGTCTGGGTCGACCTGTTTTTATCCATCTTTATATATTTGTGTATGGATTGCTTTCAACTTTTTCTGGTTTTGTTTCTACTTTTGTCTGGTGATATAGAAGTTAATCCCGGTCCTCACAGACAACCTGTTACAAGTTGTTGTGTATTTTATTCCAATATTCGTGGTCTCTATAAGAACATCAAGGATCTTACATTGGCATTCGTTGATTATGATATTGTCTTTTGTTCTGAAACCCTTGTCTCTGGTTATAGAGATAATTCTGAACTTCTTATACCTAACTTCAGTAAACCAGTTCTTATTCGGCGTGATGCTATTCCTCGTGCTCGTGGAATGAGCTTGTATATTAGATCTGGGTATAATGCTCAGCACTTAACTAAGCATATTTGTAAATGCCATGAGATGCAGTTAGTTAAAGTTTCCAGCAAGTATCATTATCATTACATTTTTAGCCTGTACAGAAATGCTGATTTTAATAATGACATATGACTGCCTCTTAACAGCCATGGCTTCAATACAGTCTGTAGATGTCAACTCATCCTTTATTTTTGTTGGTGATGTCAATGCGCATCATCAAGAGTGGTTAAACTCGATCTCTTTAACTAATAGAAATGGTGTTGCTGTCTTGGATTTTGCAAACTTATCTGGTTGTGAACAGCTAATCCAAGGACCTACTCATATGTCTGGAAATTGTCTTGATCTACTACTAACAAATATTCCTGGCGTTGTAGAAACCTCCGTTCTTGTACCTGTTGGCACTTCCAACCACAATGCCATCATGTGTAAAATTAATCTTGATTTTTCTGTTCCTGTTATTACTCTCTCACGTAAAGTCTACCTTAAATCTCGGGTTAACTGGGACAACATTTGTAATGATGTTTGTAATATTGAGTGGAATCTCATGATCCGCTTTCAGCTCTCAACAATTCCCTTCTTGGTATCCTTCGCAAAAGTGTTCCCTCAAAAACAATTAAGTCTCATATCAGGGATAAAGCATGGTTTAATGATGCCTGCAAGCGTGCATTTGATGACAAACAGGCTGCATATTGTCTATGGAGGCGTAATCAAACCCCCTTGCATTTGGAACATTTATGTTTTTAAAAGGGCAGCCGCGCAGAGAGTTTATAATGGTGCTGAGAGGGATTATAACTCCCATCTTCAGGATATTCTGGCAGGAGCTACACAGCCTCACCAATGGTGGTCCGCTTTGAAATCCTCTTTATTTGGAATAGATTCCTCCATGCCTCCTATTTGTGATTCTGATGTCTCCATCTCTTTTGATCCATTATCTAAGGCCAATATTCTATCAAATATTTGTATTAATAAGCAGAGTAATCAGGAATTGTCTTTGCCATTGACTTGTTTCCCTAGACCCAACCTCAATTCAATGGCATTCAAATCAGCTGAACTGAAAAGGTACTCGCTGGATATTGATGCCTATGGTGGCACAGACCCGGATGGGTTTTTCCCTCTCTTTTTTAAAAAGGTTGCAGTGGTCTTGGCACCTAAATTGGCCGTGGTGTTTAGGTTGCTTTTGAAATCAGGTAGTTTTCCTCTTTGATGGCGTAAGGCTACTAACACTCCTATTCCAAAGGGAAATGCTGCCTCATCATCTCCTAATGACTATCGCCCTATATCCATTACGCCTATCCTATCCAAGCTCTATGAGCGGCTTTAGTCCAGACGCCTTTCCTCTTTTTGTAATAGTCATAATATGATACCAAACTCACAGTTTGGTTTTCGTAAGGGACCGGGTACATGTGATGCGCTTCTGACACTCACCCATGACTTTCAATCTTCATTGGACCAGGGACATGAGTCTCGTGTCATGGCCATTGACTTTAGTTCTGCTTTTGACTTAGTCAACCATAAAGCACTTCTGTATAAGTTACAGCTCATCGGTATTGGTGGCAAATTTTTAAGGATCTTTGAAGATTTGTTGACAAAAAGATCTCAGTCTGTGGTCATTCATGGGTGTCATTCCCCTTCTGTTCCTGTTGTTTCTGGCATTCCACAGAGCAGTGTCTTGAGCCTTTACTTTTTATTATTTTTACTGCTGACCTGTGTTCCGAGCTTGAAAATAAACTAATTTCCTATGCCGATGATACAACTTTATATGCGTCAATTCTATCACCAATAGATCGACACGTAATTGCTACTGCTCTGAATAGGGATTAAGCCAAAATTACATCATGGTGTGAACTTTCGGGTATGAAATTTAATGCTAGTAAAACACACTCCATTATCATCAGCAGATCTCGTACCTTGGATCCTCCCCATCCTTATCTACAAGTTTCTGGCAAGCAAATTGAGAATGTGGATACTCTGCGTTTGTTAGGAGTTACTCTGGATCCCAAACTTACTTTTGAAAAGCATATTCGTTCTTTCTCCTCTTCCATTTCCCCCCAAAATTGGTCTGCTTTGCAAGGCTTATAAAACATTTGCTTGTGACACCACAGTTATCAAGTCTGTTTATGCTTTTATTTTGCCACACTTCGAGTACTACTCACCTGTCTGGTTGTCAGCAGCTGACTGCCATCTCAAGTTGCTCGACAGGTCACTAAATTCTATCAGTTTTATTCTACCTCATTTGTCTCTTGATCTGTGCCATCAACGTAAAGTTGGTGCCCTTAGTCTTTTATTTAAAGTTTTTAACAACGCTCAGCATCCCTTACATGGGGTTCTGCTTCGGCCCTACGTCCGGGCTTGTGCAACTAGATTCCCAAGCAATCTTAATGATCTTGCCATGAGCAGTGTTAAGTTTTCTACTACACAGTTTTCACGGTGTTTTGTGCCGGTCATGGTTGACTTGTGGAATAAGGGTAGTAGGGGTAGGCAGCCCCGCCCAGGGAAGTACTACCGCCTAGGTTTCGGGAGACTCAGGGAGCCTGAATTCCATTTTCTCTCCCAGGCCTTGGTAGCTGGATACATATCTTTCTGCCTCACACATCAGGGGTATCAGGAAAACCCTCTTTATATAACATACACATCCAACTTCGCGACATTGCCCTACATCGCTATCCTCTATCCATAAAACACTACTCTTCCCACTACATATCATACATGTAACACCATACACCTTTACCTAATAAATATGGCAGTACAATTGTTAAGAGCAAACCTGGTGGTCCCTCGGATATCCAACCCCGGCAGGGTTGGGTCATTGACACAGGGCCCTCCCGGTCGTCATCTGCACCACACGCCGCTCGCCCTTCTATGGACGCCGAGTGGCGGGAACAGGCGGGGTGTGCAAGGCGTGGTCACGTGACGCGACGTTGCCACATCGCCGTGTGAACTTTAAAATTTTTTGGTCGCTGACCACTCCCGTCTGGTGGCGTCTAGGCGGCGCATAGACGCCAACAGACGGCGTCTATGCGCCGAACAGTAACGTGGGTGTCCCGTCCTATCCCGTTTTTTGGCGGTTGGCCCGTCGTGAGGGGTTTGTTTTTGCATACCAAAAAGGTTAGCCGCCTTCGCTGCCGTGACCCGTGTTGTGGCGTCTCTGTACGTTCATGAACCAACCATACCCGTTTATGTCGGCGTCCTTGCACGTTTGCATACGAATTCAGTGGTCGGGGAAGGACGGGAGCTCAGGACGGGTATGTGTGAACCTAGCTTTACTGATTAGATAAGTTAGATTTAGAGGAAAAATAGCTAAAATGGCATCACTGCCCGGTAAACGAACGTATGCTGGACCTGGACAGTTGAACCATCACAATATTGCCATTTCAGACATATCCAATGTAATAGCATGTCAATAAAGAATATACCATCATATTTCCTTAATGATTTCGTATTTAGTACCAGATTTTTACTATTTTATTGAAATCTTCGCAATTTCCATTAGCATTCGCGAATTTTACAAGTAAAAATTCGCATTTACAAATATGGAAAATTTATATTCGTTCCATCTCTAGATACTATATAGTATAATTATACTGTATGTATATATATATATATATATATATATATATATATATATATATATATATATATATATATATATATATATATACAGTATAAGCCGTTGCTTGTTCCCCTATCAGTCATTGATGTGTGTCTGCATGATGTTGGGCTGAGTCTTCTTCTGAAATGTTGGGAAGGATGAACGTATCTCTTTCCAGTTCTGTGCCAGTGAGAATTTAGAGAACCTAAAATGTTGGTATGTCTAAGTAGTCTGCAGTTTAGGACTAAAGACCCAATTATTTTTTATAATGTTGGTAGCATTCATATATGGTACTTAAAGGACACAGTACACTGTAAATATACTCGATAAGTAAGGTTGTGAATTGAACATTAAAAACTACTGCGTACATATAACTGTATGAGTAACTACTGTATGTAAGATGGTGTTTACATTAAATCGTGATTATATTGTTTTGCATGTTTTATTATGTGCATTTCAGTATTTAATTATTTGTATATGCTCTCTGATGCGCTTCTTTGTGATGTTAGCTGAACAGTCTCACTTTGGAGTGTGTGTGGGGAGGGGTGGGGGATAGTGAGTTACCTAAGCTTTGAAATACTGACTTGTTTTTAACATAATAGTTATAACTAGAGAATCTATTAAAAGAGTGATACAATGAAGGTTATTCTTGACCTTTTAATGAAGTTTTAGATATTTGAAATAACAATGTTAACCCCTTACGGACGGGGATATTTATGATTTTTACTACCTGCGTGGCGGGCATATTTACCCTAAACGAGCTTCATTCCATACTCTTTTTCATGCATAAATAAGAGCCAGAGTATACTACAATTATGTATCCGTGAAAGGGCGATAATAGAGCTTTCAAATGATACCTGAATCATCCTTCTGCAACCACGGGTTCCCTTGCAACGATGCTGTAACACGAGTGCAAAAACCCTAAAATACAGTAATTTCCTCAGAATATCCTTGTCCTCGAGAGGCCGGGGATGTTGAGGAGTATAGTAGGGACGTCAGTTACCTCACTCGGCCCAGGCTGTGCGGTCAGAGCCCGCCTGTTGCCCTCCCAACGCGTGGACTCTCTCTCAGAGCCGATAATGTGCTCAAAATCACACCCGAATATTGTCGAGACCCGCTGAATAAGCCATGGTTCTCTCACTCGACAATTGTCGGGACCCGCGGCTTGAGTGTTAAACATAACCTAGGCTTTGAATGAATTTCACGAATCTCTACAAGATCAGGTAACCCGTAATACAACTTTGCAGATTTTATTACAAAATAGCCTGTTTGGCAGTATATTGAGTTAGTAGACTATACAGTATAAGCACTTTGTAATTAGACGGCGAGAAAGAAAGAGAACAAAAAATTGTGTGTGTGTGTGTGTGATGGGGGATTCAGAAACATTGAATACAAGAGAGTTGGGAGTAAAGCGGAGGAAGAACGAGAGAACGAGTTGGAGGCAGGATGGTAAGGAAATGCTGCAGGAAGGAAGGGAAGTGAGGAACATATTGTATAGGGTTAGTTAGAGGGGGGCAGGTTTAATGGAGCAGATAACATACCTCCAAAGGTAGGTTTACAACAGGGAATGGGTAAAGCCTTTATGGGGTGTGGAAGGAAACATAGAAAGGTTGGAAGGATACAATACCAGTTACCAGAATAACTTGAAATGAGCTAAACAAGTGAATATTACGAAATACAAAAGAAAGGGTTAATACACTAGTGAACACAATAACATTTACATTGACAGAGAAAATGGAAGATTTCGGGAAGAAAGATAAGTGTAAATATTTAGTAATTCACTACGATACCACAATATGATCATTCTGGCTAACATTAAACGATATTACTAAAGATTAAGAAGGATCTGTAGGAGTGAGAGAGGTAAGGGTCCCCGCAATTGTCCATCTGACTTCCACAGACCATTTTCTAACACGGAATCATCTAATAATAGCCATAATACAATTAACCAAAGTAAGGAAGCGTTGTTTATGGGTCAAAATGCAATAGACTGATTCAAAGCAAGTTGCAAAAGAAATACAAGAGGGAAGAAGAGCAGTGAGAGATGCTGAGGGTCAATAGGTTGGGGAAATATGTACGTGCTGAGAGAGGAAATAGAGAACCAATGGATAAGCGAAAGGAGAATTAAAAGAACACAATTATAGTAAGATAAATTGAAAAACACAGGAAGGAAATAAAAAAAAACCTAAGCTTGTTAAACTATGAAAACAGTAATTAGAAATGCTTACGGAAACTTTATGGGGAAACTACAGTATGTCCTGATGATACTTAACCCCTTATTAGCGGGGCCCGACTTAAGTCCGTATAGAGAACACCTGCCCAAAGAGCGGGGCCTGTGTGCAATTTTGGAGCAATATTGCCTCTGAGAGAGAGACGAGCGGTGGGCGGAGCGTAGGTCGGGCTCTGACCGTTCGCCATGGGTCCCGCGGGCCTACTGACATTTACTCCACACACATCCACCCTCCCTCCCTCACTACACAGGGTATTATGTCAAGAAATTACCGTATTTTAGGGATTTTTCCTTTGTCTTGCACGATCGTTGCAAGAAAACGCGTGGTCGTAGGAGGATGGTTCTGGTGTCATTGGGAAGCTGAATTAACGCCCTTTCAGGGATACATAATTGTATTACGCTCTGGCTCTTGTTTATGCATGAAAAAGAGAACGGAAACAAGGCCATTTAGGGTAAAACCACCCGCTTGGCGGGTAGTAGAAATTCCTTACGGGCCCGCTCGTAAGGCGTTAAGAATCAAATGGCTTACCATTTATCTGTCAACCAATACCGATATGTTGTAGTTTGAGAGATTGATAATGAGGTAGTAGTTGACATTGGTAATGCCATAGCCTTAATTTGGGATATACTGTAGATGAAGATATATTCTTTCTTCTCCACCCCCTCTCCCGCACTATCTTCACTAACTTTTGAACTGTCATTAGCATTCACATTACTCCCCCTTATTCTTCATAATTATATAACACCTCCCACATTCCATGTCTTCTCTCTTAATTCCATCTATCTCTCTTCTATCTTCTCTTTGTTCTCATTTCCGCCTTTAGATCTCGGATGTATACTGTTCTGTTTTCGTTTTGTTTTTCATAACATGATATTTTCCTCTCGTTAATATGATATGCTATCAATACACTCATTTATCACTCACCATTTCCATATATAGCCTCAATTCCTCTCAATTCCCACACACATCTCTCGGAAATTCCTTGAATATCCAATGTATAATATCTTTACCACCCACTTTCCGCATTGTCTTTATAAACACAATCACTTTTAGCTGTTTGTTACTTTAAGTAATTGCCCATATATTGTTCATCTCCTGGGGATGCCTTTTCGCCTCCCCCTTTTATGCTCTCTCCTCTTGATCCATTATCTCTCCTCTCCTTCCCCTCTTCACTTCTTTCTCCTCTCCTCTCTCACATAACTCTCAGATAAAGGAGTTTCTAATGGGGGGGGGGGGGACGTGTCATTATTGTATATCGTCTGTGTGTGTGTGAGAGAGAGAGAGAGAGAGAGAGAGAGAGAGAGAGAGAGTGCCACTTCGCCTCGCAACAATAACACGTGATCACAACACTTTCATTACATGGAGATATAACAATATATTTTACACAGTTCAAACCGTTTTCATAGTAGTTCATCACATATATATAAATGATAGATGATACATCCGCATCTAGTGTATGTGAGGTAAACAACTAACTGCTAAGGAGTGGTTGATAGGCGAAATGTTGATGATGACTAAAGCACCTTAGTATGTCCCTGTCACCAACAACAGCCTGGTATAATTACAATCAGACCCTAGAGGACAACACTATAATGCACCACCAGCAGACCGAAACATTGGCTTCCCGAGTTTGTATACCCTGGTCTTCTGTCTATCATTACACTAGTCACTAAGGTTTTGAAAGGGTCCGTGAGAGTCAACAGTTTAATGGATATAGCTTTTACGACTCTCATTCCCAGCGGTCGTTCCAAGGATTATTTAAATTGTATAATGGCAGACCAGAACAAAATATATGTTATGCCATTATACTGAAAGTGTGTGTATATATTGTAGTAGGAGCTTCTAGGCACCAACCAAGAAGGGCGGTAGTCCCGGGGAGGGTTACAGGTGGTGGCCGAGGAAAACTGGAACTCCTGTTTCACCACCTGGCCTCCTTTGCTGATCCTTTCATTGCCTCACTAAAATAGAGGGCAACCCCAGTTTTCACTCCAAACACCTTCTCTCTCTTTTCAACGCACCATACTACTAACGCCTTACATACTATACTACCTTCTCAAAATTCGGTATTTATGATGACTGATCAATGACCTGCCTTGGAGTCCCCAAGGGTAGGGGGGCGGGGGTGGGGGGGGGAACAGAAATACCCCTAGTGTTGCCGACCAGTCAAAATGGTCTGGACTGCTCTCTTCCACTCTTACTATCAATTTCTGCAACATTGTGGCCTTTCCTCTAACTTTCACTCTATTGAGCATACCTCTCCTCTGTCAACCCCGATCTTCTTCTTCTCACCGAAACCCAGTTGTCTGGAACTACTGTGAGCAAACACTTCTCTGTATCCTCCTACTTTCTCTATCCTCAGTTTCAAGCCAAAGATGGATGTTGCATATATGTTCGCAACAATCTTGCTTTCTCTTGTGTTCCCAATTTTGATTCTTCTAAATCCTTAACTGTCTGGCTAATGCTTTCTTGTCACTCTCAAACTAAATATTTCTGCACCGTTCGTCTCCCCTAATTTTACTTGCTATCCAAAATTATTTGACTAGGCCTATGTATCTTCTCAAGTGGAACACATTCTGTCCGTCTCTCCTTTCGCAGAAATCTCCATCTTATGAGATTTCAAAGTTCTCCACTGCCAATGATTCTCCTCTCACTTCACTGATCAACCTGGTTAACAAGCATACATCTTGTTTTTATCCTAAATGTCCTACACCAGTTAGTCCAGTACCCTACTCGTATTCCTGACCGCCTTGGAGATCGACCCAACATTCTTTACTTATTTCTAACTTCTATCATTCCGCTTATGAAGTAAACCTTTTCTCTGTGTTGGGCTCCTCCGATCACAACTGTATCTCTGTTACCTGTCCTATCTCTCCAGTACGGCCATCTGATCCTCCCAACCGGCCGTTGGCACTTGTGGCACTTAAGCGCTGGCGACTAGGAGGGTCTTCAACAAGACCTCTTTGATTTCCCATGAAATGATTTTTGGTTCTGTGGATGGTGACCCTCTAAGTGTGCTGAGCGCATAACCAAGGAAATCCACTTGGGCATCGAGGCATACATTCCATTTTTTTCTCTCAGTCTAATGCAAACAAATCTAGGTTTACTCATGCTAATTATACTATTGTCCGCAATAGGGAGAAAACATTCAAACGGTACCATTGCCTTCAAAGTCAAGAATCTCATGCTTCTTATGTTACTGCCTGGAATCAAGCCAAAATTGTTCTCCGACTATCTATAAACTCTTTCATCAAAACCAAATTTGAACTTTCTAAGTCTAGATCTCACCAAGCATTCTGGCATATATAGCGAAAACCTTTCCAAATATTTTTCTTCCTCGCCTTTTTCTCCTCTTTCCCACTCTGACGGCACCACCGTCATGTCTCCCTCTGACAAAACTGAATTTTTCTCTCAAACCTTTGGTAAAAACTCCACCTTGCTTGATGCTGATGCTATTCCTCCCTCTCCATCCTCCTCTCACTTACTTATGCCTAATATCATAATCTATTCTAAAGATGTATTTTCTGCCCTCTTTGGGCTTAATACTAAGAAGGCGTATGGTCTGGATAGAGTTCCTCCTGTTGTACTAAAAAACTGGTCTTTCGTGCTGAGCTTCATACGCCTTACAACTCAAATAAACTCATGTAAGTAAGTAGGCTATATGACTAAAATGTCATATTTTACCAAACCAAAGTTATGATATTATGAGATGATTGCTGGATGTTACTATCATAGAATAAATAGAAAAGAAAACTTATTTGTATATAAAGTTGTCATGGTTAATAAAGCCTGCTACACACTGTGATCGCTCTATCGATACTGTAGCCAACACATTCACGAACCATGCACATTCACCTTACGGAGGCAGCCCGTATCATAAATATAATTATACGACTTTCCCACTGACTGCAACATTTACCCCGTCGTTAAACCTTCATGGCTTCAAGAATTTGTGCACGGTGATACAGCTGATGCCAATGCCAGGTACCAGAACTAATGGAATTCAATTTAGTCTGATAATTTAAAATATTTATGGAACCATTGGTGTCCACTAAGAAGGAAATTTCAAATGTGTTTAAGTGTCTTATAACTCGTTTGACCAGGACCGCCTCTAGATGGGTGGTGAAAGTGATAAGGGGGTCTGGGGGTAGATAATTATTCACACACACACACACACACACACACACACACACTGTAATGGTAAACTGATAACATCAGTGTTCGAATACTTCTCCTCTTAACGCTTGGGTGCCCTGGTTATCAGAGACTTTGAAGCACTGACTGAATACATCAGCGGAACTCTTGACTAGAGAGATCTTTGGTGCGGCTACCCCAGTATATAATGGTGGGTTGTACGGACATAAACTCTAATAGGTTACCAATACATCAGTGGAACTCTTGACTAGAGGGATCTTTGGTGCGGCTACCCCAGTATATAATGGTGGGTTGTACGGACATAAACTCTAATAGGTTACCAATACATCAGTGGAACTCTTGGCTAGAGGGATCTTTGGTGCGGCTACCCCAGTATACAATGGTGGGTTGTACGGACATAAACTCTAATAGGTTACCAATACATCAGCGGAACTCTTGACTAGAGGGATCTTTGGAGCCGCTACCCCAGTATACAATGGTGGGTTGTACGGACATAAACTCTAATAGGTTACCAATTATATACAAATAAATATACAAAATAAATAAAATATAAAACATTGAATGGGAGCCAAATTCAAGGTATACGTAGATTCAAAATGTTTGGACACAGGGCTTAAAATAGTTTAAGTCATAGGATGAGGGAAAGACATATTGAGGGAGATAGTTCCAGAGCTTACTTGTTCCCATCGGTTCCCATATCAATCTAATCTCAACACATCATGAACATGGAACATAGTGACTTAACTTTGTGTTTTATAGGGAGTCATCAGTTATGATATGATGGTGCCAAATGTACAACAAACCAAAATGCCATTGATTACAAAATTGTGCCATTTAAGGAGGCTTTAGACAAGATTCCTGGAGGGAACTTTGGGCTGGTTTGTTCACATGTTATCAGTATCTTTTGTATTTTGTTGTTGTTTTGTGCATTTCCTCACATTTTTTTTATTTTTTTTTTTATACATTTCATGTTACTACTACTACCATCACCACTTCCACCACCACCACCACTACCTTATATTTAATATTGTACACATATTATATTTCACAAGCATCAGACACTACTATTCTACACCATGCAACTTCAATCCAGTCTCCTTCCTATGTGACAATCTGCCACTGCTGCCTCGTAGTCTACTTCTGCCACCGTCACTGGTTGTGGTGCAGACCTTCTTGTTCCCCGCAGGCATAGTAGTGCTGATCTGAGCAATGAGAAAGATAGACGGCACCTCATCCAGGCTACGACATGGCTCCTAGGCTGTTGCTTCTTCTCTGTGATGATCTCTTCCTTACACTACTACGACTACTACTTTTTTTTTTTTTTTTTTTTTTTTTTTTATTTAATATTTTTCATACATTTCATGTTACTACTACTACCATCACCACCTCCACCATCACCACCACCACTACCTTATATTTAATATTGTACACATACTAAATTTCACAAGCATCAGATACTACTATTCTACACCATGCAACTTCAATCCAGTCTCCTTCCAATGCGACCCTCTGCCACTGCTGCCTCGTAGTCTACTTCTGCCACCGTCACTGGTTGTGGTGCAGACCTTCTTGTTCCCCGCAGGCATAGTAGTGCTGATCTGAGCAATGAGACTACTACTACTACTACTACTACTACTATTACTACTACTAATAATAATAATTATAATAATATGACTTCTCTCTCTCTCTCTCTCTCTCTCTCTCCACCTCAATACTAGCCACCACAACATTTCAGTGGTCAGGTAGGTGTGAAATGAGAGGAGACGATGTGTGAGAGTCAGGACGGTAGTTGTGATGTCTATGTGGTTGTTGGTCTTTGCTTCATGTCCACGACTTGCTTATGGCTTGATCTGTCTGTATGTGTATGTTGGTGTTGTTTTTTGTTTATATCTGTACCTTTTGTCCAACTAATGGAGCATGGTCCCTTGAATGTCTGTCTGGTATTTACAATGTCCATTAGACTAATATCAGTTTCTGTGCATTCCTCGTCAAAAGGCCTACCCGTACTCTGTTTTTTATTTGGTATAACATCCCATAATGGAGAATCTGTGGTACCATAATATATCCATATTGTTTATGTATCTGTGGTTTGACTGTCTATATTATATTAACCCAAACCAATCCAGTTAGTACAGACTTTCAGACTAAACATATACAAATTAAGAATATATATACATGATTAACTTGGCACATTTTACTTTTAACCCTTTCTATACTGGTGACGATTTTTCATTATATTTTACCTATATTTAGACGATTTTGTGCAGTTTAAGAAGTCTCTTTGGTAGTAAAAAGGATTAAGTGAGATAGTTCAAAGCCTGTTAGTTGCTGGTGGTTCCTTTTAACCCTTAACCATCGGCGCGCAACATATGTCGAGTTAAAGACAACGTGCCCATATGCGGGCCTCGACAGATGTCGAGTGCAATTTTGAGCACGTAATGTGCTCTGAGAGAGAGCTGAGCGGTGCGAGGAGCATAGATTCCCGCCTGACCGCTCGCCACCACCGCCATGGGTCGACTGAAATTTATTACACCCTCCTCCACCCTCTCTCATTCGCTAGAAAGGGAATTATGTAAGGAAATTACCTTATTTTAGGGTTTTTGCACTCGTGTTGCACGACCGTTGCAAGAGAACCAGTGGTCGTAGAAGGATGGTTCGGGTGTCATTGGAAAGCTTTGTTTACGCCCTTTCAGTGATAGATACTTGTATTACGCTCTGGGTCTTGTTTATGCATGAAAAAGAGCACGGAAACAACCACATTTAGGGTAAAACCACCCGCATGGCGGGTAATAGAAGTTACCGACCCACCCGCTCTTAATGTGTTAAACTGAAAACAATCGTACAGAAGGGGTTAAAACTACAAATTATGTGTTAAAGCATGATGTGTTTTGGGGTTTACATTAAATCTGGGTTTTAAAAAATATATATATATAGAGTGAGAACAGAGAAATGGATAGACGACGAGCAGGGAGGTTTTTAGGAAGGGAAGAGGATGTGTAGATCAGATTTTTACCCTGAATTGTGTTGTGGAGAAGTATCTGGAAAAGAAACAAAAGGTGTATGTTGCCTTTATGGACTTGGAGAAGGCCTATGACAGAGTGGATAGAGAAGGTTTGTGGAAAGTATTTAGAATATACGGAGTAGAGGGCAAGTTGCTGAAAGCAGTGAAGAGCATGTATGAGGGTGCAAAGGCGGCAGTACGTGTGGAGAGTGAGCAGAGCGAGTTCTTTGACCTGAATGTTGGTTTGAAACAGGGGTGTGTGATGTCCCTGTGGTTGTTTACTGTATATATGGATGGAGTCATGAAAGAAATACTATCAAGAGCAGTGGATGTTGGTGTATCGCTGAAAAGGGAGGGAATTGATTGGAACCTACCTATACTGCTGTTTGCGGATGATACAGTTCTGATGAGTGATAATGAATGGGAGTTGCAGGGTCTGGTAAATGAGTTTGGAACAGTGTGCGAAAAATGGAATTTGAAGGTAAATGCGGGGAAGAGCAAAATTATGGTCTTCGAAAGGGGTGAAGTCACAGAGTGTGAGGTGAAGCTGAATGGTCAGGCTATGGAGATCGTCAACTCTTTTAACACCTTATTGGTGGGCTAGGCGGTCTATTTGACCATACCGGACAGCATTTTTTTTTAACCCAAAATAGGGTTGTTTCCGTGCTAATTTTCATGCCTAAATAAGACCCAGAGCGTAAAACAAGTATATATCCCTGAAAGGGCGTAAACAGAGCTTTCCAATGACACCCGAACCATCCTTGTACGACCACTGGTTCTCTTGCAACGATCGTGCAACACAAGTGCAAAAACCCTGAAATAAGGTAATTTCCTTACATAATTCCATGTGTAGCGAGTGAGAAAGGGGGGAGGAAAGTAGAATACAGTTCAGTATGTCCACGGTGGTTGTGGGGAGTGGTCTTAAGGTTACTACGCTCGTCCCACCGCTCAGCTCTCTCTCTCTCAGCAACATTACGTGCTGAAAATGGCACTCGACAGCTGTCGTGCACCACCACTTAGTCCAAATTTATTTCACTCGACATATGTTGCACGCCGCCAATAAGGGGTTAAGTATCTGGGCAGTGTGTTGAGTAAAGATGGGACTATGGATGAAGAAGTGCGGGAGAGGGTACAACAGGGGAAGAGGGTTGTAGGAACGCTAAAAGCAGTAACAAGAAATAGGGTGGTCAGTATGGAAGTGAAGAAGTCCTTGCATGACAGTGTGGTAATCCCGACACTGACTTACGGAAGCGAAGCATGGACGTTGGTTGAGAGACTCAGACCAAGAGTGAGAGCAGTGGAAATGAATTACTTAAGGAGTGCGTGCGGAGTTACATGGAGGGATAGACAGACTAATGAGGAAGTAAGAAGGAGGTGTGGTGTGGAGGTAGATGTGCTGGAAAGTGTGAAAAGGAACAACTTGAGATGGTTCGGCCATATGGAACGTATAGAAAGCGAGAGAATGACTAAGAGGGTGTACGAGAGCGAGCTGAAGGGACAGAGAGGGAGAAGTAGACCGAATGAGAGGTGGAAGGATGGAGTGAGGAAGTACATGAACGAAGGCGGTGCTGGTTGGGGGGAGGGGCGTCGAGACTGGGGACAGAGGTGCATGCGGGGGGTTCGTTCGTGGCCACACCTTCGGGGATCACGGCGTCAGGCAATAGATAGATAGATAGATAGATATATAATTGCTTGTGAGTACTGGTGAATTCATAATTTCCTTAAAGAGGGCAAATAAATAACTCGATCAAAATGGAAAGAAGGTAGGCAAACTTGGCTCTATGGATATCTTGTATATGATGCTGTTTATGACTAGTTTACTACTGTTGCCTAGGCAAACTCTTTCGTCTCTGTCTATCCTCTAACGTCTTCCCTTCATGCTGGAAGTTTGCTCACATTCAACCTGTCCCAAAGAAGGGTGACCGCTCTCAACCCTCCAACTATCGTCCAATTGCTCTCATCTCTTGTCTTTCTAAAGTTTTTGAAACTATTCTTGCTTCCAAATTTCTTAAGCATTTCTCTTCTCATAATCTGCTCTCAGATCGCCAGTATGGCTTCCTTAAGGGTCGCTCTACTGGTGATCTTCTTTCATATCTTACTAACTCTTGGTCATCCTCCTTTCAGGACTTCGGTGAGACTTTTTCTATTGCACTAGACATATCGAAAGCCTTCGATAGAGTCTGGCATAAATCTTTAATTTCTAAACTGCCCTCCTTCGGTTTCTATCCCTCCATCTGTGCCTTTGTCTCTAATTTCCTTTCCGGCCGTTCCATAGCCGCGGTTGTGGACGACCATTGTTCACTTCCTCACCCTATAAACTCCGGTGTTCCTCAGGGCTCTGTCCTATCTCCTATTCTCTTTCTATTTTTATAAATGATCTCCTTAACTGTACCTTAATTCCCATCCATTGATATGCAGACGACTCAACCTTACACTACTCCATTAGTTTTTCAGAACGCCCCAGCCAGCAATTCCTCAACGACAAACGTAATGAAGCCATAGAACTCTTAAATTCTGATCTAAATACTATTTCCAATTGGGGCAGAGAAAACCTTGTTAACTTTAATGCTTCCAAAACCCAATTTCTCTATCTATCTACCCGTCAGGATCTCCCAGCGGACTATCCCTTATTCTTCAACAATACAAAAATCAACCCTTCATCTTCTCTCAATATTCTTGGTGTCCCTTTTTCTTCTGCTCTCATTTGGAAGGACCATATTACCAGTCTTGCTAAGGCAGCCTTCCACAAGCTGGGTGTGCTCAACCGCCTTAGGGGGTTCTTTTCCCCAGCACAGCTTCTTGCTCTGTACAGGGGCATAGTGCGCCCTTGTATTGAGTATTGTTCACATGTGTGGGGAGGTTCCTCTCACACCGCTCTCCTAGACAAAGTTGAAAGGAAGGCCTTTCGTATCATTAACTCCCGTCCACTCACCAACTCTCTGCAATCTCTCTCTCTCCGCCGCAATGTTGCATCTCTCTCGCTATTCTATCGCTACTATAATAATCAGTGTTCCTCAGAGCTATCCCAGTGCATACCACCTCCTTTACGTAGGGCACGTGGTACCCGTCTTGCAACTCAATCCCACCCCTACTCTGTGCAACTCTCCAACCCAAGAGTGAAATGTTACTCTCAAACTTTCTTCTACTCAACAGCTGAGCTCTGGAACTCTCTCCCAGAATCAGTCTTTCCCTCTTCCTATGACTTAAATTGCTTCAAACTCCGTGTGTCCAGGCATTTTGGCTCGAACGTCCCTTGATTTTGGCCCTGTCACTCTTTCAACTATGGGGGAGGCACTCCCTATAGGCAGTAATGCCTTTTGCCTCCCTCAATCACATAGAAAAAAGAAAAAAAAAACTCACCTAGCAGTCTTTGATTAGTGTCTGAGTGATGTTGGGTAACTAAATCTTTCACTAAAGTGTTGCGAAGGATGAACGTATCTTTTTCCAGCTCTGTGCCAGCGATCATTTAGAGAACCTTGAGTTTTGGTATATCATAGAAGTATACTGTATATGTTAGGACTAAAGTTGCAATGTTTTACATATTTTGTTAGCATTCTTTATTTGTTATTATAAGAACACATTATGTGTATGCTCGTGAAGTAATTATGTTTCTTGAACATTAAAAATAACAGTGTGCACATTAATGTCTGAGTAAATCTAGGTGTGAGTGTTTATGTTTTAATTCCCGAGTATATGTGAATAAAATGAACAGCTGTTTCCTCCGCAATTCCCAACCTTTGAGTCAGACTAACTCCATGGTAACCAAGAGATGTACAGTGCATGTAGGTGTATCAAACGATATGAATATATAAAAGGTATGTATTTTTGTATATTTATACTTGATATTGACAGATAACTTGAATTTAAAGGCGTTAATAGGGTTGGGTGGTGGCTGATAACTACCGTGTTTGATGGAAGAGCAATACTGGTTTGGTGGTTCTCAAAGGTAAGCCACAGTAGCCTTGTCGGTTTCTTTGTCATTAATGTGTGACTTTAACGCCTTACGAGCGGGCCCGTAAGGAATTTCTACTACCCGCCAAGCGGGTGGTTTTACCCTAAATGGCCTTGTTTCCGTGCTCTTTTTCATGCATAAACAAGAGCCAGAGCGCAGTACAATAATGTATCCCTGAAAGGGCATTAATTCAGCTTTCCAATGACACCAGAACCATCTTCCTACGACCACGCGTTCTCTTGCAACGATCGTGCAAGACGAAGGAAAAATCCCTAAAATACGGTAATTTCTTGACATAATACCCTGTGTAGTGAGGGAGGAAGGGTGGATGCGTGTGGAGTAAACGTCAGTAGGCCCGCGGGACCCGTGGCGAACGGTCAGAGCCTGACCTACGCTCCGCCCACCGCTCATCTCTCTCTCAGAGGCAATATTGCTCCAAAATTGCACATGGACTAAAGTCGGGACCCGCTCTTTGGGCAGGTGTTCTCTATACGGACATATGTCGGGCCCCGCTAATAAGGGGTTAAGCCCATGACACAGGGAAAAGTGGCTTATTTCTACACTTTTGGTAATGCACTATATTGACGAAAATTAGGGGACGGTGTGAAGAAAGCTGTGTCAAAATACCACACTGATCCAACTGTTTGTTAATAAGTTATTCCCGAAAAACGATGCCACACAGCCTCTGAAACCCATAGTATAACCCCCCCCCCCCCTTTGAAGTTCTACCCACTTCATAGGTCTTTCATTGATCCTGTTCAGGTCCTACAACTTTACATTTATATCATTAGTCTCTCTCTCTCTCTCTCTCTCTCTCTCTCTCTCTCTCTCTCTCTCTCTCTCTCTCTCTCTCTCTCTCTCTCTCTCTCTCTCTCTCTCTCTCTCTCTCTCTCTCTCTTACACACACGCACACACACACACACACTAATTTTCTCTCATTAATAGTGGAATGTCAAGAAGGTAAAAATGTAAAGATAACGAAAGCAAGAGAAGTTACAAATGAGAGAGAAAATGGGACTTGGGTAAGCTGAAGACACGAAGAATGAAATTAAATGTAAAACGAGAAACGAGGTGTGTTGAAAGCTTCAGTTGGATATCAGGAATTAATGGGAAGCTTTGTGATAAAAAGATGAGTTATGATGAGAATGTAGGAAGATGGAGGTTGTATTTATAAAATAAATGAAAGTGAGAGGGAGAAAAAGTGTGTGTGTGAGAATGAGAATTGTAAGTTACTATCTATCTATCTATTGCCTGACGCCGTGATCCCCGAAGGGGTGGCCACGAACGAACCGCCCCCATGCACCTCTGTCCCCAGTCAGTCGACGCCCCTACCCCCAACCAGCACCGCCTTCGTTCATGTAGTTCCTCACTCCATCCTTCCACCTCATATTCGGTCTACCTCTCCCCCTCTGTCCCTCCTCCTCGCTCTCGTACACCCTCGTAGTCATTCTCTCGCTTTCCATACGTTCCATATGGCCGAACCATCTCAAGTTGTTCCTTTTCACACTTTCAAGCACATCTACCTCCACACCACTCCTCCTTCTTACTTCCTCATTAGTCTGTCTATCCCTCCATGTAACTCCACACGCACTCCTTAAGTAATTCATTTCCACTGCTCTCACTCTTGGTCTGAGTCTCTCAACCAACGTCCATGCTTCGCTTCCGTAAGTCAGTGTCGGGATTACCACACTGTCATGCAAGGACTTCTTCACTTCCATACTGACCACCCTATTTCTTGTTACTGCTTTTAGCGTTCCTACAACCCTCTTCCCCTGTTGTACCCTCTCCCGCACCTCTTCATCCATAGTCCCATCTTTACTCAACACACTGCCCAGATACTTAAAAGAGTTGACGATCTCCATAGCCTGACCGTTCAGCTTCACCTCACACTCTGTGACTTCACCCCTTTCGAAGACCATAACCTTGCTCTTCCCGTATTTACCTTCAAATTCCGTTTTTCGCACACTGTTCCAAACTCATTTACCAGACCCTGCAACTCCCATTCATTATCACTCATCAGAACTGTATCATCCGCAAACAGCAGTATAGGTAGCTTCCACTCAATTCCCTCCCTTTTCAGCGATACACCAACATCCACTGCTCTTGATAGTATTTCTTTCATAACTCCATCCATATATACAGTAAACAACCACGGGGACATCACACACCCCTGTTTCAAACCAACATTCAGGTCAAAGAACTCGCTCTGCTCACTCTCCACACGTACTGCCGCCTTTGCACCCTCATACATGCTCTTCACTGCTTTCAGCAACTTGCCCTTGTAAGTTACTTGTAAGTTACTGAGGGTGGTTATTTTGTTCGTTGTCGTTCCGTCATTTACTACTACCATTCTTGCCTGAAATATTGGTCCTATTTTCAGTAATGTCATAGTTTCTTTCATACAGTCAGTGATGGAATTGACAAGGACTGAGTACATACAGTTGCTAGAGTGGTGAGCGCTGTTTCAAACTATATCTAATGTATCTGTGTGATCACTATGTAATGCACTAGTATATATTGATAGTTCCACAGAAGACAAATGATTGACATATATTGATAATTATTAGTTAGATTCATTATACTATGCATAGTGCATACCAACCTTGACAATTACCATGCTATATACTGCCTTATAACACAATCAATTGGGAAGATTGTAGGCACCAATCGAGCAGTGGAGTACCCAGGGGAGGCCACTTAGCCAAATTATAATGAGGTGCTGGAACACCTGTTCCATTTGCCTGACTTCCCCCACTGTTTCTGTTTGAACCTCACTTACACAGAGAGTAATCCAGCAAACTCACAAACACCTCCTTTTTTTCACTACACTTTACAAGCACACCACACTTCTTTCCCACACACCTAAATTACCTCTAATGTACCTTGGGGTACATTAGGGTAGTGGGGGGGGGGGAGACACACATTATACATATAATACAGCAAGGAAGCCCTGGAGCTGTAATGAAGGTCGGCAACATTCTCGTGTGGGTGAAAAAGGAAGCTGGTTTGGCTTAAAATATTCGGTAAATTAGTTTTCAGGGGAAAACAAAGTGGCGGAATAATTCCTATCGTAGTAAAGTTAGCGGAGAAATTAGTTTTCAGGGGAAAACAAAGTGGCGGAATAATTTCTATCGTAGTGAAGTTAGCGGAGAAATAGGGGAATTTCCGAGGGGCTAACATTATATTGTTCTTGTATGAAAATACTAATTCCACGCCTGACCAGAATTGATCCACGGAAAACAGGAGAGACCAGATTTAGCAGCGAAATTTAAATAAAATAAAAAATAAATATACTTTGATATATAATTATATACTGTATATACAGGGTGATTCAGTAACCCTTTTCATAAATTTAATGGCAAATTCGGGAGACAAAAATAAGACTAATTTACTCTATGACCCTTAGGGTGAGTCTTTGATATGAAGGAGATATTACACCTTTAACCCTTAAAAAGCGGCTCACCACTTAAGTCGAGTTAAATAAAGCTGGACTATGTGGCGGCGCTCGACATAACTCGAGTGGCAATTTCAGCACGTAATGTGGCTGAGAGAGAGAGACAAGTGGTGGCAGGAGACTAGCGAGCGTATGACTGCTCCAGACCACCGCGGCGAACCTACTGACACAAATCTCAGCTCCCTCCTCCCTCTCTCACTCGCTACATACTCAATTATGTACCGAAAGTACCGAATTACCTGCTTTTTGCACTCGCGTTGCACGGTTATTGCAAGAAAACTATCCATCATACAAGGATCGTTATGGTGTCATTCGAAAGCTCTGTTTATGCCTTTTCAGGGATAGATACTTGTTTTACGTTCTGGGTCTTATTTAGGCATGAAAATGATCACGTAAACAGCCCTATTTTGGCTAAAAACACCCCGCTGGGCGGTACACATAAATAAACCGCATAGGCCGCTCGTAAGGTGTTAAAGTTATCGATAGATAAAAAAGAAAAAAATCTAAGGAGTGAGAATGAAAATGTCGTTGCTAACTGGCAGGGTAGCGTAACCAAGACTTGGTATCAAAATGTTTACAAAGGTACATTACTACTGTATTAATTTTGTATTATCATCATCATTATTATTAATAATCATTGTATTAGTAGTAGTAGTAACAAGGGGAGAAGCAGGCGGCGGAGGATAAGTAAGAGGAAGAGGAGGAGGAGTAAGTGGTGGAGGAGGAGGGATCTTCCTGCCGACTTTGAGCTTTGATACTCCGCTCGTCTTAATGAATCTTGAATCAATCTGTACATGAATCTAAAGATTGTTTCTTTGCTTACACGTGGTATGTAAATGGTTGCATATGGTAGCAGTTGTCTCAATGCTCAAAAGAACGTTAGCATTTTATCACCATCATCATAATTAATACTCTACCTTTGTAAATTGGGAAGCGAACTGCATCCAGCTACCGTATGCAGCCATTTTGATACCAAGTCTTGGTTACGCTACCCTGCCAGTTAGCAACGACATTTTCATTCTCACTCCTTATATTTTTGTCTTTTCTATCTATCGATAACTTTAAAGGTGTAATATCTCCATCATATCAAAGACTCACCCTAAGGGTCATAGAGTAAATTAGTCTTATTTTTGTCTCCCGAATTTGCCATTAAATTTATGAAAAGGGTTACTGAATCACCCTGTATAATATATATATATATATATATATATATATATATATATATATATATATATATATATATATTTATATATTTATATACTGTATATATACTGTATATAACGGTATATACTGTATATATATATATATCTATATATATATATATTTAGAGCGAACCTTAAATAATTGCCCATAGGGATTTCCCATGTATTTATAGGGATGTGGAAGAGCCAGTACTACTATCACCATCATCACTCCAATCCATTATACCACTATAAATAATATATGGGAAATCCCTATGGGCAGTTATTTAAGATTCGCTATATATATATATATATATATATATATATATATATACTATTAGGCCGTGGACCTTTGTACGAGTTATTGAAGCTTCACTTGGTTCGTGTGAGGGTGATTTATACACTGCCCTGCTTCATGACTCCCGCCTCAGACACCTCACGCTTCACCTGCTGCTTCATGCCACAAGTCTCCAACACTTCTAGTCGTGGATCCTGGATCATAGAGGGCGTTGTCGAGGATTGGTGAAGTTAATTACCTCTTTGACCCATAAGTATATCCAAGGTTTCTTCCACCATCATCAACGTTCTCTAGTCAAGGCCGCGTCCCATACAGTACGTTAAGACACGACAACGGCCGATGTTAGCCGATTTAACAACTTTTTGCCGAATGGACATGTTTGACACAAGGCTCGCCAGACAAGGACAGCCGCACGTCACTCACACGTCAGTCACACGTCACTCACGACACATTTACGTCTGCCACACGTTAACTCGTGTTGTCAGTACGACACACACGTCCGCGCAACACGTTCACAGTACGCTAAGTTGGATGTTGTTAGGATGTTGTTAGGATGTTAGCCGTCTGCCAGACGAGCAGCATATGTGCTGCGCAAGTGTGTCGCACGATACATACGTGTGTCACCCGACAGGGTCGACTCCTACGACAGAAGCACGACCAAGTACCCAACCCTATATAAAGGTCGGGGGCCGTAGACCCCCACACAGTCTACCACCAAACCTTGCCTTTTAAAATATAGCACAGGTGACACCTGACACCTGGCCATGTAAACGTTAACATATCTTTCATATTTGTTCTATAGATTTCTATCTCTGTTAAATTTATCTCTTATATTTCCTTTTTCCTCTCAACAT
Organism: Paralithodes platypus; assembly: GCA_032716605.1. Lineage (NCBI taxonomy): Eukaryota > Metazoa > Arthropoda > Malacostraca > Decapoda > Lithodidae > Paralithodes > Paralithodes platypus. Next base: position 54,660,111 of record CM064523.1, on the reverse strand, counting down.
AGGTTTCATATTTGTTCTAAATATTTCTATCTCCTTTATAGTTTTCTATAACATTTGCTTTCCCCTCAACATGTTTAATATTTGTGCCATATATTGCTATCTCTTATATTTCTCTCTTATATTTTTGTTTTCCTCTCAACATGTGTTTCATATTTGTTCTAAATATTTCTATCTCCTTTATAGTGTTCTTTAACATTTGATTTGCCCTCAACATGTTTCATATTTTTTCCATATATTTCCATCTCTTTTATATTTTATATTTTATTTTCACTCTCAACATGGTTCATAATTGTTCTATAGATTTCTACAAATTTCTATTTCTTTTCTAATTGATTTTGCCACTCAAAATGTTTCCTATTTGTTCTAGGTATTTGTAACAAACTTATATTTTCGTTAATTTATTTATTTTCCCTGACATGTGTTCATATTCATTATTATTATTTTATTTATCATTATTTTATTTCATTCCTTCTGTACTTGGTTTGTTCTATGTTTGTTGCACGAGATATTATGGTAGGATTATTTGGTACTAACATTTCTATAAATATTTAGGTAATTGAAGTCATATTTGTGCAGAGTTATCTTAGCGTTTACATGAATTAAACTTACATTAGGTCAAGGATATGGCAAACAACATATTACAAAAAAAATTGTATTGTAAAAGTACAAAAAACGGATACGAAAATAGAGATATATAGGGGGGAAAAGAAATGCATTTTGCCCGATTATTTCCCGACTATTGTACGTCAAAAACGATTGCTGCACGTCCGAAAACCGATCGACATACGTCAGCAACACGTCCGAAAACCGATCGACATACGTCAGCAACACGTCCAAAATTTAACGTTTTTTTCCCCCGACCATCAAAAACAGTCGGCTGAAAAATAGCGTATACACTAATTATTGGCTGACTTCACGGACCTGTCGGCGGGCACCCCGTCCAGTTCCAGATCAACTCGAGTAGAGCCTATTGATTTACACGACTTTACTCGATCACAGACGATTTAGCAAAAATTCAAATATTTTGAAAAGATCGGCTCTTGTCGGGTCTTTACGTACTGTATGGGACGCCCGCTTCAGTCATATTATGGATTTCCCTCGGTGGTGTTGTGTGTGTTGAGCTACCTTCCTCTACCCATGTAGACTTCTACTCGTTTTCTCTGTCATCCATATTCTCAGGCGGATACGATTTGGAGTTACCAGGCGGACGAGACTTTTGAGTTGGTGATACTATTAATATACTTCCTTTTTGTTTAATTAAATGTAATACATTTAAATAAGAATCTTTATAAATTTAATTGCTATTGTTTAATTTTGTTAAGTACAGTACTTATTATTATTATTTTCATTAACAAGTAATGATTTAATAAGTAATTGTTATCAGTAATAAATATTTGTTTGCATTTCTTTATAAAATAAATGTTAACTTAATTATTGTTTATTCTGTATCTATTTACTTTAAGGCCTATAAATGAGTCAGGAGTTTGAACTGCCGGTACATGCAACTCAGTGTTAGTGTACAGTTGGAAAAATAAATATCCTATAGTTATTCAATAACTCGGTATTGGTGTACAGTTGGAAACATTAACATCCTAATAATTAATAACAATAACACTGGATGTCTTGGTGAATATGTAATGGTAAATTCATAGCCAGTCAATCTTAATGTACAGTTGGAAAAATAAATATCCTATAGTTATTCAATAACTCGGTATTGGTGTACAGTTGGAAACATTAACATCCTAATAATTAATAACAATAACACTGGATGTCTTGGTGAATATGTAATGGTAAATTCATAGCCAGTCAATCTTAATGTGTTGCTGCCAGGGTTGTCCTCTACCCCTAGACAAACAAACAGGTTTCCTTAACCCCTGGGCCGTAACAATATATATGTATATATATATATATATATATATATATATATATATATATATATATATATATATATATATATATTATATATATATATATATATATATATATATATATTAATATATATATATATATATATATATATATATTATATATATATATATATATATATATATATATATATATACCGTATAATATAAGAGAGAGAGAGAGACTAATGATCTAAATATAAAGTTGTAGGACCTGTATAAGATCAATGAAATAAATAGGAACTCGAGAGGTGGGGAGAATTTCAATAGGGAGGTTTAAAATGTGTTGAGTTATACGTTAATTGGGAAGGAGAGACCAACACTATATATGGATATTTTGGTAGATAAATATGGAAAGGGGTGGAGGCGGGGAACGTGAACTCATATCAAGTCGTTCAACATAATTATGGAATTAGATAAACTTCTAATAAAAACAACTTGTTCACTCTTTACACCTAATCTTGGACAGAAAGTGACAAAGTTAATGCGTTATACTAACAAGTCACTTGGCTCACATTCAGAGTCGTTCGGGTCATAGTATTATACTAATAATCCAAAGACATGGCAGTAAACCACCAATGTTGTTTCACATACATTAATAATGAAATATACGCTCCAAAAACTGAAGAAGAAGGAAGACAATTTCCAGACTAGAATAAGCTGGGGGCCTTGGCATGAGTGTGTTAGTATTGCAACGCCAATATACTGGCCATCTTAAGAACCCTCAGGACCTGGTTAAAGTCACAGACTAGGTAATAGCTTATGACCTGAGATTGCAATATAACAAAAACGTTAATTTAAACCTTATTCTTGTATTCTAACCTTAACCCAGCTTAATCTTACATAGCATTAACCTTACCTGAGCTACACTAACCTTGCCTAATCCACTACATATTGTGGACAAAGCTATTCTAGTATTGATAAAGAGACGTGCGGCCTAGTACAAGGTAAACAGAACAGTAGCTCTCAGCTACTTATTGTGCTGGCAGTTGAAGACGTATTTGTAAAGGTTTTCTTCTGAGAGTCTCTTAACCCTCAAGCAGCGGCTCTCGACTTAAGTCGGGTTAGAGAACCAAGGCCTAAACAGCGGGTCCCGACTTAAGTCGCAAGAGATGTTGAGCACATTATCGGCTCTGAGAGAGAGTCCACGCGGTGGGAAGACCTCAGGCGGGCTCTGACCGCTTGGCCCGAGCCTAGCGAGGTTACTGGCGTGTATAACACATGCCTACACATCCCTCGCCTCGCTAGACAGGGTAAAATCTCAGGAAATTACCGTATTTTAGGGGTTTTGTACTCGTGTTGCAACATAGTTGCAAGCGAACCTGTTATCGTACAAGGATGATTCAGGTGTCATTGGAAAGCTCTATTATCGCCCTTTCACGGATATATTGTTGTATTACGCTCTGGCTCTCCTTTATGCATGTAAAAAGAGCAAAGAATGAAGCTCGTTTAGGGTAAATATGCCCGCTTGGCAGGTAGTAGATGTTACAAAAGGACCCGATTTTGGGGGGTTAAGGTATAGTCACGCTCATTAGTCGTATTTAGCATTCATAACTTATTATAAACATGTATTCATGTTTCGTAATATAATTAATAAATACGTCCAAATATAACGAGGGACACTTGAATATAAAGTGTATGTGCACATGTAGTGAGTTAGTATTTGTTACAAGATATATACCACAGTAAGAATCATGGAGGTAGGACGAAAGTTTTGAGCATGACTGGGTGTGTGTGTGTCCTCGTATAGTATTAATAGCCTTTATTTAACTTACAGCACAAGCTGCAACACCCTGGTTAACATTGTTGCTAAAGGTCATGAAGATACAAACAACCATTACAGAGAATTTATATATATATATATATATATATATATATATATAAATATATATATGGTTTATGGTAACGCCATTGAGTAAAAAACTCAAAATTGTGAAGCAAAAAAACAACAAACATGACAGAACAGAGATATAAATGATATAGGATTGCATAACATGCTATAGGTATGCTAAAAGCAAACACAAATACACTTGTGTAATTTGTGTGCAGGTCCATAATACTAGTTACAAGGAGAATAACAACAATAATACGGACACAAAAACTGATCAAGATTAATACTGGTATTAACCCTTATATTTGTGTTCTTATTTATATACATGTGTATGTATGTTTTATATACATGTGTATGTATGTTTTAATTTAATGTGTTGTATTGGGGTCACTAATAGTACTGAGGAAAAATATAATATACTGAAAATATAAATTAACTGGACAGAATCAAAGGTACAACATGAAACGTGTATACAAAATAATGTACACAAGGAAGCACACAGAATATACCGACCTCATGGTGTGTAGTATTAGTAACATAGTAATAATGTACACAAGGAAGCACACAGAATATACCGACCTCATGGTGTGTAGTATTAGTAACATAGTAATAATGTACACAAGGAAGCACACAGAATATACCAACCTCATGGTGTGTAGTATTAGTAACATAGTAATAATGTACACAAGGCAGCACACATTATATACCGACCTCATGGTGTGTAGTATTAGTAACATAGAAATTACATACATTCATACAAGTTTTAAGACTGCTTCGTCCATAGAGAGTGTGGTTAGAGTCTCACGTCCTTAATAATAATAATAATAATAATAATAATAATAATAATAATATATATTCAGTTAGCATTTTACAGTGTTGGTACCACATAATATGTAACAAATATGACATGTATCAGCCTTGCATAATTCCAACTAAGGATAGCCCAATAAAGCCGTTAGGCGTATTTCCATTGGGGTCGTTGTGAGATTAGGTTAGCTGGGGAAAAAGGGGAGGATTAAAAAAACAAAAAAATAGATACTTTAGAGAAAGTATTTCAAGGGGGTTATTTTAAGATACCTTACATCCTATAGTAAAAATCAGTAATCCGTAATCAGTAATCAGTAATCAATTCAGTTTGTTTTGCCTATCTCTTATATCGTATTTAGTAGTAGTCATAAGCTTGGTGCTCCATTCTCGCAGCTGTCTGGTTCAGGTGCTCCTTCAGGCTATGTCTGAAAGAATACAGTGTTCTCTTTTAACCTATTCTGTACCTGTGACGTACATTTAATTGTATTCTTATTACTATAACAGATTTTATACAGTTTTACAGGCTAACAGCAACTAACAGGCTGTTAGCTATCACTCTTAACCCTTTTAACTACCATAGATCCTTCTTAAGCTGCTCAAAATAGTCTAAATATAGCTAGAATAAAATATATAAGACGTCATCGGTACAGTAAGGGTTAATGGCGGCACTCCATGCGACCATGTCAAAGGCTGCCTCTGTTGTCAAGTTCTATATTTTGAGATCGGACCTGAGTAACTGATCTCACGTTTTTCTAGGTCTACCCCCTACGCACAGCTTCCTTCACGTTCCCAGTCCGGTATTTCTTCACCCAGTTCTGATATTCCTTTCTCTCCACGTGTCCGAACTAACCAAGTTGGCTCGCATGCATCACTTTACTGATACTTCTAACTTCTATTCCCAATATATATCCAATATTATATGCCAGGATTAGGCCTATGTGAAAAGTAACATACTATGACATGACATGATTAAGTAAAACACAAGTTATAAGGAGAGGCTGAAGACTTGACCCCCAAGTCAGCCTGTATAAGAGATAGTTTTTTTCTTCAAGTATACCATCTTATTACCAATGGAAATACTAAGACTCGGTGAACAAAAATCAGCTCTCTATGTGCGCGCGCGTGAGCGCAGAATTTCATTGAAATATTTGTAAATTTCATCTTCTCACTCAAAATTGTTCAAATTTCCCGCAATTTTTGCATGGCATATTCTACCTGCATCCCCTACAAGAAAATGCACTAGTTTTACCATATTGCATAATAGAAGGGGCTGAAAAAAGCTATATAATATATATATATGTTTTTTTTAGCCAACATTTCAACCTAAACAATGTCGAATCTTGAAAAATATGTGAGATAATGCCATTATCTCTGCATTAAACAGTTGCTATATAATCCTATATGCAGTGTGTAGAAGGGGAATGAATTTGAGCAATAAACACAAAAGTAGATGATCTCGTAAGTGCCAAAATAGGATCTCTGGCAAGCTAAAATCAAAGATTTTCATCAGGCAAATCTATTTTTGGGGCAGATAAAAGTTAGTCCTCCTTAGCTTCTGTGTTCTACCATAGCACGCACATAGAAGATCAAGATTAATGACCAACTAAACAAAAATTTCATCAGGGGAATACTTGTAGAATTGTTTTTGACAATTTTTACCAAAATCCATGACTTTGGGGCCCCCCCCAAGGGGGCCCTAGGGATGTCATATGGGTGTTTATGCCCTCATAATATTATGATCATTTCTATTGCTTACAGCAGCCCTTTAGACTACAGACACAAACAAAAAATTTGGGTGGCTGAAAGATTTGTTTTTAGTTATTCGGGGGGCGATGTCGAACCCCCGGCCCGGGGGGTTATGGATGCGATATGTCTTTTTGTTCCTTCCTATGTTATTCTCCTATGGTGAAAGAAGCATTATAGAACAAGAACACAAAAATTAAAAATTTGGATATCTGGGCTCAGCGAAGGTTCAGCCTCCCCTGTCCCTCAATTATCTATTTCGACTCCAGATGTCGAAGTATTAATATAATCTTGTCTGGCATGGCTGTAAAAATCACTGTCATTGTTCATTCCTGTAAATATTTAATGTAACACAATTGTTTAAGGAATTCAATAGCACCATTGTTCCCGCTGATATTGTCATCACATTTTCAAGATCCCCTCCATTCAAACCTCCTTCCATTTTGAGCTATAGAGGTTAGGTATTACAAATTCTGGCCTACCTAGAGTGAATGAACTATACAATATGTTGTCACCCATACAATTATATTCACGTTATAAACCAGTTGAACAAAATAAAATATTTAAGGCATATTAGAATATTTAGCACTGATTATGTTTGATAATGTATATATATACTGTATATACTGTACATATAGTATATTATGTAATGTGAATTAAATTAATATATTAATACAAATAAGTACAATTGTGATAGGGTTAATATACGCATTTTAGAGAAAGTCACTTGATATGTAGAGTGAGTAGAGATTGCGTCATTCATTTACGTGTTCATGTCGCCACGGAGGCAGCGGCGCCAGCTGGCCTAGTATTATCTCGAGAGTGTTGGAATGTTTTGGCTGCCGTTAGGCCTATATAAGTTCGCAGCTCCCTGTCTCTTGGAACCAGATCGACTTAACCAGCTACACGCATCACTTCTCCATTTCTCTCTCTGTACATAGTGACTCTTATACCTAGTGAAGTGACATATCTCTCCTGGCTACCTTCAAATAGATAAAGCAGTTTGCATTCCTGTTCTCTGATTGGGGAGTTGAGTATATACAGTATGTCGGGAATTTAGATAAAGAGGTTAAATTGCATATCACTGGTACATGAAAATATCCCAACAAATAGTTATATAATAATTACCAGTACGGCGAAGTTAATAGATGGAGTCCGGTCCTATTTCACACTGCTAATTCAATTGCATGACATATAGGAATGTTCACATAATACAATATCGATACAATGAACTTAGCTTAGAGGACTGGTGATGTAGGACTGTTGTTATATATAATCAATGGTAGTTCATGGTGGACTAAAGGTAAGCCAAGAGCCGGGGGGAAGTTGTTGGCTGTATGGTGGTGATTGAGAGACTAAAGGGCCGGCGTCCGATCGCTTCACGAAATTACATATGGCTGCCGGCTCATAATAATTATAACTCATAACTTGGTTTCATGATACATCTAGAGCTGATGTAGATATTTATTCATTACAGTTAATATTTAACCTACACTTAATAATAAACTACAATACACAAAGAACTAGCCGAAATCGTACATGCGATACAATACCGCCAAATTCAAATGCCCTATTGGACCTAAACTGTCGGGATCATTACCCAATTCCCGACATACTGCCCGCCACCAAAAACAATAATTTTACAGTAGCTATATACAGAAAACAAAAGGACATTGAAGATTCAAAGATCACCTTGTTTGATCTTAGATCTCCAAAGATCCACGGAACTCATAGCCGCCCGCCTATTGGGGCGAGCGCCACCTGAAGCCAGAGGAGGATCATCCTTCTCATCATCAACTGCCCCACCCTGAGGAGCACTGTCACCAGTACTCTCCCACGGAGGGGCATCAGTAGAGACTCCAGTATCATCCGGCAGTCTACATCCTGCTCCAAGGGATATAACCTTACGACTGGGCGAGTAGTAACCCCAGTCGAAGTTCGTAATCTAGCAACCCGTATAAGACCATCAATGCCCTGGAACAAATCGACAATCCTCCCAAGCTTCCAAAATAACCTAGGATGCTCATCATGAATCAGTACGATATCCCCGATACGAGGCCATTGTTGATTCGTCCCTTTGATCATATTGGAGTGACGCTCGCGAAGAGACAGCAAATATTCTTGGGTCCACCTTTTCCATAGATTGTCCGACACCTTCTTCTCATACTGGAAGCGACGATGGGTGGCGTCAGCATCGCCGAACATAGGGTATTGTAGATCTTCGTCGGTCTAGGAAAGGTATTAAGGGTTCGTCCACATGTTAGCATAGCAGGCAAAATGGGTAAGAGGTCATCAACATCTGCCGAGGTGGTCAAGGGCCTGTCGTTGACTGACATCTCAATCTCTATTAAGATGGTTTGCAACTTCCTTCTGGTCACCAGTGCCCTTCCTAATACCTTCTTCATGCCAGATTTGACAATACCGATTGTTCTCTCCCAAATCGCCCCGAACCATGGTGCACGTGCTGGTCTAAATTTCCAGTGAGGGTAGCCACAACTCGTGGGTCATCCATTAAACTCTGGAGATATTTAGAGGCCTCGACAAAACAAGTCGCATTATCGCTCATAATAATTTGAGGGAAACCATTGCGGCCTGCAAAGCGTCTTAGAGTATGCAAAAACCCCTCACTGGATAGGTCGTCAATCAATTCAATATGAATCGCTCTGGTTACCGCACATGTGAATAGAACGGCATATACCTTTATGATATTACCGGGCGATTCTCTAACTTGAATCGCTCCGGTGTAGTCTACCCCGGTTACCTGAAATGGTTCAGTCCTTTGTACCCTGAACTCAGGTAAGGGAGGTAGATCAACTGGGGAGTAAGGCTTACCCTGTAATCTTTTACAGATAGTACAGCTATTGTGGATCCCTTTAATTGCTTGTCGCATCTTAAGGATCCACCAATGTTGTCGCATATACGCCAGAACATAATTTACGCCAAAATGTAGGCAGGTCCTATGGCATTGGCGAATCAACAGTTTGGTAATCAAATGAGAGGAGCTAAGGAGGACAGGATATTTCGCAGAATCAATTATGTCCGCCTTTTGTATCCTGCCTCTACACTTAATTATGCTTCCTTCCATATATAATCCTAGCTGCCTCATTAAGTTAGAGGGTTTGGCCTTTGACTCCTTGCTCAGGATTTGATGTTCAGTAGGATAAGATTCCCTTTGTACTAAACATATTAGGTTTGCTTCTGCTGATCTCAATTCAAGGAGTCTGATATGCTTCGAATCTTCACTAAGGAAAGACCCGTTAGCCCGACTTCTCATGTTGTTAATGAAACGGTATATCCATGCAAATACCTGTATTACTTGATCATAGCTGCCGTAACGTTCCCACTCTACCAACTTGTTATCCTGATGTGTAGTACTCACAGTCGAACTACTTAACACATCATCTTGGGGCCGACTTGAAGGATCAGATATGCATTCCCTGAAATCCTGAGGCCATTCAGTTGGAAATATAAGCCATGGAGGTCCATGCCACCAAATAGAGGACGACATAAACTGTTGCGCCGAGATCCCCCGGGAAATTATGTCACTAGGGTTATCCTTACTGCTCACATAGCGAAATTTAGCTGTAGGAACTAAGTTATGTGTCTCATCAGTGCGATTAGAAACATAAACAGGAAACACTTTCTGGCTCTGTACCCATGAAAGTGCTATTTGACTGTCGCTCCAGACATAGACGTTATTAATCTGTAGTATGTCTGTATAAGCATCCAGTGTAAACTTTATTAGACGAGCAGACAGAAGCAATGCAGTAAGTTCTAATTTAGGAACTGTAATTTTCTTTATAGGGGCTACTTTGGCCTTTGCTATAGCCAGTTTCGCTTCACTACCATTACATATGTATATGCCAGTACCGTAGGCAGTATTACTAGCATCAGAAAAGGCATGTAGATCCACCTGTTGACCACTAATAACCTAACGATTAAGTTGGACCTTGCAACATGTGGAAAGGTCCGACCGAATGAACCGCCAAGTATCTTGTAACTCAGTCGGGAGGAGCGTGTCCCAATCTAGTTTTAGGCGCCACAGTTGCTATAAAAACATACGAGCACGGATAGTTACAGGCAGCAAAAAACCTAGGGGATCAAACAACCTCGCTGACAAGCTTAAACAGTTTCGCTTGGTCATAAGCTCACTGCCGCACGGGGTGTGACAGAAGGATATACAATCTGTGGTAGTGTCCCATTTGTGGCCTAAAAACTTCACCTCACTATTCCCAGTAGCTACACCGTCAGAAGCAAATTGACCTTTCAAAAGATCACTATTAGTGGCCATTCTCTCAAGTATAGATGAGCCTTGGCAAATATATCACGGATCTCACAGCATCTTTCGAGCAATAAATCTTCATCGTCTCCAGTGCCTTGAAGATTGTCCACATAGATCCCCTGCTTGATCTCATTCTTGAAGTCAGGATCTAGTCCAGTCTCCTCAAGATGTCGCAAGATAGTAGTGTTGAGAAGGAACTGGGAACAGGTCGCCCCGAATAAGACGACTCTGAACCTGTAGACCAGATACTCTGAATCTAGATCCATTGGGTCATCTGAAGCGCAACATAATTTGCACGAGATCAGAGACCAGGGACGGACCCGTGTACAGACAATCATTCAGGCTATAAGCGCGATCACTGGATTTAGCAGAGCAGTTATACACAATACGAACAGGAGTGGTGGAACTGTCCTTTTTAATCCCATGGTGAGCAAGGTAATGGATGTTATCCCCATACTCACTGAGATCTACTCTTTCCACAAATCCACGTTGTACCTGCTCGTGTAGTACTGCCGCATAAGTCTCGCAATAATTTGGATCCTTGACAAACTGCTTCTAAAGGCCACGTAATCTATCAAGTGCTAGATGGAAATTAGTAGGTAATTTACTCTTATTATCATTCCAAGGGAGCCTTACCACATACTGACCCCTGCCAGAATCATACGTTACAGTCTCTTCATACGAGCTCAACGCTAGCTTGGACTCACGATCAAGTTCATGTGGGTCAATTCCAATATTGTTAAAGGTTGAAAGGCCCATAGCTTATCTATATCAGTACATGTATTATCAGGCACATTTGACCTAATATATTTATCTATGGGGTTACTGCTACCTTGAGGACCGTAACCACCTCCACCTGTGTGTCTTGAGAGGAAGTGGCATAGGATCCAGAAATGGCATACCCTTGGATCGTGGGGAGCATTATTAGCTTATCTACCCGCCGATATCCAGGGTGAACCAGGTCGTAGTAATAATCAGCTCCAACCAGTAGCATTATTCCATTGTTAGCAGAGGGTTGATCATCAGCCTGTTTATAACCTTTATATCAGATATATCAAACGTGGTTGAATCTCTGATGCTATATAGACACTGGGTAGTTTGTCGACCACAACAGCCTTGATGGGACATACCTTTCTTCTACAAACATCGGAAATCTCCACTATATCATAGTCACTGGAATCTACTTCACCAGTGAAACCATGGAGACGCAAATTCTCTTGACCTTTGCTGGTACACTTGAGCTGGGGTAATGATGACCGCAGAACGAATGACCTCTGTGAGCACTGGTCGAGTAAGGTGCGCATCATTGTAGGCTTATTATTACTCCCCACTACTTACTAGCAGCATCATAGTAGGAAGCAATTGACATTCCCGAGAAGCAATGGACATAGCAGATACTTTATTACCCTCGCTTTTACCTATCTTATGTGACTCTTTGGTGGTTCTCCCCTTTTCTTTGCCGTCGTGCCGATCAGACTGGGTGCAAAGGGAAAACCAATGTTTCCCCTTGCAATACTTACAAGGTTTGATGTAGGAATTGGTGCAAGTACTGTTGAAGTGGTCTCTTGCCAGACAGCTGGTACATAAATAAAGCGATTTAGCCTTGCCAATTTTCTGTGTAGCCTTAGGATACTTAGGACACTGGTACCACAGATGACCGTGGACACTGCACAGCTTGCAACCTAATGATATTGGCCTTTTCTGTTTAGGAGAAGTCTGTACCGGGAAAGCTGCAGTGGATGGCGACATCTCCACGGGTCGGTAGTGTCCAGTACTCTCCATGTTAAACACTTCAGTCTGGTACACCTGCACCAACGCTTCCAAGTTTAGTGGAGAGTCGCTTAATTGTCGTCTTACGATTTCCTTTAGGGGAGAGGGTATCTTGTTCAAGATATTTACACTAAATATTTCCTCCTTGGTGATGGCCATTGTCTCCATAGATCGGAGGAGGCTCTCAAAGGAGGCATAGTACTCCTTTAGGTCTGTCACATCATAGGATGGAGGATCTAGAGTGAAGAATTTAGTAATTAATGCGGTCTTGATGACTTCCTCTCTCCCGTAAGTTCTTTTCAGCAACTCCACTGCAGACTCGTAGCTTGTAGCTTCTAGCTTGTACCCATCGATCAACTTCAATGCCTACCCTTTCAATTGGCCACGGAGATAGGTGAACCTTTGGATGGATGTGAGTGTTTTATTCCGATGGACGGAACACTCAAAGATATCCCAAAATACAGTCCAGGTAGCCGAATCCCCGGAAAAGGTAGGCAAAGTAAGCTTCGGCAGGTTAAAACTAGTCACCTTTGGTATACCGGTATCGTTAACAGGGTGTGCTTCTTGTGTGGCAGATAGTCTGGCTAAGGCTGTATTAAATTAATATCCTCAACGTACTCAAGATCTGCTGACATGTCTTCTTCCACATCGTCAATACTTGTCAATAAACCATATACCTGCTGAGCATAATTATCATAAGTGGCTAGCGATTTAGTTACAGTAGCAAATTTACCCTTATTTTGATCAGCCGAGGCACTTAATAAAAATTCATCAAGATCTCTTAACACACAAAGAGCGGGTGGTAGGGTATTTTACACTGTGCCGCCCAGCGTTTTTTGTTTACCCTAAATAGGGTTGTTTCCGTGCTCATTTTCATGCATAAACAAGACCCAGAGCGTAAAAGAAGTATCTATCCCAGAAAGGGCGTAAACAGATCTTTCCAATGACACCCGAACCATCCTTGTATGACCTCTTGCAACGATCGTGCAACACGAGTGCAAAAAACCTAAAATAAGGTAATTTCCGTACATAATTCCCTGTGTAGCGAGTGAGAGAAGGGGGAGAAAGGTGGAATACAGTTCAGTACGTCCACGGTGGTCGTGGGGAGCGGTCATAAGGTTACTACGCTCATCCCACCGCTCAGCTCTCTCTCTCTCAGCAACATTACGTGCTGAAAATGGCACTCGACAGCTGTCGTGCACCGCCACATAGTCCAAATTTATTTAACTCGACAGATGTCGTGCGCCGTTGGTTAAGGGTTAAACACCTATTTAAACTTCCCTTCAGAATCTTAAGCTTCTTCAAATCTGTCATCGTTTTGGTCTAATTTTCAGCAACATAAACTACAATGAGGTCCGACTACAAACTGATAATCGCTTAGGAATCAACAGCGGCAAACTCCCATTACTTAAGAAATTTACTCAAAAAGAATTACATAGTAGTTTCATCCCCCTTAATATAAACTATCTAAAGGAAATTATCTAACTGGACAACATAAAGTACACTGGGGCTGTCAATGAGGAGACTGGCTACTGCGACGCAAGATATTCCCTTACCATCTTAACAACCTGGGCCAACAAACGATCGCTGCCTTCATGGGTGAGGTGGACGCCGTCCTCGGACATGTATTGGCTCCCGAAACTATATGGGGAAAATCGACCACCAAGGTGCTTGTGCTTCCTCTTGAGGAGAGCATTGACCAAGTTCTTAACCTTGTGGTACTCACCTGCCGGAATACCCCGAGGAGACGCCCTCTGCTCCAACCCCAATACAAGGCAGCGACCGTTCGTGGATGCCTCAATCTCAAAGGCCAACTCCTTGATCTTAGTCGCTAGCTCCTGCGGGACTACCCCAGAGACGACGTCGTTGCCGCCCAACACTAATACAGTGATTTCGGGCCTTAGGCTCAAAAGATCATCCCAAGCTGGTTTGGATTTAATATTATCGAGAGTGGCTCCTGGGCCACTAAACACCCTCAATACAAAACCCGGGTCGTAAAACTCTCGGCGAGAGACTCCTAGGCGACTGACATAACTGTGGCCTAATATGCCCACCACTTTCCCTGGGCTCTGATTGTATGAGGAGGTTGGTATAAAGATCACCCCAATGCCACTTCCTGACACAGCTGTGGGATGATTCCTTCGAGCCATGATGTACCGAAAACAGAATTAAATACTAAATCCATTCAAATAAAGGGTAAGGTGAAGCACTAATTATTTAAAGTCCTTTATAGGTAATCCTAGTTGGTCAAGCTACAATCATAAGGTCTGACTATTGACTGTCAATCGCTTAGGAATTAACAAAGACCGACACTCATGACCGCCACTATAAGCAACTAGGCCTAGGCTCTTTTATGAAATAAAAATATAAAAGGCCACATGACAACCCTCCCCACCAGCAAAATCAATAATGAGTCTCACAATGACAAAACACAATGAACACCAGACTACCAAAGAAAAACTAAATGTAACCACAGACACTCGGGGGCCACGCCTAGCCTAAGAGCGCGAAATGGTACCCGACGAAATTACCCCCACCCCTATCACCAGCCCAGCTAACCCTCCAACTAACGCCAAGGAACACACGCCCAAAAAACCCTGGAAACTAGCCTCCAAACAAGTAGAGGGACGTCCCTAATCGGAAAAAAAACATGAGGGAATAAGCTGGGGCTACACTAGGGAAAGGGCAGTCGGCCCAACATCGTGTGAGGCGGCAGCCATTTGTAAGCCCACAAGCGTCAAGGATGTAAACACAACGTTACAATGGCAATATATTAAGCCCTAGGGCACGAAGGACCATTATTTGTCGGGAATTTAGATAAAAAGGTTAAATTGCATATCACTGGTACATGAAAATATCCCAACAAATAGTTATATAATAATTACTAATACGGCGAAGTTAATAGATGGAGTCCGGTCCTATTTCACACTGCTAATTCAATTGCATGACCTGTAGGAATGTTCACATAATACAATATCGATACAATGAACTTAGCTTAGAGGACTGGTGATGTAGGACTGTTGTTATTATTATCAATGGTAGTTCATGGTGAACTAAAGGTGAGTCAAGAGCCGGGGGAAAGTTGTTGGCTGTATGGTGGTGATTGAGAGACTAAAGGGCCGGCGTCCGATCGCTTCGCGAAATTACATATGGCTGCTGGCTCATAATAATTATAACCCATAACTTGGTTTCATGATACATCTATAGCTGATGTAGATATTTATACATTACAGTTAATATTTAACCTACACTTAATAATAAACTACAATACACAAATAACTAGCCGAAATCGTACATACGATACGATACCGCCAAATTCAAATGCCCTATTGGACCTAAACTGCCGGGATCATTACCCTATTCCCGACACAGTAAGTGTGTCCCATATCATAGCCTATAATTATTCTTAGGGATATTATTGTGTATTATAAGTTTATCTAGTGACCAATTAATTGTTATCTGAATTCATATTATTTTGTTATTTCCTTTTGATTGCATTCATTATTGTTATAAGTGTAAAGTATTACTTAATGTGTGATTAGTTTCCAAGTTTGTGAATTCGATCAAATTAATTTAGTTACCTTTATTGTAATTTTCAGAAGGAATATATTCCCAAGTGTTATTTAGTTGTATTAATTACTTGTAGTGCTTTTATTAATATTGTGTCCATTTCCTTAAGTCATTAAACAGATATTAACCATTTCCAGTGATCTTGAGAAAATATTAATTCTTATATGATATAGCTATTTTTACCTTGCATTGCTTCAGTAAAGGTATATAGTTATTTATTTTTTCACGTGCATATTTTTCTGATAATCTTAGTGCATTATATATTCTTATTGCTCGTCCTGAAGAGACTGTTTTTAGTTGTTACATTATAATACTTAATTTTAATTAAACTAAGGATTTTTATCGTAGTTTTCCTTGAACCTGGATATTTTGGAGAGGGTTTTGACATCAGTTGTGAATTTCATACTTAATCTATTGTTTGTGTCATTTCACCTCGCCTATAAACATAACATTGGCGACCTTGAGCCAGGATCTTCGGGATTTGTTTAAGAATATATTAATTTATTTGCTTGTGATATTTAAATTGTCATGATGTCTTCTTCAACTATTTCTACCTTTGAGGCAGCTAAAGATTTTGTTGAGAGTGTGAAGACAGTTGTCGAGGTAGAAACTAGGAATAAAAATGAACTCAAAGCTCTTGCACAATACCTGCAGCTTGCTCCTCCTTCAAGTGCTCATAAAGATCAAATTGTTGACATGATTAATATAAAACTATTTAATCTAACTCGTCCAGTTGACATGGATAAACAAATTGAACTTGCAAAGATTCAAGCACAGGCTCGTGTTCAGGAAGCTGAAGCACAGGCTCGTGCTCAACAGGCACAAGTTGAAGCACAGGCTCGTGCTCAAGAGGCACAAGTTGAAGCACAGGCTCGTGTTCAGAAAGCACAGGGTCAATAGGCACAAGAACAGGCTCAACAGGCACAGGCACAAGCACAGGCACAAGCACAGGCACAAATTGAAATTGCTAAGTTAGACCATGAGTACCGTATGAAACACGGGGTAAATAGGTCATCTAATCATGATCATTTTTGATGTGGCCACAAATGTTAGGCTTGTCCCTGTCTTTAATGAATCTGATGTAACTAAATACTTTCAATTGTTTGAGAAGGCAGCTAATGGTTTCAAATGGCCCAGGCAATATTGGCAAATACTCCTTCAGAGTGTACTCACTGGTAAAGCTCAAGTTACTTATGCATCTTTGTCTCAGGATCAGTCGGATGATGTAGTTAAGAGCCTGATTCTTAAAGCCTATGAGCTTGTTCCTGAAGCCTAAAGAGCTAAATTTAGGACCACTTACAAGCAGGATAAACAATCTCATGTTGAGTTTTCCAAAATTAAAGAAGATTTGTTAGATCAATGGTTAAACTCTAAGAATGTAAATGCTGACTTTGATCAATTTAAGCCGATTATCTTATTGAAGGACTTCAAAAGTTGTGTCAGGAAGGATGTCAGTTTATATATATAGTGTTCTGGCCGAAGTCACAGACAAATATTGTAAATCCACTCAACCAGTAGGTGAATCATAATAATTCAATACCATAAAGCCTCTGGTTGGTGATTGTATACATAACTGTGCATAAAAGTTAGTTAGTTAGAAGCCCACGTCTCTTCAACAAACTCCCGCGGCGAGTAAGAGACATGAGGGGTGTCACATTAGACAGCTTCAAGAGAGCCCTCGATGTTGAACGACAAAAAGTGCCTGACGAGCCAATCTTCGCAGGGGGGCGTTCAGCCCCTTCGAACAGTCTGCTGCACCAATTTTCAAACAACCACGAAGGGCGGTGCGCTCCTCGGTGCCAATAGCAGTGGCGAACTCAACATAGGTGAACATAGGTGACATAGGTGAATAGTATGTTTTTGTAGGGATATATACACCATTTGAAAGTATTATTATATATAAGTATATGCGTGAAAGCGTGAAAGCGGTGCTGGATGGGGATAATGGGCGGCAACTGACTGGGGACAGAGGTGCATGGGGCTGACTCGTTTGTGGCCACCCCTTCGCGGATCACGGCGTCCGGCAATAGATAGATATATTATACTGGCAACTTGTAGCTTATGGTTTCTGACAATTAAATGGGAAATATTGTCAAGATGATGTTTATTATTTTTGTTATGTAAACCTGGTTACTTCCTGGATTTGTATTTCATAATTATACTTTACTTTTCATTAAAATAACGGAGGAGTAAATCAAATATATATTTTCCCTATCCAAATATATAACAAGATATTGAACACGTAATAACGCATGCATTCGTACGAAATATGTTTACATACAAATGCATGAAATACATGTTAAAATATTTATAAAGAAACATCTCAACACGTCTGGATGAGCGAGTATAATTCCAAACTTCACTTTATACAAATATTTGTCGGGTATATGTGTAGATGAACTTCGAAAATAACAAAATAAAAAGAGGTAAGCGTTGCGGATTTTATTATTCCCAGACTTTTTTTTCGAGTATTCTCGCCCGCTAGTTTCTGAGTAAGAGTGTTTTAATTACTTACCAACCTATATTAACATAGCTTCATTCTCTAAATACTTCCAAAACGAAAGGTATCCGAAGCTCCCTTGTGTTACTCTGTTTTAAGTAAGAGAGATACATTAATACAATGATTGTCATTGGCTTTTAAATAACCTAGGTATACATGGCAACTAATTGAAAATTAAGTTCCTACGCTGGCCGGAGAATTTATCTAAATGAAAAAGAACAAAAATATATATATACAGTATATATATATATATATATATATATATATGTTAGTATAGCCAGGTAATAGATTCTCTTTTAAAGAGACAAGGTTAAAAGCAATAGCAGTTTCAGCATTCAGGATTTTATTGTTACAGCTTTCAATAGTTCTAACAATTTTCCTCTGGGGTTCAGAGATGAGGTACAACAGGTTAGCAAAATTCATGGTGGATCCAACGTTTCACAAGTAAACATCTTGCATCTTCAGGGAATGGAGAGGTAATGATTAGAACTGGAACTGGAACTGGTGGGGGGATAGACAGGTTGGGGAGGTGAGAGGTCTCTAAGGATTAGAGAGAAGTAAAGATGGAAATGAAGAGCAAAGTTGAAGAGTAAAAGGTGGAGGGCCGTCCTCCTTGCAATTCTTTGGTGATTCTTGGATGTGATAAGTAAGAGTAGTCGACGAGTATCAGTGCTTCTTGTGGAGTGCTAGGTGGTGCTGGTGGTGTGGAAAGGCCGTTGATGTTGGTGAAGGTGGGAGATGGTGTTGTTTATGAAGCGGATGGTGAAGCTGAAGATTCTTGGTGGATTTCTAGTTATTTATTAGCTTTTTTTTCATATAATTCTTAACCTTCGATACGCGTGCTCTGCCCTCCGGTGTTAGTCTCGACTCATGAAGCCAGGTAGAGGGGTATTTTTGTTTCATTTCAGCCAGAGTACAAGTTTCAAGGTCTTCTGCAAAACTTATAAATTGTTCATCTGTCACATAAGCAAAGTTTGGGTCATAATCTGGCTGCTTCTCCCTCACAACTTGTGGTGTTAGAACAGGAGGGAGAGGAGTTGTCATGATGGTCGGTTCTGGTGTAGAGCTGGCTGACTGAAGTGGTGTAGAAGGGGTCTTGTCATCTTCTTCTGGATCTTCAGCATCAGATAGTTCCACATCCACTTCTTCTTCCTCAGAATCTTCCTCTTCATAAGAGTCATCTTGGTGAGTGTTGAGGTCCATGGAGTCGTCTTCTGTAGGAATGATGATAGGAGGTGCTGGAGATGTGATTCCCTGTGTTGCCTGTGGAGTTGGGTCTTCAGGATGCTCAGCTTGTTGGGATTGTGGCACTGACGTGTTGATCCTGTTAACCACTCGAGGTACAAGGGAGATCTTCTTCTTTGGCGTCTTTCTGGGTTTCTTCTGGGTCTTGTCGACTGATGGTGGTTGCTGGAGAAGATTAGGAGGAATCACAATCGTTGGGAGGTTATTGGCTCTGAGTAAAGCAGGTAGGATGATTGAAAACCGGCTTAAATCATCCCCAGCA
This sequence comes from Paralithodes platypus, assembly GCA_032716605.1. Classification (NCBI taxonomy): domain Eukaryota; kingdom Metazoa; phylum Arthropoda; class Malacostraca; order Decapoda; family Lithodidae; genus Paralithodes; species Paralithodes platypus. The sequence continues at coordinate 54,640,197 of CM064523.1, read as the reverse complement.
AGAGCCTTGGCTGTCTGGATGACGACAGTGATCTTCTCTGTGTTCAGGCCGGCCTTCTCCTGCTTGTTCTCCTCCTTTTTCTTCCGCCAAGCATGTCTGGATCCCTTAACGTTAGCCCCATTTAATCCTTTGATGTTGTTAGCCTCCTCTCCATTCCTCCCCTTTTTGATGGTAAAGGTTACCCTCTCACCATCACCGAGAGAGGGTATTGAGTGGTGTTGATTTGGAAAGGAGATTCGGCTTCTATGTGCAAAGATATCAGCTCCTGTGTCCTCTCTGTTGATAAAGCCATATCCCTTCTTCACATTAAACCATTTAACAGTTCCAGCAACGGTGGTAGAGGTGGATGAAGCCATGGTGTAGATGGTGGTGAAGCAAGGGCTGCAGAGCAGGACAGTGGTCATGATTAGAATAGGGACAAAGCATCATATTTATACAAAATTCGAGGATCAAGAATAGGGAGGTGGGCCGAGCTACTGGGTGTGTGGTGGCTGTTCATTGGTGGAAGGCAGTCTATTCGCGAGACAGGCACTAAATCTTATCGGTGGTTGGTTGTTGGCTGTGGGTGGCTGTGATTGGTTGGTGTTGTCAGTTGTGTGCTGAGCGCGGAAGCGTAAAGGAGGGGGGCACGGGGCGAGAGGAAGGGGGCAGTATGCCTGTAGCGCTTGCCTGAAGGAAGAATTTGAAGGTCTTGTGTTTGGTTGTTGATGCTGGGGTTGAGTGTTTGGATGTATAGAGCTTCTAAAATAGCTAGTCTTCTGGGGTCTGATTCTTTGTCGAGTATGGTGGTTTGTTTGTCTAGGTCGGCGCGAGTTAGGGCAAGATGGTGGGGGGCTTGATAGTGATCTTTTATAGCGCCAGATTGAAGGTGGAGGGTTAGTCAACGGGAAAGGCGAGTCTGTGTCATTCCAACATAGGATAGGGGTCCACAGTCCCCAGAGGTGCAAATATGCTGGTATATCACATGATCGTCTTTCGGTTGGTTGGTGGAAATGGGGCGGTTACGGAGGACAAGGTTGGAGGTCTTAGGAGATTTGTAGTAAATAATGAGTTTTATTTTATTGTCAGGGTTGGTGGGGAGGACATTTTTGTGAATTATTTCTTTCATAATGGATTCGTCTGTTGTTCGGTCGGAAGACATGTAGTTTCTGTAAAAAATGTAATGTCATTGGCCGGGTTGGTGCTAAGGGGGTCTTGTTTGTACCATTTTTCTAGGTGGTGGTTGATGGCATTGGTGACGTCAGTGTTGGAATACCCATTGTTGACTAGGACCTGGGTGAGCCTTTCCAGTTCATTGTGTGTGTCATTCCAGGTGGTGCAATGGGTGAGGGCTTTCCTGACATAGGCGGCGATGGTGGACTGATGGTATCGTTTAGGGCATTCACTTTTGCATAAATATCGAATTTTGTATAAATATGATGATTTGTCCCTATTCTAATCATTACCTCTCCATTCCCTGAAGATGCAAGATGTTTACTTGTGAAACGTTGGATCCACCATGAATTTTGCTAACCTGTTGTACCTCATCTCTGAACCCCAGAGGAAAATTGTTAGAACTATTGAAAGCTATAACAATAAAATCCTGAATGCTGAAACTGCTATTGCTTTTAACCTCGTCTGTTTAAAAGAGAATATATATATATATATATATATATACCGGGTATATATATATATATATATATATATATATACCGGTTTAGGGGCGAGGTGAAATGACAAACAATAAATTAAATATGAAATTAAAAACTTATGTCAAAACCCTCTCCAAAATATCCAGGTTCAAGGCAAACTATAATACAAATTCTTAGTTGAATTACAATTAAGTATTATAATGTAAAAAAACAAAAAAGTCTCTTCAGGACGAGCAATAAGAATAATTATATAATGCACTAAGATTATCAGAAAATATGCAAGTGAAAAATATATAACTATATATCTTTACTGAAGCAATGCAAGGTAAAAATAGCTATATCACGTGGAATTAATATTTTCTCAAGATCACTGGAAATGGTTAATATCTGTTTAACCCTTTATTGGCGGCGCGCATCATATGTCGAGTGAAATAAATTTGGACTATGTGGCGGTTCACACCATAAGTCGTGTGGCAATTTCAGCACGTAATGTTGCTGAGAGAGAGAGACAAGTGGTGGCAGGAGAGTAGCGAGCGTATGACTGCTCCAGACCACCGCGGCGGACCAACTGACATGAATCCCACCCTCTTCCACCCTCTCACACTCGCTACATAGTGAAATGTATGGGGAAAGTACCGAATTACATGTTTTTGCACTCGTGTTGCGCGGTTGTTGCAAGAAAAGTAGCGGTCATACAAGGATCGTTGTGGTGTCATTGGAAAGCTCTGTTTATGCCCTTGCAGGGATAGATACTTGTTTTACGCTCTGGGTCTTATTTAGGCATGAAAATGATCACGTAAACAGCCCTATTTTGGGTAAAAACACCCCGCTGGTGGCTACATATTATTTACTGCCTAGGCCGCTCTTTAGGTGTTAATAACTTAAGGAAATGCACACAATACTAATAAAAGCATACAAGTAATTTATACAACTAAATAACACTTGAGAAAATATTCCTTCTGAAAATTACAATATGGTAACTAAATTAATCTGATCGAATTCACAAACTAGGAAACTAATCATAAATTTATAAATGCTTTACACTTATAACAATAATGAATGCAATCAAAAGGAAATAACAATATAATATGAATTCAGATAACAATTAATTGGTCACTAGATAAACTTATAATACACAATTGTATCCCTAAGAATAATAATAGGCTATGATATGGGACACACTTATATACTCAACTCCCCAATCATAGAACAGGAATGCAGACTGCTTTATCGATTTGGAGGTAGCCAGGAGAGATATGTCACTTCACTAGGTATAAGAGTCACTATGTACAGATAGAGAAATGGAGAAGTGATGTTTGCGGTTCGAGTGTATTCGGCCCAATAATCGGGCGACATCCATTATGATTCTGGTATGTTCGAGTCGTTCTAGTCATGCTCTGGTCATCACCCGAATGTTCGGATGAGTCGGCCAAAAGTTAGTGTATGCGTTAACTTTTGGGAAATCCTCGAGTGCGTTCGGGTCAAAAAACCGTTACAAAATCCTCGAGTCACCTTCGATTTACATTCGATTCGTATTCGGCTTACATTCTACCATATTCTGATCGCATTCGACCTATTCGAGTCACTTTCGAGTCAAAAATTTTAACCCGATTCATACCAGAATTGATCGAACCTAAATCGAACCTAAGTGGACTTAGACCCGATGATGTAGACCGTAACCCGAAATAGACTCGATGCTCAGTGGAAAATTCCTACATAAACTTGTTCGAAAGTCTACTGTTCTCGATGCTGACCCGAATTTCAGGATGATGACTGGATGGATACCCGAATACTACTAGAAAATGACTCGATGCATGTCCGACATTCCTAATTAGACTCGATGATTACTCGATCGTGATCCGAATGACTAGAATATAAGTCGAAGGATTGTGGAAGCCAAGTCGAATCAAACCCGAATGCGAGTCGATGGGCGGAACCACGTGAAGCAGGCCCGTGTGCGGTTGGAGCGGCCCGAATTATAGTACACTGCCACCCACGCACGGGCCCTATATATTAGCGGGTGGGAGGCATTCGCTCCATTCCACACCAGCACCCACCGCCCACCACGTCTCTCTAGCCCACCACGTCTCTCTCGCCCACCACGTCTCTCTCTCCAATCTTGTCGCCAACATGCCCGGTAACTATGGTAAAGGAGGCAAGGCAGTGAAGAGGCCCCACAAATTTACCATGGAGTCTGTGGACCTGTTTGCCACCCAGCAATCCCAAGATGAAAGTGAGGAGGAAGTAGAGGAGAGGCAGCACATCGACTCCAACCCTGTTTTCGACGATGAAAACCCAACCGAGGAAGCAGAGTCACAGTCTATTATTATAGTAAAGAAAGTCATCATCGAGCCCTCGGTGTGGGTGTGGCTTCTGCAACCACTCCCTCATTGGGAATGCGTCATCACCAACCAGAAAGTAGGGCACTGGCTGGTCCTCCCCTGGGAATGGCTCGGGTGGTGGCAATCCTGCTGCTCCGTCCTCCAGGGCCTTCCGGATGTCAGTCACCTGGAATATACCACCATCAGATGCTGACCCGTTCGCTCCAACGTCAACGTACATAAATTTTCCCTAGACCTCCATCAAACTTAAATTAACAACCCTAGGATCTCCCTTTGTGATATATTTGTAATTTTGTTGGTACAAAACTGTCCCGGCCAAAGGCCGGTTCCTTCTAAATTACTGGCTCGCTATCGCACGCCAGGAAGAAATCGACACCTAAATCACACGAGAAGTCTTAATATTGACATAAATGGGGCGAAAGGTCTTAAAATCGCCAAACTAATGGGCCGAACGACTTAAAATTTGAAAACTAATGGGGTTAAGCCTGAGGGAGAAGAGGGGCCAGAAAAACGGACCATCTCCCCTTAACCCCTTCACCACCATTATATAATTGTCATCATATGCTGGTTACCATTAGATGATTTCCTTTAGCGTATAATCTACCTCTAACACGCAAATGGGTAAATACGATCTCAATAAACCCTCTTAGTAGCATAGTTCCTTCTTCAACTGTATACAATCATCTCATTTTAACCAGACTTCATGGTACTGAAGGGTACTAGAGGTGTTCAAGTGGGTTAGTGGGATTAACAAAGGGGACATGACAAATGTACTAAAGCTCAGTGATAGCGAAAGAACTCGTACCAATGGTTTCAAATTAGATAAATTTCGTTTCAGAAAAGATATAGGCAAATATTGGTTTGGTAACAGAGTTGTAGATGGGTGGAATGGACTACCAAGTGCTATACTGGGATTAAAAACGATAGGGAGCTTTAAGATAAAATTGGATAAGCATATGGACGAGAAGGGTTGGGTGTGAAGGGGGATCAGCAGGGTTGGGCCAATCAGCGCTCTGCAGACCCCCGTAATCCTGCGTTAATCTCTAACCGTTTTGGTAAGATGATCCTCAGGGTATTAGAGTGTTGAGCCTAATTGTGCTTTGTAATTGGGGTTGTGTGGGACAGGGATCTGCCTTGCTTAGGCCAATCGGCTTTCTGCAGACTCCCATTTTCTTATGTTCTTATGTTCTTATGTTAATTAAGAATTATATTAAGAACATAAGAACATAAACAAATGGGAGTCTGCAGAAAGCCGATTGGCCTAAGCAAGGCAGATCCCTGTCCCACACAACCCCAATTACAAAGCCCAATTATAGGCTCAACACTCTAATACCCTGAGGATCATCTTACCAAAACGGTTAGAGATAAACGCAGGATTACGGGGGTCTGCAGAGCGCTGATTGGCCCAACCCTGCTGATCCCCCTTCACACCCAACCCTTCTCGTCCATATGCTTATCCAATTTTAGCTTAAAGCTCCCTATCGTTTTTAATCCCACTATAGCACTTGGTAGTCCATTCCACCCATCTACAACTCTGTTACCAAACCAATATTTGCCTATATCTTTTCTGAAACGAAATGTATCTAATTTGAAACCATTGGTACGAGATTACGTATTGAAACATTTGCCTGTTTTTGTTTCTGTAATGATTAGCATAATATACAGTAGCTTGTGGCGTTCTGTAATGATTAGCATAATATACAGTAGCTTGTGGCGTTCTCTGACGTAGCCAACTATTGTTTCTGTAATGATTAGCATAATATACAGTAGCTTGTGGCGTTCTCTGACGTAGCCAACTATTGTTTCTGTAATGATTAGCATAATACACAGTAGCTTGTGGCGTTCTCTGACGTAGCCAACTATTGTTTCTGTAATGATTAGCATAATATACAGTAGCTTGTGGCGGTCTCTGACGTAGCCAACTATTGTTTCTGTAATGATTAGCATAATATACAGTAGCTTGTGGCGTTCTCTGACGTAGCCAACTATTGTTTCTGTAATGATTAGCATAATATACAGTAGCTTGTGGCGTTCTCTGACGTAGCCAACTATTGTTTCTGTAATGATTAGCATAATACACAGTAGCTTGTGGCGTTCTCTGACGTAGCCAACTATTGTTTCTGTAATGATTAGCATAATATACAGTAGCTTGTGGCGTTCTCTGACGTAGCCAGCTATTGTTTCTGTAATGATTAGCATAATATACAGTAGCTTGTGGCGTTCTCTGACGTAGCCAACTATTGTTTCAGTAATGATTAGCATAATACACAGTAGCTTGTGGCGTTCTCTGACGTAGCCAACTATTGTTTCTGTAATGATTAGCATAATATACAGTAGCTTGTGTAGTTCTCTGACGTAGCCAACTATTGTTTCTGTAATGATTAGCATAATATACAGTAGCTTGTGGCGTTCTCTGACGTAGCCAACTATTGTTTCTGTAATGATTAGCATAATATACAGTAGCTTGTGGCGTTCTCTGACGTAGCCAACTATTGTTTCTGTAATGATTAGCATAATATACAGTAGCTTGTGGCGGTCTCTGACGTAGCCAACTATTGTTTCTGTAATGATTAGCATAATATACAGTAGCTTGTGGCGTTCTCTGACGTAGCCAACTATTGTTTCTGTAATGATTAGCATAATATACAGTAGCTTGTGGCGTTCTCTGACGTAGCCAGCTATTGTTTCTGTAATGATTAGCATAATATACAGTAGCTTGTGGCGTTCTCTGACGTAGCCAACTATTGTTTCTGTAATGATTAGCATAATATACAGTAGCTTGTGGCGTTCTCTGACGTAGCCAACTATTGTTTCTGTAATGATTAGCATAATATACAGTAGCTTGTGGCGTTCTCTGACGTAGCCAACTATTGTTTCTGTAATGATTAGCGTAATATACAGTAGCTTGTGGCGTTCTCTGACGTAGCCAACTATTGTTTCTGTAATGATTAGCATAATATACAGTAGCTTGTGGCGTTCTCTGACGTAGCCAGCTATTGTTTCTGTAATGATTAGCATAATATACAGTAGCTTGTGGCGTTCTCTGACGTAGCCAGCTATTGTTTCTGTAATGATTAGCATAATATACAGTAGCTTGTGGCGTTCTCTGACGTAGCCAACTATTGTTTCAGTAATGATTAGCATAATACACAGTAGCTTGTGGCGTTCTCTGACGTAGCCAACTATTGTTTCTGTAATGATTAGCATAATATACAGTAGCTTGTGTAGTTCTCTGACGTAGCCAACTATTGTTTCTGTAATGATTAGCATAATATACAGTAGCTTGTGGCGTTCTCTGACGTAGCCAACTATTGTTTCTGTAATGATTAGCATAATATACAGTAGCTTGTGGCGTTCTCTGACGTAGCCAACTATTGTTTCTGTAATGATTAGCATAATATACAGTAGCTTGTGGCGTTGTCTGACGTGGCCAACTATTGTTTCTGTAATGATTAGCATAATATACAGTAGCATGTGGCGTTCTCTGACGTAGCCAACTATTGTTTCTGTAATGATTAGCATAATATACAGTAGCTTGTGGCGTTCTCTGACGTAGCCAACTATTGTTTCTGTAATGATTAGCATAATATACAGTAGCTTGTGGCGTTCTCTGACGTAGCCAACTATTGTTTCTGTAATGATTAGCATAATATACAGTAGCTTGTGGCGGTCTCTGACGTAGCCAACTATTGTTTCTGTAATGATTAGCATAACATACAGTAGCTTGTGGCGTTCTCTGACGTAGCCAACTATTGTTTCTGTAATGATTAGCATAATATACAGTAGCTTGTGGCGTTCTCTGACGTAGCCAGCTATTGTTTCTGTAATGATTAGCATAATATACAGTAGCTTGTGGCGTTCTCTGACGTAGCCAGCTATTGTTTCTGTAATGATTAGCATAATATACAGTAGCTTGTGGCGTTCTCTGACGTAGCCAACTATTGTTTCAGTAATGATTAGCATAATACACAGTAGCTTGTGGCGTTCTCTGACGTAGCCAACTATTGTTTCTGTAATGATTAGCATAATATACAGTAGCTTGTGTAGTTCTCTGACGTAGCCAACTATTGTTTCTGTAATGATTAGCATAATATACAGTAGCTTGTGGCGTTCTCTGACGTAGCCAACTATTGTTTCTGTAATGATTAGCATAATATACAGTAGCTTGTGGCGTTCTCTGACGTAGCCAACTATTGTTTCTGTAATGATTAGCATAATATACAGTAGCTTGTGGCGGTCTCTGACGTAGCCAACTATTGTTTCTGTAATGATTAGCATAATATACAGTAGCTTGTGGCGTTCTCTGACGTAGCCAACTATTGTTTCTGTAATGATTAGCATAATATACAGTAGCTTGTGGCGTTCTCTGACGTAGCCAACTATTGTTTCTGTAATGATTAGCATAATATACAGTAGCTTGTGGCGTTCTCTGACGTAGCCAACTATTGTTTCTGTAATGATTAGCATAATATACAGTAGCTTGTGGCGTTCTCTGACGTAGCCAACTATTGTTTCTGTAATGATTAGCGTAATATACAGTAGCTTGTGGCGTTCTCTGACGTAGCCAACTATTGTTTCTGTAATGATTAGCATAATATACAGTAGCTTGTGGCGTTCTCTGACGTAGCCAGCTATTGTTTCTGTAATGATTAGCATAATATACAGTAGCTTGTGGCGTTCTCTGACGTAGCAAGCTATTGTTTCTGTAATGATTAGCATAATATACAGTAGCTTGTGGCGTTCTCTGACGTAGCCAACTATTGTTTCAGTAATGATTAGCATAATACACAGTAGCTTGTGGCGTTCTCTGACGTAGCCAACTATTGTTTCTGTAATGATTAGCATAATATACAGTAGCTTGTGTAGTTCTCTGACGTAGCCAACTATTGTTTCTGTAATGATTAGCATAATATACAGTAGCTTGTGGCGTTCTCTGACGTAGCCAACTATTGTTTCTGTAATGATTAGCATAATACAGTAGCTTGTGGCGTTCTCTGACGTAGCCAACTATTGTTTCTGTAATGATTAGCATAATATACAGTAGCTTGTGGCGTTCTCTGACGTGGCCAACTATTGTTTCTGTAATGATTAGCATAATATACAGTAGCATGTGGCGTTCTCTGACGTAGCCAACTATTGTTTCTGTAATGATTAGCATAATATACAGTAGCTTGTGGCGTTCTCTGACGTAGCCAACTATTGTTTCTGTAATGATTAGCATAATATACAGTAGCTTGTGGCGTTCTCTGACGTAGCCAACTATTGTTTCTGTAATGATTAGCATAATATACAGTAGCTTGTGGCGGTCTCTGACGTAGCCAACTATTGTTTCTGTAATGATTAGCATAATATACAGTAGCTTGTGGCGTTCTCTGACGTAGCCAACTATTGTTTCTGTAATGATTAGCATAATATACAGTAGCTTGTGGCGTTCTCTGACGTAGCCAACTATTGTTTCTGTAATGATTAGCATAATATACAGTAGCTTGTGGCGTTCTCTGACGTAGCCAACTATTGTTTCTGTAATGATTAGCATAATATACAGTAGCTTGTGGCGGTCTCTGACGTAGCCAACTATTGTTTCTGTAATGATTAGCATAATATACAGTAGCTTGTGGCGTTCTCTGACGTAGCCAACTATTGTTTCTGTAATGATTAGCATAATATACAGTAGCTTGTGGCGTTCTCTGACGTAGCCAACTATTGTTTCTGTAATGATTAGCATAATATACAGTAGCTTGTGGCGTTCTCTGACGTAGCCAACTATTGTTTCTGTAATGATTAGCATAATATACAGTAGCTTGTGGCGTTCTCTGATGTAGCCAACTATTGTTTCTGTAATGATTAGCGTAATATACAGTAGCTTGTGGCGTTCTCTGACGTAGCCAACTATTGTTTCTGTAATGATTAGCATAATATACAGTAGCTTGTGGCGTTCTCTGACGTAGCCAGCTATTGTTTCTGTAATGATTAGCATAATATACAGTAGCTTGTGGCGTTCTCTGACGTAGCCAACTATTGTTTCTGTAATGATTAGCATAATATACAGTAGCTTGTGGCGTTCTCTGACGTAGCCAACTATTGTTTCTGTAATGATTAGCATAATATACAGTAGCTTGTGTAGTTCTCTGACGTAGCCAACTATTGTTTCTGTAATGATTAGCATAATATACAGTAGCTTGTGGCGTTCTCTGACGTAGCCAACTATTGTTTCTGTAATGATTAGCATAATATACAGTAGCTTGTGGCGTTCTCTGATGTAGCCAACTATTGTTTCTGTAATGATTAGCATAATATACAGCAGCTTGTGGCGTTCTCTGACGTAGCCAACTATTGTTTCTGTAATGATTAGCATAATATACAGTAGCTTGTGGCGTTCTCTGACGTAGCCAACTATTGTTTCTGTAATGATTAGCATAATATACAGTAGCTTGTGGCGTTCTCTGATGTAGCCAACTATTGTTTCTGTAATGATTAGCGTAATATACAGTAGCTTGTGGCGTTCTCTGACGTAGCCAACTATTGTTTCTGTAATGATTAGCATAATATACAGTAGCTTGTGGCGTTCTCTGACGTAGCCAGCTATTGTTTCTGTAATGATTAGCATAATATACAGTAGCTTGTGGCGTTCTCTGACGTAGCCAGCTATTGTTTCTGTAATGATTAGCATAATATACAGTAGCTTGTGGCGTTCTCTGACGTAGCCAACCATTGTTTCTGTAATGATTAGCATAATATACAGTAGCTTGTGTAGTTCTCTGACGTAGCCAACTATTGTTTCTGTAATGATTAGCATAATATACAGTAGCTTGTGGCGTTCTCTGACGTAGCCAACTATTGTTTCTGTAATGATTAGCATAATATACAGTAGCTTGTGGCGTTCTCTGACGTTGCCAACTATTGTTTCTGTAATGATTAGCATAATATACAGTAGCTTGTGGCGTTCTCTGACGTAGCCAACTATTGTTTCTGTAATGATTAGCATAATATACAGTAGCTTGTGGCGTTCTCTGACGTAGCCAACTATTGTTTCTGTAATGATTAGCGTAATATACAGTAGCTTGTGGCGTTCTCTGACGTAGCCAACTATTGTTTCTGTAATGATTAGCATAATATACAGTAGCTTGTGGCGTTCTCTGATGTAGCCAACTATTGTTTCTGTAATGATTAGCATAATATACAGTAGCTTGTGGCGTTCTCTGACGTAGCCAACTATTGTTTCTGTAATGATTAGCATTATATACAGTAGCTTGTGGCGTTCTCTGACGTAGCCAACTATTGTTTCTGTAATGATTAGCATAATACACAGTAGCTTGTGGCGTTCTCTGACGTAGCCAACTATTGTTTCTGTAATGATTAGCATAATACACAGTAGCTTGTGGCGTTCTCTGACGTAGCCAACTATTGTTTCTGTAATGATTAGCATAATATGCAGTAGCTTGTGGCGTTCTCTGACGTAGCCAACTATTGTTTCTGTAATGATTAGCATATTATACAGTAGCTTGTGGCGTTCTCTGACGTAGCCAACTATTGTTTCTGTAATGATTAGCATAATATACAGTAGCTTGTGGCGTTCTCTGACGTAGCCAACTATTGTTTCTGTAATGATTAGCATAATATACAGTAGCTTGTGGCGTTCTCTGACGTAGCCAACTATTGTTTCTGTAATGAATAATATACAGTAGCTTGTGGCGTTCTCTGACGTAGCCAACTATTGTTTCTGTAATGATTAGCATAATATACAGTAGCTTGTGGCGTTCTCTGACGTAGCCAACTATTGTTTCTGTAATGATTAGCATAATATACAGTAGCTTGTGGCGTTCTCTGACGTAGCCAACTATTGTTTCTGTAATGATTAGCATAATATACAGTAGCTTGTGGCGTTCTCTGACGTAGCCAACTATTGTTTCTGTAATGATTAGCATAATATACAGTAGCTTGTGGCGTTCTCTGACGTAGCCAACTATTGTTTCTGTAATGATTAGCATAATATATACAGTAGCTTGTGGCGTTCTCTGACGTAGCCAACTATTGTTTCTGTAATGATTAGCATAATATACAGTAGCTTGTGGCGTTCTCTGACGTAGCCAACTATTGTTTCTGTAATGATTAGCATAATATACAGTAGCTTGTGGCGTTCTCTGATGTAGCCAACTATTGTTTCTGTAATGATTAGCATAATATACAGTAGCTTGTGGCGTTCTCTGACGTAGCCAACTATTGTTTCTGTAATGATTAGCATAATACAGTAGCTTGTGGCGTTCTCTGACATAGCCAACTATTGTTTCTGTAATGATTAGCATAATATACAGTAGCTTGTGGCGTTCTCTGACGTAGCCAACTATTGTTTCTGTAATGATTAGCATAATATATACAGTAGCTTGTGGCGTTCTCTGGCGTAGCCAACTATTGTTTCTGTAATGATTAGCATAATATACAGTAGCTTGTGGCGTTCTCTGACGTAGCCAACTATTGTTTCTGTAATGATTAGCATAATATGCAGTAGCTTGTGGCGTTCTCTGACGTAGCCAACTATTGTTTCTCTAATGATTAGCATAATATACAGTAGCTTGTGGCATTCTCTGACGTAGCCAACTATTGTTTCTGTAATGATTAGCATAATATGCAGTAGCTTGTGGCGTTCTCTGACGTAGCCAACTATTGTTTCTCTAATTATTAGCATATTATACAGTAGCTTGTGGCGTTCTCTGACGTAGCCAACTATTGTTTCTGTAATGATTAGCATAATTATACAGTAGCTTGTGGCGTTCTCTGAAGTAGCCAACTATTGTTTCTGTAATGATTAGCATAATATACAGTAGCTTGTGGCATTCTCTGACGTAGCCAACTATTGTTTCTGTAATGATTAGCATAATATACAGTAGCTTGTGGCGTTCTCTGACGTAGCCAACTATTGTTTCTGTAATGATTAGCATAATATACAGTAGCTTGTGGCATTCTCTGACGTAGCCAACTATTGTTTCTGTAATGATTAGCATAATATACAGTAGCTTGTGGCGTTCTCTGACGTAGCCAACTATTGTTTCTGTAATGATTAGCATAATATACAGTAGCTTGTGGCATTCTCTGACGTAGCCAACTATTGTTTCTGTAATGATTAGCATAATATACAGTAGCTTGTGGCGTTCTCTGACGTAGCCAACTATTGTTTCTGTAATGATTAGCATAATATACAGTAGCTTGTGGCATTCTCTGACGTAGCCAACTATTGTTTCTGTAATGATTAGCATAATATACAGTAGCTTGTGGCGTTCTCTGACGTAGCCAACTATTGTTTCTGTAATGATTAGCATAATATACAGTAGCTTGTGGCGTTCTCTGACGTAGCCAACTATTGTTTCTGTAATGATTAGCATAATATACAGTAGCTTGTGGCATTCTCTGACGTAGCCAACTATTGTTTCTGTAATGATTAGCATAATATACAGTAGCTTGTGGCGTTCTCTGACGTAGCCAACTATTGTAGGGGAGATGGGCCGTTTTTCTGGTCCCCCTTCTTCCTCATGTTTATCCCTATTAGTTTTCAGATTATAAGACTTTCGGCCCATTAGTTTGGCGATTTAAGACCATTCACCCCATTTCTTTGTCAATATGAAGACTTTTCGTGCTATTTAGGTGTCGAGTTTTTCCTGGCGAGCGAAAGCGAGCCTGTAATTTAAGAGGAACCGGCCTTTGGCCGGGCTTGATGGAGGTCTAGGGAGGAAACAAATAGAATTATAAAATAATACATACCGGTAAATCAGTAAACAAAAACGACCCATCTCCCCTTAAATAAACCCCAGAAGTAGAAATAGTTGGTAATTAATTTCTGAAAAGATTCAATTCATTTTGGGATAGCTTAGAAAATGATGGGTCACAATTTGTCCTAGAATGTACTGTGCCCTTTTAACCCCCTCTGTACCGGCTACATCTTTTATATTTTGTCCACCTATATGTAGACGATTTTGTGGTGCTTAAGAAGGATGTGTGGTAGTCAAAAGGGTTAAATGAGATAGTTCGAAGCCTGTTAACTACTGGAGGCCCTTTTTAAACTGAATAAAATCGTCTAATAGCAGCCAGAATAAAGTTGAAATGACGTCGCCGGTACAGAAGGTGTTAACAATATTTGCAGTTATTAATACCGTCATTGTATTGCTACTGTAAACATTAGGCGGTAGTAGTGTAGTAGTAGTAGTAGTAGTAGTAGTAGTAGTAGTAGTAGTAGTAGTAGTCTTATTGATATTGTAAACATTAGGGGGTAGTAGTATAGTAGTAGTAGTAGTAGTAGTAGTAGTAGTAGTAATAGTAATAGTAGTGTAGTAGTAGCAGTAGCCTAATTTATGAACGACTACATAGCCAAACACTTGGATGACATAATAGTTATTATGCTGTGGTGCAATTTGATTGATGTTGGGTGATAGTTAAACATTTGTTGTACGGTCGCACTAATAAGTCATGTACTCAGCTGTCATTATGTTTGGCTCGCTCTGTGCTGTATTAATGTCTGTCAGATGTTCAATAGGGTGGTAAGTGTAGGAACATGTTTGTACATTTCACTCGATATGAAGAAATAAAGCTTAGATATTGCTGATACCAATTATTGATTAAAACATACTTGGTGCCGAGACATCACTTATTAGCGCGACTGTACACTCCAGATACAATTTTTTTTTACACTGGTGACCTGTATAATGTATATAATCTTGTATGAACGGAATGAGCCGGGTGACGTATACGTATGTGAGTTATTATCACAAGATTTCGACCCACTTCCAGAATGTAAGGAGCGTTGTGTAAAGATTGTTTTTTTCCTGGGGTGTACTTATTCCCTATAAGCGATGTCTAATGGGAATGACAGAAGTCATTCCAGGTTTACAACCTTTGTCCAAATCGCCTCGGTGAACCAGGTTTATTAGCTTAAGGGGGAAGTGGTTGATTTGTGTTTGTTTTTTACCCTCTTCTACCTCGTGTTTAGCCCCATTAGTTTGAGATATAAAGATGTTCACCCCATTAGTTTGGCCATTTTACCACCTTTCGCCCCATTTCGTTGACAATTTTAAAACATTTTGTGCCATTTTGGTGTAGATTTTGTTTACAGCCGAGCGATATCGAGCCTGTAATTTTAAGAGGTAACCGTACACATTTATCTTGAAGGGGGTCTATGGTGTGTGTTTTTTTTTTTTTTTTTTTTTTTAAGCTTGATGGAGGTCTTGCGAGGAAACTGAAAACTACATGAATAAATTAATAACTAACCCAAAAAACAAGCTCTACCCCTTAACCCTCTGAGTACCAGCGACGTGTGTTATATTTTATTCTGGCTATATTTTGACGATATTATGCAGCTTAGGAAGGATCTGTGGTAGGTAAAAGTGTTGGTTGGGAAAGTTTGAAGCCTTATTATTACTAGAGGTCCTTCCTAAGCTGACTAAAATCGTCTAATAGTAGTCAGACTATGATGAAAAGGACGTCCCCGGTACTGTGGGGGTTAAGTGAACCAGGTTTGTAAGCTTCGTTCAAGTCTCAGTGAACCCCAATTTAGCACAGAGGCAGTCAGTCGGTCGGCGGGCACGGTGTAGACAACATGTGTGTGGGTTGAAGGGCGTAGTGCTTGGCTTTTGATCTATATATATATCTATTGATATATTTTTGAGTTTCCTCGCTAAACCTACTCAAGCTTAAATAAAAAACATCCCCTAGACCCCTTTCAAGTTAAATGTGTACATTTTTCGGTAGAAAAATGTCCCGTCCAAAGGCCGGTTCCTTTTTAAATTACAGGCTTGCTATCGCTCGCCAGGAAAGAAATCGACACCTAAATGGCACAAAAGGTCTTATTATTGACAAGGAAATGGGGTGAAAGGTCTTAAAATCGCCAAACTAATATGCTAAACATGAGGGAGAAGGTTGTCCCAAAAAACACTACCTGGCCCATAAGGGATCTCCCGTGTTACTGTGTGTGGTGGGTGAAGTGATTAGGCCGGTGTTGGTGGTCCATGGTTTGGGCGGGGCTGCAGCGCTAGGTAAAATTCTAGCAATGGCTCCAAATTGATTATAGCATTGATTCTGGACACACTGGATTTTAGGTCACGTATGGGATATAATGGTCTAAATGTATACTATAGCTTTGTCATAGAGTATTAGTCACCACAATATACATACTATGTCTCTACTGCTGCATATTAAAGTATTTTTCCTTAGACATTGTGGGTTAAATAAAAGTGGAAGGAAGAATGGCGACCATCTTGGATCAGCTGAGAACTAATGTTTTTTTTTACCGTAGTTCTAGTAGTTTGTCATATTCTATATCAATGCTAACCCTGCGGGGATCTGGGGGCAGCAGCCCCCAGGTTAGGTTAGGTTAGGTTTTTAGGTTAGGTTAATGACAAAATATTGTTTTAGGGGGCATGTTTTAATATTGCAAAATAATGGGTAAATATGAATTTGGAGAAGGAAAACCGGTATATATTAAGCAAACCACCCACCAATTTTCATGACAATTTTGAAATGCATGTTGGAATCCCTATAAACTGTACTTCATTTTTATGTAAGTTTGATAATTTGGAAAAATCTATTAAGGGAGAAAATTAACTTTGAAAATGATGTGTAAAAAGTCTCCCATAAACGGCGGCCCGCTATGTTATTGTAGTTTGCGGCCTAATTTCGTCTGTTAATTCACTTTCTCCTTAATTGGACCCCCTATGAAGTACAACAGATTATGATGACATAAGTGACGGGTGTTTAGAGGGGACAGAACTCCCCCTTCAACATATTACGTGTCTCACAGTAACTTCTATTATATAAACAACCCAAGAATTTTCACAGATTTTGTAAATTTCATTTAGGATGTAATATAACCTATACTCCATGTAAAAATAAGTGTCAACCCTCGAAAAATTCTATTAAGGAAGATACAGAACCTAGAACCTGTAACCTGTAACGATATTTGTCCAGGGTTCCCCTCCCCATAGACGGCACACAACACGACTCGTGGACCTCTTTCTCCCTGCCTTTCAGTATAATTAACACTAGGAATTTACCTAATTTTCTATCCAATGTACTATCCAACCAGCGGGGGTTTGGGGGCGGCAGCCCCCACCCATAATACTAGGTTAGGTTAGGTAAGGTTGGTAGGTTAGGCTAAAATCTTTAATGTTGCTTAATTGTTGGATAATGGATAATGAGCTTACTGGGCAAGTTCATTTTATATCCCATGTATCATCCAACAACTTTTGCCAAAACTTGATTTTTTTTTTTTGGGAGTTTCTTAAGTTGAAAACCAAGAAAACCTGGCCAACTTTTTTTTGCCACTTTCTGACTTTTATGATGCTGAAAAATCTTAAAATCGCAGCCAACTTTTGCCAAAACTTGGCTCTATTTGTTTTCATTTTGGGGTTTTCTTAAGTTGAAAAACAAGAAAACCCGAGCCAACTTCTTTTTTGCACTTGCTGTCTTTTATGCAGCTGAAAAATCTAAAAATCCGAGCCAACTTTTGCCAAAACTTGGCTCGGGTTTTTTCATTTTGGGGTTTTCTTAAGTTGAAAAACAACAAAACCCGAGCCAACTTTCATCATAAAAGCCATTATATCACCTTTTTATGTCTTTAACCCCACATTTTCCCTGATCTTCATAGCCCTCCCCACTATCGGGCGCCGTGTCTTAAGATTGTTGGATAAAGGGGAAAGCGATTTTTGCGGAGGTTGAAACTAATGTCAATCACTATATATTGATGCAAATAAACTAAAACTAAAAAAAAAAAAAAAAAAAATAATTGGTGGGTGGTTTCCTTAATATTTTCCGGAAAACCATCTTAAAACACACTAATCAATGAAGGAACTGATGAGAAAAAGGATTAGATAAATGTTTACCTATGGTCCCGTTATAATATCCTCAAGTAACCTATTAAAAACTGTTCAGGGGACTGGTTAGAACTTGTAGGATGTTTAATTGAATGTCGGAAATCAGTATTTACTGAGAAATAACAGTCTTAAAATGCGCTATGGGTCACCCAGGGTCCCAGGTAAACAATGACTAGTTCAGGCAAAAATGTTATGTTATGTTATGTTATGTTATATTATATTATAGTATATTAGGTTAAGTTAGGTTAGGTTAGGTTAATCTAATCTAATCTAATATAATATTTGTACATTTTGGGCGGCGTACAGACCTTCCCGTAAAACATAGCGCATAGAAACAATTTATTAGGGAAAATAGTCGCCAATAGATTCGCCATATTTTTCTCCATATAGTCCGCATGGAGGATTTTCGTTATCAATAAATTGAAAAATACCCACTTCACAGACAAATACACCAAAAATCTAAGTCAAAGCGGGGGTGTCGGCAGCCCCCACCTATAATACTAGGATAGGTTAGGTAAGGTTGTTAGGTTAGGCTAATGTCCTTTCAAACGGGTATAGGCTATTAAACACTAGGATAGCCTATACCCGGTCAGAGGTAAGAAGAAGAAGAAGAGTCCTGCAGTAGTCTCCTTGAATGCTACCAATGAAAATACCCAAGTTTATAGTACCAGAAACCAATAAGTAAGGATATAAATATATGAACGGACATAGTTTTGGAATTATTCTATAATTGCACCTATATGAGCTAAACAAATTGATATTGTATTTAGCAGGAAGGTACGACGAGGGAAGTGATGTGGTAAAGGTGGCAATATGCGGAAATGGATTATAAGGGCATTCCGCCCCCTCTGACCCCCTTACGAAAATCTACGGTTACTCACTCCACCCTAACTGGATTTCTACCGTTTTACCCAACCAGCGGGGGTGTGGGGGCGGCAGCCCCCACCCATAATACTAGGATAGATTAGGTAAGGTTGTTAGGTTAGGCTAATGTCTCTCTGAAACATTGTAAAATCTGTGTCACATCTAGATTGATAGACTTTTGTCAGAGGGGGCGGAATGCCCTTATAATCCATTTCCGCATATTGCCACCTATACCACATCACTTGCCTCATCGTACCTTCCTGTTAAATACAATAATATATTTTTTTGCTCGTATAGGTGCAATTATAGAAATTTACCATAGTTTTAATACAAAAATTGAGTTGGAGCCATCGCTAGAATTATACCACGCATGGGAGGTTGTTGGTGCAGTGTTTGGTGTGCTGGTGTCGGTTAGCCTAAGCTGAATATTGGAGTGCCGCGTCCACCTGGGATTTCTCGCTGCAAGGTAAGAAGCTTTAAGTTTCTGTATTTCAACCATATATGCAATTTTGTTAGTGACTGTGCCTAATAATGGCTTCATGAACGATAACTCCTGACTACCTCAAAGAACGGACAGTCATGACGCGATTCCATGTTTTATTAAAGTATTGGGACAATATAAAGATCGGACAATATACAGATCTAGTAATTAAATTCATACACCGATTTTATCGTGGCCTATAGGCTATGTATTTCATTCCTATATGTGTCTAAATGCCCGTAACAATCTTGGATCGGTGGAGAACTAATATTTTTCACTTATCCACAGTATGTTTAGTATTTTTTAATTTTCTATATCAATGCTAACCCAGTGGGTGTCTGGGGGCTGCCGCCCCCAGGTTAGATTAGAGTAATGACAAAATATGGTTTTCGGTGGACCATGTTTTAATATTGCTATATAATGAGTAAAATGCATGTGCAGAAGGAAAAATAACTTAGAACACACTAATCAATGAAGGAACTGATGAGAAAAGGATTATAATACAAAAAACACATACCTTACCTTACCTTGTGGAGATTTCGGTCAACGACCTCAGCTACAGGAACTGCCGCTGCTTCCTCCCTGGCCCTGCTGCCTCCAATGAAGTGGTACTCGGTGAACCAACTTGTTGTAGTGTGGCCACGTATAGTAGGATGGCATGGGAGGTGTGTCTTCTATCTTCTGTAGGAAGGTATCTAGATGTTTCTTGAAAACCTCGATAATTATCGCGAATTGACTCGCAGCGTTATTATACATAATTTATTAGGGAAAGTGAAGCTCTATGGAATCCTTATAATATACTCACATAGATTCCGTTGTGGTAGAATAGTTTTGATAAGTTTTGTAACTCGATTTTGTCGATATAAATAGTCCCGCGCGTAAACAAACTCAGTCCCGCAATCTTGAGAGCTCTGCTACGGACGTGTTCAATGTTTACAAAAAGTGTTCGGAATGGAGTACACTCGCTACGGTAAAGTGTTATGTTCTACAAAGATATTACTGTGTCTAATTATATGAACCCACAGTAGCTGGCATGCAAGGGCTAGTGTTGTATCCCACGTACTGGGTCTAGGGTTAGGTTAGGTTAGGTTGTTTGGTTAGGTTAATATACTAGGTCTCGGAAACAAGATTTGTAGTTGCGGTAGTATTTACATCAAAACTATAGTTAACTATCAAAACTATTCTCCCACAGTGGAATCTATGTGAGTATATATATAAGGATTCCATAGAGCTTCACTTTCCCTAATAAATTATGTATAATAACGCTGCGAGTCTTTTCAAAAAAATTACCAAAACCTCTACCGTACAGGATGACATATTCTTTAGGTAGGTGGGGAGACAGTTGAAGAGCTTAGGTGCTGATCTGTTGAAGGAGTTTGCCCGCAGTGCCACGGTGCTTCTGCTGCTAGTATTCAGGCCTTCTACATAGCACGATCTCCCCCTTGTCCTTTCTTGGCTGAGCGTGATTCCTATATTGGGTACGTGGCCTTCAAGAATTTTCCAGACGTAAATTATCTGGTATCGTTCTCTACGCCTTTGGAGCGAGTATAGTTTGAGATGTTTAAGGCGATCCCAGTAGTTCATATATTCCACGGTCTCAATTCTATTAGTAAAAGTTCGGTAAACCTGACTTTTTGGACCGACAGCGATTTCAGTAAGTTTTATTTTGTTTTTTGTAATTTTTCCTTCAGATATAGTGTTGTTTTATACTGAAGAGGAGCGGAAATGAGTATTTACCCATTATCCAACAATCTAAAAACACGCCCCCCACTAGTGAGAAGGGCTATGAAGTTCAGGGAAAATGAGGGGTTAAAAGTGTAAAAATACAATAATATAGCGTTTTGTATCAAAACTTGGCTCGGGTTTTCCCAAATTGCAAACCCATACAACCCAATTTTGTGAATACCCGAGCCAAATTTTGACGAAAGCTGGCTCGGATTTCACGGGGTGGAGTAGGTAGCCTAATATTTCATGTTATAAAAATAGTCAACTTTGGGAAGACATTAGCCTAACCCAACAACCTTACCTAACCTATCCTAGTATTATGGGTGGGGGCTGCCGCCCCCACACCCCCGCTGGTTGGGTTAGACTGTTTTTTGTGTTTTTGGTTTTTTTAATATTCTAGGCTATTAGCCTAACCTAACAACCTTACCTAACCTAGTATATGGGTGGGGGCTGCCACCCCCGCTGGTTGGGTTACTTTTTTTTTTTTTTTTTTTTTTTTTTTTTTTTTTTTTGGTGCTATTAGCCTAACTTAAAAACCTAACCTAACCTAACCTAGCATATGGGTGGGGGCTGCCGCCTCCACACCCCCGCTGGTTGGGTACTGGCTGAAAACTTATTGTTTTACAGTAGCCTAGGCCTATAGGCCTACATGTATTTTAGCCTTTTTGTTTTTTTTCTCCCTTATAATACAGTTCAGCTCTTAATGTAAAAATGTATTACTCATCCTGAAAAAAACAAAATATCCCCTATATCGCCTACGTCGCAAGAGGCGGGTGGCTTTGTTTACATCCGCCGCGAAGAAGAAGAAGAAGAAGAAGCGTTGGGGAAAATTTGGGTCAATATTTACGAGTCACACCACAGCTGGAATCTCATTTCTAAGGGTAGTTTTGAGTTCCTATCATTCTATGCTTCATTGCTATATACTTTTTATCCACCGGAATTTTTTTTTTCTTGTGTTTTTTTTTTTTTTTTTTTTTTTTTTTTTTTTTTTTTAACCTAACCTAAAAACCTAACCTAACCTAACCTAAATGTATTAGGTTAGGTTAGGTTAGGTTAGGTTAGGTTAGGTTAGGTTAGGTTTTTTGGTTAGGTTAATGCTAAAAAAAAACAAGAAAAAAAACAAAGATAATATTCAAGGACACTAGCAACGGTATGAGAAACAATTTATTAGGGAAAATAGGCACCAATAGATTCGCCATATTTTTCTCCATATAGTCCGCATGGAGGATTTTCGTTATCAACAAATTGAAAAATACCCACTTCACAGAAAAATACACCAAAAATCTAAGTCAAAGCGGGGGGCGGGGGGCGGCAGCCCCCTCCTATAATACTAGGTTAGGTAAGGTTGTTAGGTTAGGCTAATGTCCTTTCAAAGGGGTATAGGGTAGTAAACACTAGGATAGCCTATATCCGGTCAGAGGTAAGAAGAAGAAGAAGAAGAGTCCTGCAGTAGTCTCCTTGAATGCTACCAAAACAAATTTCCAGTGGATAAAAAGTATATAGAAACGAAGCATAGAATGATAGGAACCCAAAACTACCGTTAAAAATGAGATCCCAGCTGTGGTGACTCATAAATATTGACCAAAATTTGTTTTTTGCCCCCTACTGTTTAAATATATGACGATTTCAATAAATCTTGGGGGGGGGTGAGGGGGGGCTTGCCCCCCCCCCTCTACATATTTTGTATCCAACGGCAAACGGTTATGGCCAAATAGTTTTTTTTCGCGAGTGAAGGGACGTGTTTTTAGATTGTTGTTTAATGGGTAAATATGCATTTACGCCTATTTTCACACATCAAAACACCCTTACACAACTCTAAACTACATAAAAACAATCGAAACGATTTTTTAGCAATTTAATTACATCATCTTTAAATTGACCAAAAATAGTGCTAACAAAATACATAGAGGTCCTCGGAGTCGGAGTCGGACGGATCCTAAATTGAGTTGTCAATCCTGTAAGTCCTTCAGTAAACTGGCTCAGGTTGTTCCTCTTACAGGGAATAGGTCCGCATGGGGGCCTTCTGTATATGGCCACCCTCATTAAGGGGAGTAAAGCGTCCGGTAATAGATAGATAGATAGATACATACAATACCTATGTATATACTTGCACATGTATGTAATTAATAGTGGCATATATGTACAGTAGTTTATCGTGCAAACACACGTGAGTAAAAATGAGGGTAAAAATTGAAGAGACCCTGGACAGCCTTTTTACTAGTTAAATTTTTGTTTGTTTTTGTTTTTTTCTTTGATATACAGTGTTGTTTAATACCAAGGACTGTCGCATTTTAGTATTTTCAACATTAGCCTAACCTAACATAGTATTATGGGTGGGGGCTGCTGCCCCCCCCCCCCACCCCCCCCACTAAATCCATTAAATCCGAGCCAAGAACCTAACCTAACCTATCACAACTACTATCACAACAACTGTTATAACGTATGAACAGTAGGATAAAACTAACCGGTCCGCGACGGTCTAAACCCAGCTCACGTTCCCTGTTTATGTGTGCGCGACGGTCTAAAGTTCTAACCCCAGCTCACGCTCCCTGTTTATGGGTGCGCAATGGTCTAAACCCAGCTCACGTTCCCTGTTTATGGGTGAACAGTTTCTCGTATTTCACTTATAGTGAATTTGCGACGGTAATTTCATGTACACCAACAAAGTATCGTCCATGAAACTTCTAGAACATTGATAATTATCGATGGGGCTCGTATCCGGGTTGTCTTCAATTTTATCCAAAATGAGGGTAATACTGATTTTTAGCACCTCATATATCTTGTTATGCCTATTAGATCCGGTAGAGCATATACAGATTTGCCATATATGTCATTAAGAGCAGAAATGTATTATAAGGGAGATATATATGAAAACAAAAATACTCTCCCTATGTATGGCACTGCCACTCCCCATTCTTCTAGACTGTGTGCCATCTACAGGAGAATATTGACATCATTTTACAGTAGATAGACATGTTGTTACTGTCTTACTGAGGGTTGAGAAAAATTGGGTGTTCTCATAAATAAAACTGAGTTTGATGGCCCCTACTGACAAAATAGATGAGAATTTGGTAACAATTGAAGAGACCCTGGACAGTCTTTTTACTAGTTAATTTTTGTTTTCCAACCAGCGGGGTTGTGGGTGCGGCAGCCCCCACCCATAGGATAGGTTAGGTAAGGTTGTTAGGTTAGGCTAATGTCTGATAAATCTACAGTTATACTACCCCTATTTTGTCGCTATTCTGTTGTTGTTCCCCAAGCTGCCTGGCCGAACAGCCCCAAGGCCCCGAGCAAGGCCAAGGCCATAACCGAGCGCCCCCACAGAACCCTCCCTGCCGACCACAATAAAGCCTGGGTGACCGAAGCCACTCCATGGTGGGGAGCTAAAGAGGGTGCAGAAACGCCCGGGAAACCAAAGACCCACCCAGGGCCCTGGGTGGGAATGTGAATGGGAAAAATGTGACGCTTTGGCTTCCAATCTTGGTAGATTGGGAGGTCAATCCACGGAAGAGACGCCGTCACTTGAGATCTAGAAAATATATAAGTAAAAGGAACAGTCAGAATAAGCTATGGGTATGGCAGAGATCGCTCAGTTCTCACTTTGATAGACCAGCCCATCACCAGTCGCTATTCTGTTGGTACTAATGGGTTAATATTATTAGTAGTAGACTTAGTATGGTTTGATGATGTGCGGAAATGTATACTTGACTTGAAATAGATACATTGAAGTATTACAAACCTTCGCGAACCCATAAACAGGGAACGTGAGCTGGGTTTAGACCGTCGCGCACCCATAAACAGGGAACATGAGCTGGGTTTAGACCAGTCGCGAGACAGGTTAGTTTTCGGTTAGGTTAGGTTAGGCTAGGCTAGGCTAATGTTAAAAATACTAAAATGCGACGGTCCTCGGTATTAATTAAACAACAATGTATATCAAATAAAAAATAAAAAACAACAAATTACCTGAAAAACTCGTATCTGGTTGGTGATCAATTTTTATAAAAATAAAAAAAAATCCAGTTTCCGCGTTTGCTGAACCATCCAAAAACACGCTAAAAGGCATGTTTTGAAGGGGGGAGGTGGTGGGGGAGGGTTACTATAACTGTAGATTTACCTAATGTCTTTTCAAAGTTGACTGCAGTATATCGAAGAAAAAAACAAGGAAACAAAAACAAAATTACTAGTAAAAAGGCTGTCCGGGGTCTCTTCAATTTTTACTGAGAATGTCGTTAAGTCCTGGGGAGGTGAGAGGAATCCTGTATCCCACGGCAAACTGTTATTGTCATATATAGCTTATTTTTGTTAGTTAACAGTTTCATGGCCTGATCTCAGTTTTAGTATTCTGTCCTGACAGGGCATACCGAGACTGGACTTGTGATAAAATTAATAGACCTCGACCAAAATTAGTGAAGTTATTTATTTAACATGTTTCTAACCTTGCTCGTTCATATTTCGAATTATATCCGTTCGGTAGTTACTGCACACCAGGTATCAATATATATAATTTGAGAGCCATGACCAGGCCAAGGTTGATATTGTGTAGTAATCATTTGACCCAACTTCAATATTTGTTCATCTGCATCCACAAGTCTATCCAGGATAATTATTCGTTTACCAGTACTTATAAACACAGTTTCAATTTGTAATTAGAAAGATAATATTTATTTTAAATAGTGTTGTTCAGAATCTGTCATTTAATCAAACATATATGCTTATTCACTATCCACAATCCTACAGTATATAGCTTCTTAGTCATGAGCATTTTATTTATTTGTTATTCTAATATTTGCACCATAAACATTAATTATAAAGTAAACAGATGCTTTCCCCATTAAATTAGATAATAACGAGTACACAGTAGATATGCTTTCTTGCCTGGTAAGCTTACCTAGTGGGCTTCCCAGACCCCAGAGCTAAGTAGAAGGTCGGGGTCCACGAAAGCCACACACTGCTGATGGGCCAGCCCAAAGAGAGATTATAGAACTGATAATCTATGTGAGTATGTGAGTAACACAGAAAAAGGACAGAGGTCTATGGACTGGAAAGTGCATCATAAGTAGCTAACGATAACAGACAGGGAATAAGTGGTTGGGGAGGCCAGGTATGACATCGGAAAAGAAAATCATGAATATTCATATAAGAGTAACACCGCATCGTAACCTTGATGAGTGGAAACATCTGATTTTCTATTATTAACCTTGACAGTATGAGCCTTGGGTTTTCACTCTATCAATTAAATACTACGGAGTGTTGGTTCAAACTCCATAACCTTGACAACATATCGTCTGCCGTTCAGAAACTTTGATAGCATCAAGATGAGAGATTCCCATTCAATTAACCTTGTTTCATACTGTGCTTAGATTCCTTCTCTATAATTTTGATAATAGTGCATATTTTGATAGGGTTTCACACTCATGGTCGCTCTCCTTTTGCTATTTTGTTTGCGATACCACTGGAGCACTAGCCGTCTGGGACCCTTACAGCATCGTACAAGGACTGCTTAAGTCTTGACTCATAGTATCATCAAACAATGGCTGGGTCTTTATGTTCTGGCGTTCGGGAGCCTTAATATCATCGTACTTGAGCTGGGTCTTCAATCCCTGGTCATCATACAAGGGCTGGTTATTGGCTGTGGCAGGTTTGGTGACGGTGGTACTGCAGGGTCGGTCTGTGTAAGAGTTGGAGTACATGATTTAGAATTCTGAACCTATTAAGTCTCTATGTCTAATAGTTACCACCAGACGAAAAGTGAGAAGGGATATTTGAAGCTATTATTTATAGCTGAATACACCGAATACACACACACACACACACACACACACACACACACACACACACACACACACACACACACACACACACACACTTAATTGTACAATTATCGACTCAACCAGTGACAGTCCTAAATATTGTGAACTTGTATTCGATCCCTCCGGTAATGTAACTTAGGGTCCCGTGGTGGTGTATCTCAGGGATTCCCCGCTGCTTGTGCTAACTACAGGCACCCCTTCGCTTATCTAAATATATAAATACATATGTGTGTAGCTATAGCGCTATATGCGCTAGCTACAAGCGCCCCAGTGTTAATATCTTTGTGCATGTTTAGTGTTCATGCTATAGTCTATTCGCTGTAAGTAGGCAAGACATCATGACCTATCCTCTGTAACTAAAAAACTACTTGAGTAATCAAGCTAATATTGCTACCATTTTATTTTCTCTAGCCCTTTTTGAGTTACAGAGGTTAGAGGTTACGATTTCTATCCAACCTAGAATGAACGGACTATAGTCATAGGTGTCTGGGTTAATATGGTATATAATTGGGCCTTCAACGTTCACGCGAGCTACAAGCGCCTCAGACTGGTTTTACTATAATGGATATTTAAGTGTCCAGGCTAGCTACAGAGCCTTACATGTTAATCGGCATTAGAAACAGTGAATAATCGTGACAGGGATATTCAGTCATGTGTTCTATTTTATTTGTATGTGCTGTTACGGAGATTACGTATTAACTAATTAAAGTATCGGAACCCGGCAGTTTTCGACCTTTTTATCCTAAGTAATCTAGAGACTCTTAGTGTTGCGTAATTGATTATAGAGCTAGTATTAAGTAATCAGTATGTCTACTGTATAAGGAAAGTACCCGACCTTAGTATCTCCACCAGTGCTTCACTGTCTTAGCTGCTAGACTTGGACCCTCACTCTCAAAACGCCACCTATTGAGCAATGAACTCACTAGGCATTGTCCCCCTGTAGCATATTTTGAATATGGGAATATTCATACAGTGCTATTTAATCAGGGAACAAGGAGGGTATTTATTTGGCGTTTCGGTGGGCTTTGTGTTAATGCACTGATACTAGGTACAGCACAAATTCCTACCCAATAATATCTTCCCATTGACATATCAGGATTTGAACCCGGGTCCATTGGATTACCAGTCCAGTGGCAAGATTACTCCACCACACCTCCCCTTATGTCTATGGGGAAGGCCCGTACCTAACCATTGTGTTGTAAGTGACCGGGAGTTACGTACTGTGAAGCAGCTTATATATTGTCTACGGTAATAGGTAGGAGTTGTAGAGGTACAGTTGGCCACATAGGTTATGGACCTATCAGTGATCTTATACATGAACATATTATAATACGCATAATTGAATTACGAGTGGAATATCTCGTGCAGTGCTTAACTCCTCTGATTAGTCAACTGAGAATTAATAGAATCCAAACTGGCAATTAATTCACACTATATTTACGGACAAGGTTACCATGTCTCCAATTCAGGCACCTCGATAATTATGGCATATATACAATCTTAGGCACACACATCACAGCTGGGGGTGTCCGACTCGAGACAGAGTTCAAAGAGAAACAACAAAATATAAGAACAAGAATAACCACACACACACCTACGTCCTCCAGGAGAAGACCCAGAGACCCAGAAGACCCGTTTAGGGTCCCCAGCAAAAGATTCCCAGATCTCATACCTCCCTTAACCCCTTCTGTACCGGTCACATCTTTTTTCATTTTATTCTAGCTATATGTAGAGGATTGTGTGCAGTTTAAGAAGATCTGTGGTAGTGAAAGGGGTAGGTGAGATACTTCGAAGGCCGTTAATTTCGGGAGGCCCCTTTAAAAGTAAATACAATCGTCAAATAGTTTTTTTTTTTGAGGTTCCAGTCGCAGCAGGCAGATACCACCACAATGCTCACCCACATCACTTCTAGGCATGGAGCCCACCTCTCTTTGTTTTTCTCTTTCTCTCTCTCTCTCTTTGGCTTTTATTCATTCGGCCCCCTTCAGCCTACTGTTTTAAGACGTTTACCCCCATCCAGGTGTCAATATTTTCCTGGCGAGCGGTATCGAGCCAGCATACTGTATATATATATTTGTTTTGGCAGTAAGCTAAATTTGTCCATTTTTCGATTGAGAAATGTCTCCGGCGAAGCCGGATTTCTCTATACAATGCTGGCTCGCTATCGCTAGCCAGGAAGAAATCGACACCTGGATGGGGATGAACGTCTTAAAACAGTTGGCTGAATGGGACCGAATGGATACAAGCCAGGGAAAGAGAGAAAAGGAGAGAGAGATAAAAAAAAAAAGACGGTGTCCCGCCTTAAGGGACCTAAAGCCTTTTTGTTTTTAAAGCTAGCGAGAAATTGACTCATCCCCATCTAAAGGGAGGATTTTATTTTGCTCCACAGACCTCTATCAAGCTTTAAAAACGCCCCCAAGCGTTTTACACAAGAAAAATTTGTAAATTTTTCGGTAGAAAAATGTCCCGTATCCTCTCAAATTACATGCTCGCTATCGTTCGCCAGGAAAGAATCGACACCTAAATGACACGAAAGGTCTCGATATTGATAAAGAAATGGCACGAAAAGGTTTTCAAATCGCCAAACTAATGGGCCGGACGTCTTAAAATTTTATGAAAATGAATGGGGCTAAACATGAGGGAGAAGGGGGTCCATAAAAACGACATATACCTCCACTTAATATATACACTGGCTCCCCCCCCCCCCCCCTCCGGCATCACACGAGCAATTTAGGGGCAGATGGGTCGATTTATTTTTATTTTTCCTAATGTTTAACCTCTTTAGTTTTCAAATGTCAAGACATTCCGCCCATAAGTTTGGCGATTTTATGACCTTTCGCCCATTTTCTTTGTCAATAATGTGACTTTTCATGTAATTTACTGTAGGTGTCTATTTTTTCCTGTCGAGCGATAGCGAGCCTGTAATATTGGAGGAACCAGCAACATTTGTCTATCGTAAAATGTACACATATATCTTTAACCCGGGAACTGCGGGGAGACTCTTAAGAGTTCCCCCGGCGGACTGCGGGAGACTCTTAAGAGTCAGAGAAAAAAAATCACTTTTGACATCGATTTTTTTTTTTTTTTTTTTTTTTGGGCCCCTGGGCCATGCAAAATCTCAGTCCTCTACCTCCCCTCCTTCCCCACTTTCCCCCTCTCCTTCAGTTATCACCTATTTTCCCTGTTATTCCCTTATTCTGAGGTATATTTTCGTGCTAACATTAGAAATCCGTTTGCAGGGTGTGGTCATCACTGATAGCAAGCGAATACAAGAGAGAGAGAGAGAGTATCGATCGACTGTGTCTCAGTGGCCTTGGGGGAAATTGGCGGGAAAGCAGCTTGCCTCACCCATACATTATACAACTCGCGGGCTATATCTCCGATTTTGACCATCCAAACGCTGTTTTCACTCGTTTTATTGTTGTTTCAGGTTAATACCTTTATAATCAACCCATAATAGGCGCATATGGATAAGTATTAATGCTATTAATGGTACAATGAATATTTTAGTGATGGAAACACCTCAAATACATGCGCACATGGAGAGGTGTCTAATTACCCCCATGCGAGATTCAGAGGTTAAGGGGAATCTGTTTTTTTTTTTTTTTTTTTTTTTTTTTTTTTTTTTGTTTTTTTTTTTTTTTTTTTAATCCACATAAGATGATAACTTGTATTAGAGCCAAGGTTCGGTTTCACGTGCCCCTTTAATTTATCGTAAACCACTGTCTAGTTGTTTCTTTGGCTTAAATTACCTAATTGAATGCATGAACGGAAAACTTCGCCGTTGTATTAACCCTCTCCGACATGTGACGCGATATTGAGCCTATTGGGGATGCTTTAAAGCCTTTGTTACCATCAGGGGTATTTAGAAACCTTTAGTTTTGTTGCCGGTACTTCAACCTCTGCAGTTGTCTTTGAATTAGCTGTGGGCAGAAAACTAATTTTGGAGAGGTAATTAAGAGAGTGAGATAATTCTATTTCGTATTGCTAATCTGGCAACCTCTGCGCCATAAATGCGTGAAAGGGTTAATTATTGTTCTACTTTTGTATATGAAACAACAAACATCAGAACATCCACGCATTTTATTATTCATTCTCAGAGGACTATGTGAGTTAGCTTATGAACAAACCAGTAGTGGACGACATTTCCTGAAGATAGACATATCATCACTGTTTCCGGTATGGTTTCTAGATACACAGGATACAGATAAGAGCGCACCACAACTTATGACTTATCTATGTTGTCCTCAATCCTTATAGAACATAAATTTAACAACAGATATACTGTATGTGGTATTGACATTACAAGCTATATTATTCTATTCAAACTACATTTTATAAAATACCTACTTATTATTATATTATATGCATAACATTTGCAGAAAGGCGAAGGGAAGACCCTAGGCATAAACCTGAATGAAATAGTACCCAATTCAATCCGTAAGCAACTATTAGCATTTCGAGAAATAAAAGTCAGATTTAAAAAATATAAACAAAAACCCTTAAACATTAGCCTCTGCTGTGGAAAGTCCAAATACATTCACTAAGTGCAGCGCACCTTCTTTACTTAAAAACTAATCATTATAAGATAGGATATTATATTAACTTCATTTTATTTAGTAGTTTTCATTATATGTTTTTTTTTATAAATTTATGTATTTTATCGATATTTGTAATTTTGCATCCATAAACTCGAAATATACTGTAAATGTAGATTCAAGAGGAATAGGTATATGGGAAGAAATCTCATTATGCTGTGAATATGGGTGGATGGGACTCATTAGCCTTGGTCGGCAACCCATCTAGGGGAGACGACCTTATAAAATCCTGGTGGATGAAACTCGTTAGCCTTGGTCGGCAACCCCTCTGGGGGAGACAACCTTATAACAATCCGGGTGGATGAGACTCGTCAGCCTTGGTCGGGAACCCGTCTAGGGGAGCAAACCCAATACAAATCCATACTGCTTACCTAAGGGTGAACCAAGTTATTGGATGGACTAGCCGCACACCACTGAAGACAAAAGTGCTGAAAAGATGCATAGAGGGCCTCTGAGTCGGACGGACCCGTAGTTGAGTGGTCAATTCCATAAATAAACTGGCACTGCTTGTCCTTCTCAGGGGACAGGTCCGCTTGAGGGGGGTTTTATGTATGGCCACCCTCATAAAGTGGAGTACGGCGTGCAGCAATATATAGATAGATAGGAATTTAACCTGCATGACGAAATGTGGTTTTATTGTAACCACACGGCAGTTTCCATTCTCTCTGGAGTTACTTCAGGTGTAAAGAGAACCTTGTGGCTCCGCATGCTGGCTTAAACTGGGATAAGATCTGACTATACTATGTTCATCTTAACATGGCCAGCATATATATTCCATAGCAGGTGACTTGTGACAAGTAATTGCAAAATAAGAGACACATTCGTTTCTGCTTCAGATTAAGAGGTATTTTCATAATTGAAGAACTATTTCATTGATGGAAGCAAGTCTGTTATATATGTGCATGTATTTTCGGTTGGAGTCATAAATACCGTGTATATTAACCATCTGTACTACTCATAAGCTTACAAAAAGAGCTAAGCAGGCATAGGCTGTGATTTTAATGTAGTATTTTGGATCCTCCGCTCAAGAGGGTCTGCCACCCTGAAAGAGAATTTCGGCCCGGAAAAAGATGTTTGCTTTAAAACTTTATGCGGTCCACATCTATAGTGTAAACATTGAAGTGAAATGTATGAAGGCCAACTATGTTCATGTCATTTTGCATTATAGTATAGTAAATATTGCTTAAGC
Source organism: Paralithodes platypus (assembly GCA_032716605.1). Lineage (NCBI taxonomy): Eukaryota > Metazoa > Arthropoda > Malacostraca > Decapoda > Lithodidae > Paralithodes > Paralithodes platypus. The sequence goes on along the minus strand of CM064523.1, from coordinate 54,607,704 downwards.
AATATATGTTATATGTACTGTATATATTAAATGACAACACAAATACTAAGGAAGTAAAATTTATAAGTTGTCCTACTGATAGTCAGCCTGATTTTATTAACACAAACAACTATAGCCTAGAGTAAAATCGTATTTTGAATCAATACCGAAGACTGAAAATAGTCCTAACTTTTAATGTCCAACTTCAATTCTATCGACCTCCATATGATTGTATTCAATAATCAGTCAACTTCACTGAAACTGACCCTTGATTCTGATTCCTAGAGATTATTCTTAAGCTGAGTAAAATCGCCTGGAAGTAACTATAGTAAAGGTACGCAGCTAAACTTTAGGTCTAAAATCCATTATATATTTGTTTTTCTATGTGGGTGAGGGAAACAAAAGGCAGAACTGCCTGTAACGAGTGCCTCCCCCAGTTGAAAGAATGACAGGGCCAAAATCAAGGGACGTTCGAGCCAAAATGCCTGGACACACGGAGTTTGATGCAATTTAAGTCATAGGATGAGGGGAAGATGGATTCAGGGAGAGAGTTCCAGAGCTCAGCTGTTGAATAGAAGAAGGTTTGAGAATATCGTTTCACTCTTGGATTGGAGAGTTGCACAGAGTACAGATGGGATTGTGTTGCAAGACGGGTGCTACGTACTCTACGTAGAGGAGGTGGTATTCACTGAGAGAGATCTGAGGAACATTTATTATTGTAATAGCGGTAGAATAGCGAGAGATGCAATATTGCAGCAAAAAGAGAGAGATTGCAAAGAATCAGTGAGTGGATGTGAGTTAATGAGACGAAATGCTTTCCTTTCTACTTTGTCAATAACTGCTGTGTGAGAGGATCCTCCCCACACATGCGAACAATACTCGATTCATGGACGCACTGTGCCCCTGTACAGAGCAAGAAGCTGTGCAGGGGTAAAGAACCCCAGGAGGTGGTTGAGCACACCCAGCTTCTTGGAAGCTGTTTTAGCATGGGTGGTAATATGGTCTTTCCAAGTGAGATCAACAGAGAAAGAGATTCCTAGAATACTGAGAAGATGAAGGATATATTACTACTGTATAATTATATTATTATACTAAACAACCTGGCTACCGCGAATCACAGCAGTCTTATGGGATGAACGAAATGAAACGAACGCACTGCATAGGCCTATTATGGAAACTCCTACTAATTTCTGAAACCATACCACTGTGTGGCAACACCTTTCTCTCTTAATTTCCTTTAATTTAATTTTGCGTTCTTATCCTATTTTTACAGGTTATTAATTTAGGGTATATTCGACTGAACTGAAGCACCCGGAGTCAGGTCTGGAGTGCTACGAGTAAAGTTTGCACGACAAGAAATGTCCGTGCCGTACTCTGGGCACCTGGGTGCGGCACGGACTTTTAATTACAATTGTCCGGGTCTCGTTTTCCGTGTGTGACGTCACAGACCCGAAACCTGACCCGAAAATGTCTGATCTTGTGAACCCGGCTTAAATTGGTCTTTTTGAAAAGTCGAATCTTTGGCGGAAAGAGAAACTGGTTAAAACGGCCTATTGCCTAAGCGTCAACAACCCAAACGGCCTCCACAACCAAAACTCCCAACTATCCAAGTTAGGTTACTCTAGATTTAATGAAGTTAGATTTGGTTCAGGATACGAAATATGTAGTAAGGTGTGGTTTATAGTGTTTGTATAGTTTTGACCGTTTCAGAACGTCGCCGTTTTGACTTAAAAACCGGCGGAAGCGACGAGTTGATTCTTGCACTGGTATCAATAAGTAATAAACATACGTCCACAAGTGAAAGGACAAGGAAGCATACCTAATAGATGAAATATATCAACAAAGCATTGTATGTAATATTAATACCAACATAGTATAATAAAAAGCATGCGACTTGATCAATAGCATTGCCAAATACATTCTTGGCATTGCAACGTAATATTTTTCATAAAGCTTGTTACCGTCAGCTGAGTATTGTTGCAGGTAAATCTTAAAAATTCACCTGATCACAAAATTATTCAATTGTCATATCGTACTTAACTTCCGATTAACCCCTTCTGTACCGGTGCCGCCACTTTTATTTGATTCTACCTATATTTAGACGGCGCCTAGTAGTCACCAGAACACAATGAAAAGGATGTCACCGGGACTGAATGTGTTAACTGCATTTACAAACGAATAGCATAACTTTATACTGTGGTACCCTTTCCTTTACAAACGAATAGCATAACTTTATACTGTGGTACCCTTTCCTTTACAAACGAATAGCATAACTTTATACTGTGGTACCCTTTCCTTTACAAACGAATAGCATAACTTTATACTGTGGTACCCTTTCCTTTACACACGAATAGCATAACTTTATACTGTGGTACCCTTTCCTTTACAAACGAATATCATATCTTTATACTGTGGTACCCTTTCCTTTACAAACAAATAGCATAACTTTATACTGTGGTACCCTTTCCTTTACAAACGAATAGCGTAACTTTATACTGTGGTACCCTTTCCTTTACAAACGAATAGCATAACTTTATACTGTGGTACCCTTTCCTTTACAAACGAATAGCATAACTTTATACTGTGGTACCCTTTCCTTTACAAATGAATAGCATAACTTTATACTGTGGTACCCTTTCCTTTACAAACGAATAGCATAACTTTATACTGTGGTACTGTGACGCACGTCAGCTCCCCAGCGACCACGAGGGGGCAGCGGTTGGCTCCCTATCCTCTTCTCCCCTCTCCGGAGGCAGTGAAATGGGCTACAGTTATCAGAGAATGTTGTTCTTTCTTTCATAGTGTTCGTATTGTTACAGACAGTCCCGTGGTGGTCTTTACTTTCGTCTGTGACAACGGGAAGTATTTTATATCATTAGTAGAATATAAGATGCATTGTGGAGGGAGAGAGAGAATAGCGGGAGCGTGGTGGTAATTTGTGCGTGCGTAGGTATGTGTTGCCTCCCTCACTCGAGGAGTTTTCCCGCTGCGCGCTTTCTCGCGCCCTTGATTGGCTGGTGGTTTCTGGCGCCTTCTGCAGCCCTGCTGCCTGGTGACGTAGTGGCGTGTGATTGGCTGACCACCATGCCTTTATGTGTGATCCTAGGGGTCCCGAGGAGCTACCTTCCTCAGAGCTCCTCGTAGTGCTGTAACGCTAACATCCCTTTGCAATCGATCAGCCCACCTCACCCCCCGATTGTGAACTTTCTACCACTGCTTACATTCTTGTCTCTGTATATCCTACTATTAATTAACTGCCCTTCCCCTTGACGTTGATTTCATATATCCGTCACTGTATTATACAGCGAGCTCTCAGAGATATTATATGTAATTAGTTAGGCATTTTGGATCAGAGGGTTATCCATTTTGGCTTGGGGAGGTTTGACATACTCATCGTGTTGCCCCAACCTTAGTTTCTTGGGTGTCTGCCAGGTCAGTCGATGCTAGACTGGGGAGAGGCTATCAGGTTGCAGTTTCCTATGAACATAGACTTCGTTGAGCCTATGCAACTGTACTGGATACCTGCGGAGGCCTAGGTCATTTTCTTGTCTGTGTACCTTAGAGCCTAGCACTGTGTTGGCGTGAGGGCATTGGCCTAGTTCACCCAGCACTGTGCTAGCTCATTAGCTTTTGACTTAGGAGGGTCGCCAGGAGAGAACCAGGTACACGAGACCTGGATCTCTCAAGAGAGCACCCCGTCATTTAATGTAACTAGGCGCACAGACTTGAGAACGACACTAGGCTACCGAGCAGGTGGCTCGGCCCAGGTAGCTTAGCATACGACTCCCCTGCTAGACTTCGTCCACCTGGCAGACCCCCGATTAGGGTTTATAATCTCATTGTGTATATGTGAGCAGCATTATTGCTCCTTATGTTTATAGTAAGTCGTGATTGTTGCTGAGAGACCCAACCAGAGCAGGCTAGTGCCTGGTGGGAGAAAGCACATATTTTTGTGGTTAGAGTTTAGACTGTCAACTGTTTTATAATTACACCTGTGCCAGATAACACCGTATGTCCCTACACTATATATGTTCCCAGAGTAATAATACACAGTTCAGAATCCGAGACGTACTTCTTAGTTGCATCTGACTTTTGCAGAAGATTCTGGCATGATGCTTTAAGACTTTCTTTGTTTCACTTTCTTTCAGACAGGAGTGACAGTTTACTGATTATTTAACGTAACGTTAATTATCCTTCTTCTAGTTTGCTATTAAATCGTTGCTGCGATTTAATTACGCTATCTATATTTTTCCTTGTATACTTTAATAAAGTAATCGTATGTTGTATGAGTATAGGCTGCTTCAGTGAACATCAGCCTATAGTGTGCACCTTTTACCGAGTCATAGGGTATCTCGTTGTCCAGGCACGACTCAGGGCGGTATAGGTGTTTTGTTCTCCAGTGGTTAAGACAGGGGTTGGAACTAGTGTTACCGTTGTTGCATTTAGCCTTATCTAGTCCAATGATGAAGAGCCCTGTGTCTTGTAGAACCTAGATCGTAACAGTACCCTTTCCTTTACAAACGAATAGCGTAACTTTATACTGTGGTACCCTTTCCTTTACAAACGAATAGCATAACTTTATACTGTGGTACCCTTTCCTTTACAAACGAATAGCATAACTTTATACTGTGGTACCCTTTCCTTTACAAACGAATAGCATAACTTTATACTGTGGTACCCTTTCCTTTACAAACGAATAGCATAACTTTATACTGTGGTACCCTTTCCTTTACAAACGAATAGCATAACTTTATACTGTGGTACCCTTTCCTTTACAAACGAATAGCATATCTTTATACTGTGGTACCCTTTCCTTTACAAACGAATAGCATAACTTTATACTGTGGTACCCTTTCCTTTACAAACGAATAGCATAACTTTATACTGTGGTACCCTTTCCTTTACAAACGAATAGCATTACTTTATACTGTGGTACCCTTTCCTTTACACACGAATAGCATTACTTTATACTGTGGTACCCTTTCCTTTACAAACGAATAGCATATTTTTATACTGTGGTACCCTTTCCTTTACAAACGAATAGCATTACTTTATACTGTGGTACCCTTTCCTTTTTCTCATAGCCTAGGTTAGGTAGTTACAAACAGCCTCTTAAGGATCAACAGATATATTCTTATTGTTTTCCTTTGTGTTTCGTTGTACTCCTTTGTAAGACATTGTCTGGATCTACCCTTCACATCATCATCGATGATGAAGCCAGCAAAAGGCTATTTCTACATCGGTCTTTATAGCCTCAAATTCCAGAAGTCCCCTACAGAGGGGTCGCTGGAATTGTTGTTGCTTGATTTCCTTAGAGGTGCTCTGGATCTCACAAAAAAAAAGGTGAAGGGGAGCTCAAGTGAAACAAGGGTTCTCTCCTGTACCTGAAGAATAATAAAATATAAATTAATATATAGGTATACAAATAATTGCATACAAGGTTATGTTAGATGTACAGTTAGATTTTCTTGTTCTTCTAGTTTTATTTTGTTCACAAGGCCTATTATTTCGAAGATACCACCTTGTTACATTTCATATACTTTTCATATATGATGTATGTACTTAAAAGAATCATATGAATTAGTTGTTTAACAGAATATATTCAAAATTTCGTAATCGGTTTGAAAGGATTAGGATTTCGTAGTTATTGTAGCAAGATTAACACACCTTAACCCTTCTTTAGCGGCCTATGCGGTTTATTTATATGTACCGCCCAGCGGGGTGTTTTTAGCCAAAATAGGGCTGTTTACGTGATCATTTTCATGCCTAAATAAGACCCAGAACGTAAAACAAGTATCTATCCCTGAAAGGGCATAAACAGAGCTTTCGAATGACACCATAACGATCCTTTTATGATGGCTAGTTTTTATTGCAATAACCGTGCAACGCGAGTGCAAAAAGCAGGTAATTAGCCACTTTCCCGATACAATTCCGTATATAGCGAGTGAGAGAGGGAGGAGGGAGCTGAGATTCGTGTCAGTAGGTTCGCCGCGGTGGTCTGGAGCAGTCATACGCTCCCTAGTCTCCTGCCACCACTTGTCTCTCTCTCTCAGCAACATTACGTGCTGAAATTGCCACTCGACCTATGTCGAGCGCCGCCACATAGTCCAGCTTTATTAAAAACGACTTATGTGGTGAGCCGCTTTTTAAGGGTTAAAGGGGGTGACCTGCTATTGTTCTGTTTGTTTATTTTTATCTTTCTCTGGCTTGTATCCATTCGACCCCATTCAGCCTACTGTTTAAAGACGTTTATCCCCACGTAGGTGTCGATTTATTCCTGGCGAGTGATAGCGAGCCAGCAATATATAGAGAAATCCGGCTTCGCCGGAGACATTTTTCTGTCGAAAAATTTACAAATTTAGCCAGCTCACAAAAACTAATATGCTGGCTCGCTACCGCTCACCAGGAAGAAATTGACACCCAAATGGGGTGAAACGTCTTAAAACAGTGGCTGAATGGAGCCGAATGGATAAAACCCACAGAGAAAAAGCAGGTCGGTCCCCTTACCACAACCATGAGCATGGGGTTATAAACACATTTTGATATCGTTCTGCAAGTAATATCGCTTTACATCTAAACAAAAAATGAAATCGGTAATGAACAATGATTTAATTTAAGGGGGTAGGCCAGTGCTTGTTTTTTTACCATTGTATATAATTATGTATTTATGTATTTTTTTAGTTTTCTCGTTTGTGACGCATGTCCACGTGTGAGCATGCTGTACAGAACGCCTAGTCATGCCCCACTCTCGCTAGGATCGTCAGGGCAGGAACTTTGGCTGTAGTCTATGTAGAGTTTCCTAACTTAGTTCGTGTGAGCCGTTGTACTATACGTATTATGAATATGTATTTTGTTTTCATCTGAGTCAACGAGTTCTATTTTATATAATTAGTTATAAGTATTGTGTGTAAAACTTATTTGTAATGATGGGAAGAGAAACAGCCACAGTTAGGTGTCAGTGGGTACGCCAGGCAGGAGGTAGGCCTAACTCAGTAGCACTTCTCCCTCCCTCAGTGCTAGGGGGAGCCTTTGTGTATCCCAGAGGAGAGAGAGAAATTACGTAATGGTTGTCAGTGGGCGGTCCTTAGTAGTTCACGTTGGGCTCACTAGAGGGCCGGGTATAAAAGGGAAGTCTAGCCATTTTTTCATCAGAACTCATTAGGCAGAGCGACTTCTCATTTCCCTTGCTAACTATTTATATTCTTCTGACTGATGGTAACTTTCTCTACTACCTTACATTCTTATTTCCTCTTTTCCCTGCCCTGTTTAACTTCCATGGTCCCGTTGGTGCAGAGCTAGTCAGCCAACGTATTATCGTTTGAGTTCTCACGAGATACTTGCCTATTAGATAGCCTATTTTGGAAGGGTTGACTTAGAATAGGATTGATTTATGTTTGTTGCACTTGTATATGCATTTCCCTGTGTGTTATTATTATTATTCCTGTGTTCTGCTAGTCTAGGGAATGCTAGACTGGGGTGAGGCTCTTCTGTGTTACGAGTTGTTGTTTGATGCAGTGGTTAAGTGATAAACCTGCATACTCATTTCGGTTCAGTGAAGCCTAGGTTGTCTTCGCGGCTGACTGTGTTGAGTTAATAATTTACAGTGCGTGAGGGCAAGAGCCTAACCACCCTGTATTTGATTAACAGTTTGTTTTTACTTTGTCAAGGAGCCGGGAGAAAACCAGATACAAGGGATCTGGATTTCTCAAAGTGCACTTGTTAGTTTTAACGTAATACTTTAAAGAGTCGTGAGGACTTCGCTAGGCTACGAGCCGTTTTTGCTCAGTCACTGCTACCTTTTTGCCTACAGTACCCCAGCTAGACTTTACTCGATTAGTAGATACAGAATAGTATTGAAGCTTTCCTTATGTATGATATTGTTTATGCACTATTGATTTCATGTGTTGCAAGCTTGGCTACTTTAGTGATTTGTGGCCCACGAGCACAATCCGAGTAGGCTATTGCCGTTGCATTTGCGGAGTACTTCCTTTTAATGTTTGCCATTTACTATTGCATATTCTTTTAATTATTCCTATGCCAATTTAAGCCTTTAATAGTATTTAATTGCCAGTGTTTTTGCTTATTGAATTACTGTTCAAAATCCGATACGTACTTCTTACGAGCATCCGAGAAGCATCTAACTTTTTTCAGAAGATTCCTTGCTCGATGCTTAAGGACTATTAATTAACGTAAAGTATTAGTGCCGATCTGAAGTAGAGGGTGGTGGACTTCTTAAGTTCATAGTCAAGGGTGGATTACTTCGGCTTCGGCCAACACTATTCTTTTGGTGTTGTTTTTTTTTTACTTCATTGTTTGATTGTTGACCAGACTAGATAATTCCTGTCTCTTTATTAGTCTGTTGTTGAACACTAGTACCGAGTTCTTGTATACCCCGTTATAGCAGATTGAACTCTGGAGGGTATTGGTGTTTTTGTTCGGCTGGCAGTACTCAGGGGTTGGGATCGTGTGTTTCCGTTGTGGCAGCGAGCCGTATTCGAGTCCTGATTGAGAGCCCTTGTGTACCCGAGTGCCAGTTCGTAACACGTTAGACCACCATCAAGCTTAAAAATACACCCCCTAGACCCCATTCAATATAAATACACCCCCTAGACCCCCATTCAATATAAATTTGTAAATTTGTTCTGTAGAAAAATGTTCCAACCAAAAGCCGGTTCCTTCTAAAATTTCAGGCCCGCTGCGAGGACGAAAATAGACACCTAAATTGCATGATAGGTCTTAATATTGACAAAGAAATAGAGCGATAGGCCTCAAAATCGCCAAACTAATGGAACGGACCTCTTAAAACCTCAAAACTAATATACTAATCATGAGGGAGAAGGGGGTCCAGAAAAAGCGACTACCTCCCCCTTAATCATCATCATCAATCATCAAATCTGACGCCCCACTTCTAGAGAAAGCATCTCAAAAGGGATGTCCATGGCAGAAACTGCCTCCAGGCTCCCAGACATGCCCCAACTGACCCCCTCCACAGCCCCATTTCCACTTAGTGGATTATCACCACCAAAGTGGCGGGCGGTGGGGTCGCTGCATCCCTACTCCCTTAACCGTGAATGATTCCCTATGCATCTTGGTATTGAGATCCTTAACCCCTTTAGTACCAGCGACGTGTCTGGTATTTTAAACTAGCTATATTTATACGATATTATGCAGCTTAACCCTTAATTAGCGGCTCACCACATAAGTCGTATTTAATAAAGCTGGACTATGTGGCGGCGCTCGACATAGGTCGAGTGGCAATTTCAGCACGTAATGTTGCTGAGAGAGAGAGACAAGTGGTGGCAGGAGACTAGCGAGCGTATGACTGCTCCAGACCACCGCGGCGAACCTACTGACACGAATCTCAGCTCCCTCCTCCCTCTCTCACTCGCTACATACTGAATTATATGGGGAAAGTACCGAATTACATGCTTTTTGCACTCGCGTTGCACGGTTATTGCAAGAAAACTAGCAATCATAAAAGGATCGTTATGGTGTCATTCGAAAGCTCTGTTTATGCCCTTTCAGGGATAGGTACTTGTTTTACGTTCTGGGTCTTATTTAGGCATGAAAATGATCACGTAAACAGCCCTATTATGGCTAAAAACACCCCGCTGGGCGGTACATATAAATAAACCGCATAGGCCGCTCGTAAGGTGTTAAGAAGGATCTGTGGTAGTTGAAAAGGTAGGTTGAGATAGTTAGAAGCCATATTAGTGCTAGAGGTCCTTCCTAAGCTGAATAAAATCGTCTAATAGATGCCAGAATATGATGAAAAGGACATCCCTGGTACTGAACGGGTTAAGGGAGGTCACCGGCTTTTGTTATCTTTCTCTCCTTATCTCTCTTTCCCGGGCTTGTATCCATTCGGCCCCATTCAGTCAACTGTTTTAAGACGCTTATCCCCATCCAAGTGTCGATTTCTTCCTGGCGAGCGATAGCGCGCCAGCATTGTTTGGAGAAATCCGGCTTCGCTGGAGACATTTTTCTATCGAAAAATGTAAAAATTTAGCTTGCTGTCAAAACAAAAATATATATATATGCTGGCTCGCTACCGCTCGCCAGGAAAATATTGACAACTGGATGGGGGTAAATTTCTTAAAACAGTAGGCTGAATGGATACAAATCAGAGAGAGAGGGAGAGAAAGAAAAAAAAGCGAGGTGGGCTCCCTTAAAACAGTGGTGGGTCAGGCCACGATATTGTTCACAGCCTCGGCCTAGCATATGGAGTTATGGGGGAGGTAGTTGCTTTTTATTGACCCCCTTCTCCCTCAACTTTAGCATATTAGTTTTGAGATTGTAAGACGTTCATTCCATTAGTTTGTCGATTATAAGACCTTTCCCCCAATTTCTTTGTCAACATTAAGACCTTTCCTGCCATTTAGGCGCCAATGTTTTCCTGGCGAGCAATAGCGAGCCTGTAATTTTAGAAGAAACCGGCGTCTACCGAAAAATATACAAATTTTTCTTGAAAAGGGGTCTAGGGGGTGTTATTTTAAGCTTGGTGGAGGTCTAGCGAGGAAACTCAAAAATAAGTTAATATAATATACTGTATATACATAGACCAAAAAACAAGCACTACCCCCTTAAGGATTCTCTCAATAAGAGTATATGGTAACGCCGATACCTATGATGAAGGACTAAGTTATAGATCTTTCAAATTGCCAACTTGCGATCGAGTTTTGTTCTATAAGGAAGTTGGAACGGTAGACCTCGATATTTAACAGAATTACCAGCTAGCGTAATGTATAGTGCGCAAAATTTCGAGGCGAGTATCCTGGGTTCGAGTCCTCGGAGTGCCACATGTAGCCTATTTGTTGATGTCATTAATTGAGTTTAGATGTGAAGTTGGTTGGTGTAAAAAACATAATAATACAGTTGTAGTACATCTATAAATACATAAAACATAATAATACAGTTGTAGTACATCTATAAATACATAAAACATAATAATACAGTTGTAGTACATCTATAAATACATAAAACATAATAATACAGTTGTAGTACATCTATAAATACATAAAACATAATAATACAGTTGTAGTACATCTATAAATACATAAAACATAATAATACAATTGTAGTACATCTATAAATACATAAAACATAATAATACAGTTGTAGTACATCTATAAATACATAATAATACAGTTGTAGTACAACTATAAATACATAAAACATAATAATACAGTTGTAGTACATCTATAACAACATAAAACATAATAATACAGTTGTAGTACATCTATAAATACATAAAACATAATAATACAGTTGTAGTACATCTATAAATACATAAAACATAATAATACAGTTGTAGTACATCTATAAATACATAAAACATAATAATACAGTTGTAGTACATCTATAAATACATAATAATACAGTTGTAGTACAACTATAAATACATAAAACATAATAATACAGTTGTAGTACATCTATAACAACATAAAACATAATAATACAGTTGTAGTACATCTATAAAAACATAAAACATAATAATACAGTTGTAGTACATCTATAAATACATAAAACATAATAATACAGTTGTAGTACATCTATAAATACATAAAACATAATAATACAGTTGTAGTACATCTATAAATACATAAAACATAATAATACAGTTGTAGTACATCTATAAATACATAATAATACAGTTGTAGTACATCTATAAATACATAAAACATAATAATACAGTTGTAGTACATCTATAAATACATAAAACATAATACGGTTGTAGTACATCTATAAATACATAATACAGTTGTAGTACATCTATAAATACATAATAATACAGTTGTAGTACATCTATAAGAACATAATAATATAGTTGTAGTACATCTATAAGAACATAATAATATAGTTGTAGTACATCTATAAATACATAATAATACAGTTGTAGTACATCTATAAGAACATAATAATACAGTTGTAGTACATCTATAAATACATAAAATCCCATTCAACATACTTTCCATCCATCAGAAACCTACACTATAGTCTATATATGCATTTAAGTTTAATATCGATGTTTACGGCTCACAACTTCCTTATAGCTCGAAACTCGCAAGTGGTCAATTGCTGGTGCTTCCGGTCTTCTTGTTGAGTTGCGAAACATGGACACTCAACGGTGATTTGGAGAGACTCATAAATTCAACGGTGCCTACACAGATTTATAATGGTTTGGCCATATAACTAACTATAGGTAGTGCCAGCAAACTTGACAATAATCTTGACCCCTTAATTTTGTATAACTCAAAATGAATTAACACCTTAAGAGCGGCCTATGCGGTTTATTTATATGTACCGCCCAGCGGGGTGTTTTTAGCCAAAATAGGGCTGTTTACGTGATCATTTTCATGCCTAAATAAGACCCAGAACGTAAAACAAGTATCTATCCCTGAAAGGGCATAAACAGAGCTTTCGAATGACACCATAACGATCCTTTTATGATGGCTAGTTTTCTTGCAATAACCGTGCAACGCGAGTGCAAAAAGCATGTAATTAGGCACTTTCCCCATACAATTCCTTATATAGCGAGTGAGAGAGGTAGGAGGGAGGTGAGATTCGTGTCAGTAGGTTCGCCGCGGTGGTCTGGAGCAGTCATACGCTCGCTACTCTCCTGCCACCACTTGTCTCTCTCTCTCAGCAACATTACGTGCTGAAATTGCCACTCGAGTTATGTCGAGCGCCGCCACATAGTCCAGCTTTATTTAACTCGACTTATGTGGTGAGCCGCTAATTAAGGGTTAAAGCAATCAGGCAGACGTTTCTATCAAGTGGGAAGCGTCCACCAGGAGATGCAGTAGGTGTGGATATTTACAGCCAATTTGCTCTAGAGTCTAGGCCCTTTTGAGTTACAGATAGGTCAGGGATCAAGATTATTGATAAGTTCGTTGGCGCTACCTATATAACGCCCACTCTCTGAAAATGATTCAAGACATATTCAGAGCCTATATAGCCTAGAGCAATTAATTCATACTACTGTAAGTTTACTTTCATACATGAGATCACCACGAGGAACAGAACTTACGTGGGTAACTGTACATTTATAAGGGAGCTAAATATATCAAATAAGGCATCACATGTGTACCAATCCGAACGAATCCTTCTTGTGCATATAACGCTACATTAGAGTATCCCTCAGCATATCCACTAATGGTCTAAACTTAGATAAGATGTGACGCGTGTTGCCATAGGTTGTGATTGATGAAAGAGAGTGATTTTGTGCCGTATACATGAACTGTTGATGGGAGGACGCAATTGTCTATAGCATGCAGAATAAACACTAGGAAAGTAAGTGCTGATTTATGAAAAGGAATTTTCTTTCCCACTGTATTTTGAAGACTGAGATATAGGCCTATAGTATTTCTACGTTTTTCGTTTATAATTGTGTCTAGATCTACCCAAGTAAAACTAAACGTAAATGTTCTATCGATGGCCTTTTTTCTAGTTATTAAAAACGTATTTCTATGTTGTATTATATGATATATAGAAGCAATAGAACTGTTAAAATGACCCGGGAAGTGTATATTAAACAAAATACAAAACTTTGTGTAGCGTGCAGTATCGGAGTAAGTCCACGGATGTTTGTTTACATTTTAGGTTAGATTGTTAGGTTAGGTTATAATGACCTAAGACCACCCAGGTTAGGTTAATGACCTAAGAACAGCGGGGGTCTGGGGGTGGCAGCCCCCAGGTTTGGTTAGGAGGTTAGGTTAATGACTTTAAATCAGCAGGGGTCTGGGGGCGGCAGCCCCCATGTTAATGACCAGCTAGGCTATGTAAATTGATATCCATAGTGTATTTTGTGTTTAGGCTGTGCTCAATTATTTTATTTTTTTTTCAGTCTCGATTACGAAAACATGTGTGAATTCATATATGACAAACAGGTTTTTTTTAAGCATTTCCCTTTTCTTGAGCTACATAACAAGAAAAGAGGGTTTCAGGGGGGAGGGGGGAAAGAAGGCCATACACTGATTTTTTACCAAACTCAATAATATGGACACATGAAACAGACAATTCCATGAAGTAGCAAGATTATTTTTCAGAGGCCAAGAAAGTGAAACACATACAGTAGTTACAATTGCATAAAAAGGAGCTTTAGTTTACCCTTGAATTTTCCATACTTCATTTTCTTTTAGCATATTTTCTTTCAGAGAACCTAGTTTATCATGGGTAACTAATGTAGATTCGGAAAATAAAAATTAACTATTATTTTCGGTGCAGAAGTAATTTTTAGTTATAATAACCTAAAATACTTATCGTTTTCTGACACTTACACGCAGAAACAATATTTGTATTTAGCTATATCCGGTGGGTTGCCCCTGGGGGGACCACCGGTAATTTCAAACATTGTAGCACCTTCACCTCCTCAAGGGTTAACTCCAGAATTATTGTTTCAGCTCGAATTAGCTAAGATCGAAGAGAGAAAGGCTATCAGGGTATCTGAGGAGCAACAAAGGGCATGTGAGCTTCAGCAGCAACAAAGGGCAGGTGAGCTCCACCAGCAAATAGAATTAGCCAAGATAGAAGAGAGAAAAACTATCAGTCAAGCAAAAATCCAAGCTGAGTCGACTAGGTACTGTGCCGACATGGATGTAGAGAAGTCGCGAGTAGAGACAACGGGACAGCGACTTGGGGCTGGTAACCGTGTTCATGAACAGTCTCTCTCGCACTTATTGAAACTGGTTCCGGTGTTTGATGAGAGTGGTGTAACAGAATTTTTCACACGCTTTGAGAAGAAGTGCCAGGAACACCAGTGGCCAGAGAATAAATGGGCAGCACTTGTATCCTCTAGATTAATAGGCAAGGGTCTTAAAGCCTACGATGCGTTACCTTTGGAGTCATGTATTGTGTATGAGGATCTCAAGGAGGCTGTCCTGAGGGCTTACGAACTGCAGCCAGAAACGTACCGTTTGAAGTTCCGGGGTGTAACTAAGGGAAGAGATAGCACCTTTTTGGAACACGCCCGGGACTTGTCCGATGCTATGGGGAACTGGCTCCGATCTGAGAAGGTAACAACGTTTGATGGAGTGAAGCAGTTGATGATGTTGGAGCAGTTCTTTAAGAGCACGGGCGGTGATCTAATTTTGAACTTAAAGGAGAAAAACCCAAGAACTCTAGTCGAAGCAGCAGAAATGGCTGATCGACGGCTGTCGTTGATTCGGGGTTGCGGGTCCTCACAGAAGTACGATGTAAGTGCTAAGGACCGTTATCCTCCCCCTCCCCGTAACAATGACACATTTAAACAGAAGAGCCATGAAACTAAAACTGAATCCAAACCTTACACCACACCGTATGTGAAAAGTCAGGGGCCTTTTACATCACAGTATAAGCCTAAACCGAAATTTATGTGTTTTAGTTGCCACCAGGAGGATCATAAGGCAAATGAGTGCCCTAGTCGACCTCCTCCAGCAGCCGTGTCTTTTGCTCACGGCATTGGAGTGTTCAAGAGGACATCGGAGTTTGTTAGAGGCATTTCTTCCGAGGTAAATACAATGCCAGTGCAGAAGGATCCGGAAGGCTTACTCCCTGTCCGTGATGTCTTTAGTGACCACAGGGGACTCGGTTGTGTGGAGTGGGGGGGTAGAAGACATGAGGTGAGAATTTTGCGTGACACTGGGGCATCGCAAACACTGTTGAGAAATTTCACTGGTAAACCTGTCAATACGGCGCGGGTGGTTGTGGTTCAGGGAGTTAATGCGACAAGGTCATACCCGCTTGTAAGAATGAAGGTGGAAGTTGATGGTGTGACTCGGGACCTGGATGTAGGAATTGTGGAGAAGTTACCTGTTGGGGGCATCGACCTCCTTCTCGGCAACGACTTTGCGGGACCTACTTCTGAGGCTCCACCCTTGGTCGTTGCCGAGAAGCCGGCCGACGTGAGTAGGGAGGAGCAGGAGTGGGTTGAGAAGTGTCCGGGGCAGCCTATGGCGTGTGTTGTCACCGGAGATTCTGCATCCAGGGAGTCACATTCTGGTCAACAATCTTTAGATCAGCGGAGGAAGGGTACCGAGAAGGGGTTGAAAGTTGATGCGGTTGAGAGTTTAGTATCAACGGCCCTTCTCGGGGACTCAGTATTAGGACCAAATATCGAGTCTGAAGAAGACCCAGTAACTGTTGTGGAAAAGGCAGAGGATGGGCTTAAAAAGACGAAAGAGTTGAAGGAGGACAGTGATGCACAGTCGGGAGATGTGGCAACAAGGTACCCTGATGCGTACCCTATGAGAAATGGGTCGGCGAAGACGGTGGTCCGAAGCTTGCTAGTGTATTTTTCCCGGTATGGTTACCCGCAGGGGATTCAGTCAGTCCAGGGACCTAACTTCACTTCTAGGCTCTTTGTTCAAGCAATGCCGCAGCATGAGATTGTTGGGGTTGTGTCATCTGCGTAACATCCGGAGAGCCAGGGTGTGTTAGAGCGATGGCACTCAGCCTTGAAATCTGTGCTTCGTTGTTGTTGCTTTGAGAGTGGGAAGGATTGGGATCTTGGCCTGCCATGTGTTTTGTGTGCCATGCGGGAGGTACCTGGGGAGAGTTTGGGATTCAGCCCTAATGAGCTCGTCTTTGGACACCGTGTCAGAGGGCCTCTCCATATGGTTGAAGAAGTATGGGAGGGCGCATAAAAACCTTGTTCTATGCTCAAGTGTGTCCTCAACAGTCGAGAACGGATGTTGCGCAGTCTGGAGTTGGCTGGCCGTAATTTGACTAGCTCTCAGGCCCTCAGGAAGGACAGGTACGACCTCAAGGTTGAACTCAGGGAGTTTCACGTGGGTCAGGTGTTGATTCTACTGCCCCTTGTAGGTCACCCCTTATCCGCAAAGTACGCTGGTCCTTAAAGGGTGGTGGAGGAGCTATCAGACATGGATTACTTGGTACCCACTCCAGACAGACGGAAGCGCAATCAGTTATGTCATGTTAATCCCATGAAGGAGTATGGGAGGCACCCCCCTGAGCCTCTCACTGTGCCTGTGATGACGTTTAGCAGTCAAGGTGGAGAAGGAGAACGGGACAGTCAAGCTCAGGTGGAGGATAACTGGAAGGATAAGAAGTTCAAATGGGCGCCTGAGTGTGAGAAGGTGTTTAGAGAAGTAAACCACCTGTTGTGCACTCACCCGATCCTCAGGGCCCCTGACTTTAGCCTACCTTTCCAACTAGCAACGGAGGCTAGTGGTGTGGGGGCTGGTGCCGTCCTTGTGGAAAAGGACGATGATGGGCTGGGGCATCCTGTTAGTTTCTGCTCGGAGAAGTACAATTCGGCCAAGGGAAGCTGCTCTGTTGTCGAGGAGGAGCTGCTGGTGGTTGTGCTTGCGCTGGGGCATTTCGAGGTCTATGTTCCAGCCTATGGTCCGGTCGTTGTAGTTTACCCAGATCATCACCCTCTCAAGTTCTTGGACCAGTTTCACAATCGGAATATGAGGCTGACCAGGTGGTCACTAAGGTTATTGGTATATAACCTGGACATACGCCATATTGCCGGTTGTGACAACGTGGTTGCAGATGGTCATTCAAGGGTATATGATCCTGGGTAGATTGACACACGGGTAGCCTCCTGCTTTAGTTTGGATAGTATTTTGCGCTTGGTGCTTGTTGGCTCGCGGTTGTAGCCCAGCGTATTGGGTCGTAAAGCAGGAGTTGAGCATTTGGTATAGAAGAAAAACCTAGGCTTGCCCCTATAGTGCAGCCGGAAAAAACATATTAAAATATAAAAATCATATAAAAACTCTTTCTTTTGATATAGATAATCGTATAAGTTTGTCATAGCCTATAGAGTTTGAGTAGTCCACGAACTATCAAACGGCTGAGCTGCTGTAAGCTCGCTCTGGGAGCATGATATTGTGTCTTTTTGCTATTGTTGGGAGGAGTTATAAAATGTGATTTTTTTTTTTAATAATAAGATGTGTTTTGGTGATAAACTCAGCTTTGTTTTAGTGCCATGCGGTCGCTGGGTGTGAGGGGCTTGATGGTGTTCTGTGTTGGTCAGATTTTAGCTCAGGGTTGAGCAAGTAAAATCTTGGGGGAGGTGTGACGCATGTCCAGTGTGAGCATGCTGTACAGAACGCCTAGTCATGCCCCACTCTCGCTAGGATCGTCAGTCAGGGCAGGAACTTTGGCTGTAGTCTATGTAGAGTTTCCTAACTTAGTTCATGTGAGCCGTTGTACTATAAGTATTATGAATATGTATTTTGTTTTCATCTGAGTCAACGAGTTCTATTTTATATCATTAGTTATAAGTATTGTGTGTAAAACTTATTTGTAATGATGCAGCCACAGTTGGGGGTCAGTGGGTGTGGCATACGGGAGGTGGGCCTAACTCACTAGCACTCCCCCCCCCCTCCCCCCTCCCCCCTCCCCTCAGTGCTAGGAAAGCCTTTGTCTATCCCAGAGGAGAGAGAGAAATTACGTAATGATTGTCAGTGGGCGGTCCTTAGTAGTTCACGTTGGGCTCACTAGAGGGCCGGGTATAAAAAGGGAAGTCTAGCCATTTTTTTATCAGAACTCATTAGGCAGAGCGACTTCTCATTTCCCTTGCTAACTATATATATTCTTCTGACTGATGTGAACTTTCTCTACTACCTTACATTCTTATCTCCTCTTTTCCGTACCCTTTTTAACTTCCATGGTCCCGTTGGTGCAGAGCTAGTCAGCCAACGTATTATCGCTTGAGTTCTCATGAGATACATGCCTATTAGATAGCCTATTTTGGAAGGGTTAACTTAGAATAGGATTGATTTATGTTTGTTGCACTTGTATATGCATTTCCCTGTGTGTTATTATTATTATTCATGTTTTCTGCTGGTCTAGGTAATGCTAGACTGGGGTAAGGCTTTTCTGTGTTACGAGTTGTTGTTTGATGCAGTGGTTAAGCGATAAACCTGCATACTCGTTTCGGTTCAGTGAAGCCTAGGTTGTCTTCGCGGCTGACTGTGTTGAGTTAATAATTTACAGTGCGTGAGGGCAAGAGCCTAACCACCCTGTATTTTATTAACAGTTTGTTTTTACTTTGTCAAGGAGCCGGGAGAAAACCAGATACAAGGGATCTGGATTTCTCAAAGTGCACTTGTTAGTTTTAACGTAATACTTTAAACAGTTGTGAGGACTTCGCTAGGCTACGAGCCGTTTTTGCTCAGTCACTGCTACCTTTTGCCCACAGTACCCCAGCTAGACTTTACTCGATTAGTAGATACAGAATAGTATTGACGCTTTCCTTATGTATGATATTGTTTATGCACTATTGATTTCATGTGTTGCACGCTTGGCTACTTTAGTGATTAGTGGCCCACGAGCACAATCCGAGTAGGCTATTGCCGTTGCATTTGCGGAGTGCTTCTTTTTAATGTTTGCCATTTACTATTGCATATTCCTTTAATTATTCTTATGCCAATTTAAACCTTTAATATTTAATTGCCAGTGTTTTTGCTTATTGAATTACTGTTCAAAATCCGATACATACTTCTTACGAGCATCCGAGAAGCATCTAACTTTTTTCAGAAGATTCCTTGCTCGATGCTTAAGGACTATTAATTAACGTAACATAATAGTGCCGATCCGAAGTAGAGGGTGGAGGACTTCTTAAGTTCTTAGTCAAGGGTGGATTACTTCGGCTTCGGCCAACACTATTCTTTGGTGTTGTTGTTTCTTACTTCATTGTTTGATTGTTGACCAGACTTGATAATTCCTGTCTCTTTATTAGTCTGTTGTTGAACACTAGTACCGAGTTCTTGTATACCCCATTATAGCAGATTGAACTCTGGAGGGTATTGGTGTTTTTTGTTCGGCTGGCAGTACTCAGGGGTTGGGATCGTGTGTTTCCGTTGTGGCAGCGAGCCGTATTCGAGTCCTGATTGAGAGCCCTTGTGTACCCGAGTGCCAGTTCGTAACAGCTGGCTTTAGGAAAAAGCTGCACGACATACCTGAGAACTGGAGTTGATTGAGTAAATTGTAGTCTGTGTGCCATTGAGAGTAGAGCATGCACGAATGAGGGCTTTTTGCCTATACCATTCTGCACTGTTCTAAGCTTGTTGTTTGTCTTTGAGGTACGCCAGGAGAATGCTTAATACTTCGGTATTAAGGTTTCTCAAGAGAGCTACCCTTCCCTATAACGTAATATTTGACGCACAGACTTGAGATTTGCACTAGGCTATGCGGCATGCCATGCGCACCAGTATCTCGTATCATTGACTCTAGCTAGACTTTATCAATCATAGTAGACATTAAGTATGTTAACCTAATTACTCTTTTTATGCATACCCATTTATTGTTACACAAGCATTTCGCAGCCTAGTTTGATGTATGGAGACACAAACGACTTAGGCTCTTTTTGTTGATAGGAATACTGCATTGTCGTGGCGATTATTATTGTTGTAGTGTTTAGGATATTCTTGGCTCCGACGGCATTATATATTCTGCCTTTTTGTGTGCATAGCCTGCCCGAGCATTGTTCCGCTGCCTGCCTTTTTGGGTTCCATTTCCGATACGAGAATCTTTATAGCATCTAACATTTAAAGAAGATTCCTTGTTAGTGTTGAAGGACTTTAGTGCACTTTCTTTCATGCAGGAGTGCCTGACATTTATTGATTAAAGTAACGTAAGCTGTAACTTCTTTTACCACCTTACTTTGCATACCATAACCAAGCACCTTCGGTTATAGGTAGTAATAGGCTGTTTTCACATAACATTAAGCCTAGAGTAGACGCACATTTATTGAGAGTTTGATAGCCTATTATTGCATATAGAACTCTGTAGAGTATTTGTGTTCTTTGTTCACTGGGAATATACATCAGAGGTTGGAGCTAGCGCTTTCCGTTGTAGCATTTATGCCATTACTAGTCCAATGAATAAGAGCCCTGATATATTTGAACCCCAGTCGTAACAATATCTATATAATATATGGTCCTTCGAACCGGATCTAGTAGGATCGTTGGCCGGGCCCCCTTGTTTGCTTGTCGGTCCATTTGATGGCTGCTCTCTCGCGATTTTTTGCTTCCTTTTCGGCCGCGAGGGTTTCCCTGATTTGCCAACATAGCACATGGGTTTTCTAAGCACGGGGGGCAGCGGGAGGTGGTGTATGGGGAGGTTTTGAGCCAGATAATTGAATATGCACTAACTTTAACTAACCCATACGGTAAAATGCATTTTTTTGATTGACTAATTTGAAAGTTCAATAGCCTAAGTTTTGTTTTTCTGATTAAGCCTAACTAAATCTAAATTTAAAGGTATCTATTGGCTTTTCTAAATTATTAGTAAATCTTGATGCATCTAATTTAACCTTGTTTTTCGAGTTTTCTGAGATGGCCTAACTTTTCAGAATTTCTGTGATAGCCTGTAACTTTTCTGATTATTGTATCATCTAAATTCTGAATTTTGAAGGGTTGTATTTTGGTTTTTAACTTTAATGATTTCGGCACTCGGCAGGCGCGTACATTTAATTCTACAAGTTCTAATGCCACTCATGTTCTGATAATTTGCCATTTATCCCGTCGCTCGCGTTTAGTGTTAGGTCCGAACCCGAGTTTGATCGGCTATTTATCACCATGTCTTGTTAGTAGATCCTTGTTTTTTTTTTCCTTTTTATTTCTTGCCGTTGCTCGCGATTTGTGATAGAACCCGAGTTTGATCGGCATGATAAGTATTGCAATGTGTTTTCCCTCTCGCATTTGATGTTACTCGCATTTGTTCTCGCTCTTTGATTGTCTGTCATTGGTCGCTCGCGTTTAGCATTAGAACCCGAGTTTGATCGGCGGAAGATTTCCTGTTTCAAATAAACTGTCATAAAGGCCTGGGTTTTGTTTAGGACTGAGGGTGACAATATGGAAGCTCTAGCCCAGGGCAAACGCCGTAGGGCGGGTATTAAAGGTTCCTTGACTGTCCTGACAACAGGTTTGGATGAGTTCTTGGAGTCCGCAACTCTGATAGATATCGAGGAAAAACTTCATAGCGTGCAAACCCAGGTGGCCAAATTTGAGGCCAATCAAGAGGTCTTGTTGCCGCTATACAGCTCAGACGATGAATATTTCAAAGAAAACCAAGCAGATACCATCTACTTATTTGACATCTATGGGATAGTCGCCCGCCTAATGGCGGAGTTGGGAGGTCAAGAAGGGCAAACTCGATCCGACCGCAAAAAGGGATCGGGTGTTAAATTGCCGAACCTGATCCTACCCACCTTCGCTGGCGACTCCACGTTATGGACTGGGGTTTGGGACATGTTTCGATGTGTGGTGCATGAAAGGACTGACTCAAGTTCCATTCAAAAGTTAACATACTTAAGGGGTCATTTTTTTTTTTTTTTTTTTTTTTCTATATTCCAACTTACTTCCTCTCGGGCATAGGCTGAGAGCCTTAACATTCACCGCTTTGCAATGAACAGTGAAGCCTGTGAGGTCTTGTTCCAGTCTAGGGAGTGAGACATGTGAAGCACGTAGAGTACAACGAGAAACCTGCCATCTTGCCTTCACATGAGGCACGGTGCTCACTCATGGCCCAAAACGACTCCATCTCTGAAGCCACCTCGTTCCCGTTAAAGGGGGATGCCTATAAGCTGATAGAAGGTTTCTCGGTGGAGGGTGCAAGCTACGCCCCCATCTTAGACTTACTTCAAGAAACCTTCGGGCACCCCGACAGGGTAAAAGCGGCGCACATCATGCATTTCCATAATCTTGTCGCTCCTAAATGTCAGGCTGTAGAACTAAAGGCTTTCTACGCCACCATGGAAAGTGCCATGAGATCTATGACTAGTCAACAGGTGGGTCTGTCAGAGTTCTGTGTGGTTACATTGCTGAGTAAATTGCCATCACCAGTTAAGGAAACCATTAGGAGGGATATGGGTGAGAAAAGCTTAGATTACAAGACTTTCACACGGTGTTTTCAGGCAGAATTGTATAACATGGTTGGTCAGGACTCCCCAGTAAAGAATATGCCTGTGGCTACGGCTGCATTCGCAACACAGAGTGGTAGCAGCCGGTTCCCATGTAAACTGTGCGGTGGGAATAACCATCCCTGGTATAAATGTTTTAAACATAAAACGGGACCGCTCAAACTTAAAAGAGCTCGGCAACTACGACTCTGTGCGGGATGTCTCTCCAGTGATCATGGTAGTAATGGGTGCACTAACCCTAACATCAAAATTTGTAGGTATTGCCAGGGTAAGCACTTTCACTCCCTGTGCCCAAAAAAGAGAGAGGCAAGACTGGTAGGTGGAGGTACTACTAGGGAAGAGTCAACACCTACAACCTCAACAACAATGTCTGTAAGTATGAATAAGCAAACTGTGATCCTACCCACAGTTCAGCTTCCTGTAAAGGGTAGACACAGGAAAAGTATAAAAGTCAGATCGCTATTAGACCAATGCTCACAGAGGACCGTCGTGAAGAAATCGGTACTACCGTCTCTTTCATACGAAACCGTGGGGACGGAAGAATTACGGCTTCATGTTTTCACCGGAACTCAAATCCCTCGTGAGTATACTATTGTAGCACTGAAATATTTACATCGGGGTAGGTATCCATCGTCTCGAAGCAATTGTGGTCGAGGATCTTCCCGAACATAAAGGTGAGTCTAGTCTTAGTGCTGAAATTATTAGTTTAAAGCACCATGGCATTAAATTGGCCAATTCATGCGTCACAGAAACAGCACAGCTGGAGGTACTAATTGGTGCCGACTATTACTACAACATAGTGCGACCTGGTTATAAACGGGTTGGTAATTTGGTTTTACTTCCAACCAAGTTCGGATATGCACTGCATGGTTCTTATGCGGCATCCACATCCAGTTCCCATACTGAGGTTGTAACAATTCTAAAAGTGGCAGTAACTCCAGTGGACCAATATATGTCTACTGGACAGTTCCCGTGCAAAAAAGAACTGAATGCTTTGTGTGATTTAGACCATATTGGCATATCACCCAAAGAACATTCGCAAGCCGAACGGTAAGCTTCGATCAGTTATGAGGAGACCGTAACGTATGATCCAGAAAGTCTACAGTATCAGCTACGTCTTCCCTGGACCGAAGAAAAGGGACGGTTGCCCACCAACAAAGGTGTGGCTATGGGTAGGTTACGAGGACTCCAGAAGAGGTTCATTGCTGACCCTGGTTTTTGTCAACAATATTCGCAGGTAATTTCTGATCAGTTGTCGCGTGGTTTCATTGAGGAGGTTTCATTCGATGACCCTGGGTCATGTCACTATCTGGCGCATCATGGGTTCTTAAAGGAAAGCAAGACTACTCCGGTTCGTATTGTATTTGATTGTTCCGCTAAGGTTAACCAGTACATGCCTAGTCTGAACGACTGTCTGTACACGGGACCATCTTTAGTACCGGAGTTAGCTCAAGTCTTGTTGAGATTCCGTTTACATCAGTATGCGTGGGTCAGTGACATTGAGAAAGCCTTCTTGATGTTAAAACTACATGAGGACGACAGATTACACCAGGTTCATGTGGCCAAAGGATCCTCTTCGACTAGATTCGCCTCTACAATGCTATCGGTTCCAGGTTGTATTGTTTGGCGCTACCTGCTCCCAGTTTCTGCTTAACGCGACCATCCTTAAGCATCTTTCTCTTGTTGATGCGGACCCGGAGTTGGTGCAGGAAATCAGGGCCGGGCTATATATCGATAACCTCCAAGGTACGGGGGATATTGAAAGTTCCCTCATCCATGTTTACGATATGGCTCGTGAGGTAATGGATAATGCTCATTTATTCCTGCGCCAATGGGCCACAAATAGTCCCGTCATGAAAAAGGTGTTGCAGAAGGATGGTGTTGCTGCGGAACAACAGGATTTGGTGAGAGTACTTGGCCTGGTGTGGAAAACTGACTCTGATTCTCTTTCCTATGGAGTTCAGTATGCTCCTTTTGACCAGGTTACAAAGCGTGAGTGTTTAAGGTTTGCTGCCAAACTTTTCGATCCTTTGGGTGTTGTGTTGCCAGTATCAATTAGGTCTCGAATCTTTCTCCAACAATTGTGGAGACTGAAATTGGGTTGGGACGATGTTCTCTCTGTGGACCTGCAAGCGGAATGGCGGGGGATAGTGGATGACATGGTTCTCTGTAGTTGTATTAAGTTCTCTAGGAGGATCTGTTTCAGAAAGACTATTTCCCTGCATGCATTTGCTGACGTAAGCAGTGTCGCTTACGGGGTTGCTATATATCTAGTCATTCCAGAGGGTAGCCACTTGGTCATGGCAAAGGCTAAGGTGGCCCCCATCAAGTCCCTTTCCATCCCTAAAATGGAATTGACTGCAGTTCTGCTATCCGCCAGAATGATTAACTTCGTTGAGACTGCCTATAAAGATAAACTTCATATCTCTGAAACCTGTGTGTGGAGTGACGGTCAAATTATGCTACACTGGATTCACAGTCAAAAGAAACTGCCAGTGTATGTCACTAACCGCATCGACGAGATACATGCCCTAGTCCCGCTTATTTCCGGTATGTGTCGACGAAAGAGAACCCAAGTGATATGGTATCTCGAGGCGTGTCTGCTAAATGTTTGAGTTCTTCTGCGTTGTGGTGGAATGGGCCTCCTTGGCTCCCGAAACCCGATGGATGGCCAGAGAATATAGATCTCCAACAGCAGCCCGCTGGTATCGTGACCCAAATTGTAGGCACGGGGCCCCAAGATGACACACAGTTATGGGACTGGCACAAATATAGCAGCTATGAAAGATTGCAGCGTGTCACAGCATGGATGATACGTTTCGTATATAATTTGAAGGCAAAAATAAATAGCCTGCCCCCCACAGGCAGTGCTCATCTCAACGTAAATGAAATTAGAGCTGCAGATAATGTTTTACTCAAATTATGCCAACAAGAGACCTATTCGCAGGAACTTAAAATAATGGTGAAGGGTAAACAGTCCAGAAATAACTTAATCAACCAGTTAGGACTACACCTGAAGGGAGGTATAATTCATTGTGGAGGCAGATTGAGGTTAGCGGCTATCTCAGAATCATGCAAGTATCCTAAACTTCTGCCCTCCAAACATCCCTTGACCCACCTGATAATTGGTGGGGACTCGCCGACTATTAAGGCTTACATGCTTTTATTTACTTGCACGGTCACCAGAGCGATTCACATGGAAATAGTCACCAACCTCACTTGTGACAGTTTCCTACACGCATTCAGGAGGTTCTGTAGTCGACAGGGATTTCCCCGGATCATTTTAAGTGACAATGCCAGCACTTTTGTTGGGGCCTCTGGGTACTTATCGGACATTTGTAATCACCCTAAAGTTCAGTCCCACCTTGGCAGTGTTCAATGTGAGTGGCGGTTTATCCCGGCTAGGGCGCCGTGGTTCGGCGCTATATGGGAAAGGGCCATCGGCATTGTCAAGGCGGGGTTGAAGGTGGTGTTGGGACGTGCCTTAATTTCCTTGGAGGAATTGACTACTCTACTGATGGAAATTGAGGCCACTATCAATGATCGTCCCTTATATTATGCTTCCGGCGACCTAGGGGATCTTACCCCAAAAACACCCTCTGTGTTGGTGCGGGGTCATCGGTTGCGGGATCTTCCTGATGATAATGAGGTGGAGGATGGGTTGGAAGATCCAGACTACATAAGTAAAGGGGTCATTTCAGCCAGATATCAATATATTCGCAAACTGTCGAAAGGTATCTGGCGACGCTGGTCTAACGAGTATCTGGTGACCCTCAGAGAGGCGCATAAGTGTAAGCTGAGACCAATAAATGGTCGGTGGCCGGGTATCGGTGATGTCGTCATCATCCATGATGAGGGTCTGCGCGCTTTTTGGAAGTTGGGCCGTATTGTCGAGTTATTACCCGGTCAGGACGGAGAAGTCAGAGTGGCTAGAGTCCGGACGAAGACGGGAACATATACGCGGCCGACTGTCCGACTGTACCCTCTTGAGGGGGACATTGAGTGCAAAGAGGACTCCTCGGAGACGCCTGGAGACATTCCCACAGGGGCTACCTCGACCGATCAACCGGTCAACGTACCCAGTGGACGTCCTAGTCGACAGGCGGCTCAAGCCTCCTCCCAATCATGGCGGAATAAAATAGCCTCCGGGCTTTTGTAGATACTGTATTATATAAACCTGGTGGCGGGAATGTGTCCAAACTCTGATATGGACAGTCTTACTTTAAGTATTACATTAAGTATTTAGTATTAAGTTTGTGGGATCAATAATTATATAGAATAATTAAAAGGTTAATAAATATGTTCTATATTGAATATTGGCTAATCTATCATTCCTATGAACTTAGGTAATTCTAATTGGGTGGGAAAAAATATACCTACCCATTTGCGCATGCGTGATAGCGGCGCACTTCCCGCAAAAGGTGAGGGCCCCGCACTCACTCTCTCCCTAGTCGCCACAACTACCAGACCGTCTGCCTACGCTCTTGTGTTTTCACCTCACCTTTCGCCCCCTTAGTGATAGTACTCAGCTCATCAATTCTCCAACTATCCATACTAATCCATAGATCATTAACACCTTACGAGCGGCCTATGCAGTTTATTTATATGTACCGCCCAGCGGGGTGTTTTTAGCCAAAATAGGGCTGTTTACGTGATCATTTTCATGCCTAAATAAGACCCAGAACGTAAAACAAGTACCTATCCCTGAAAGGGCATAAACAGAGCTTTCGAATGACACCATAACGATCCTTTTATGATGGCTAGTTTTCTTGCAATAACCGTGCAACGCGAGTGCAAAAAGCATGTAATTCGGTACTTTCCCCATATAATTCAGTATGTAGCGAGTGAGAGAGGGAGGAGGGAGCTGAGATTCGTGTCAGTAGGTTCGCCGCGGTGGTCTGGAGCAGTCATACACTCGCTAGTCTCCTGCCACCACTTGTCTCTCTCTCTCAGCAACATTACGTGCTGAAATTGCCACTCGACCTATGTCGAGCGCCGCCACATAGTCCAGCTTTATTTAACTCGACTTATGTGGTGAGCCGCTAATTAAGGGTTAATCATCATTCCCATCAATCAATATGTATAGTGGCCCCCTTCTTTAAACATCAACTCTATCCTATCACTCGTTTCACACACTATCTTGTAACATCATAACAGTTCAACAGGTCAACATAGGTCTACAGCACTAGTTCCAGTCTTCAGGTGATATAAACCATTATATGATATTATGATACAGTCCACTGAATCATTTAACTAACGAATATCTATAAGTATTAGCTATTGGGTTGTTGCCAAGGAAGGTGTTTCTAAAGTTAGCTAAGTCCTTGGAGATGGCTTCCATGTCAGCTCTGTTGTACTGGTATATCTTTCTGGGTAGTTGTTTCTGTATGTTAGGTTTAATGTTTGCGTCAACGAGTACCATATCGTGATCACTAAGCCCCAGCAAGACCCGTGTTCGTGTTATAAGTGAGGTGTTGTTCGTAAGGAACAAGTCTAGTATGTTGGATGTGACCCCATATCTTATGTTAGGGTTATTCCTTGCTACACTAACTTGAGTACGTGTTGGTTCAAGTACTGTTTGTGAGAGTGAGTGGGTGTTGATTATGTCAATAAATGTTTCATGTAATGATCTTCTGTCAGTCTGTGTTAATATAATTTCGCTGCCATGGTTGTCATTCTCCAGTGTCGCGTATGCTGTGCAGTTAATGTCCGGTAAGTTGAAGTCTCCAGCCAACCATATATTTTTGGAGGGGTCAATTTTAGATAAACATTCGTCAAGGGACTGCAGGTATTTACGTTAGAATTAGGGGGCCAGTAAAATTATCCTATATATAATGTCCTGCAGCCCTCTGTCTGTGCTTTAATCCATATAATTTCTGAGTCCGCGCTAAGTTCTGTGGCTGGTGTCGCAACTAGTCCTGGCTTTGTCGCTATCAAAACTCTGCCATGGTTGCCGTCCTGTCTGTCTTTCCTGTGTAGAGTCATTTTATAGGGACTGTCCATCGGGAAGGCTTCATTGTCCAATATGTCAGGGTTGAGCCATGTCTCTGTCCCTATAATAATGTCAGGGTCATAGGTGTCTAGGGTGTGGTGAAAAGCGGCTCGCTTGTTAATTATGCTGCGGAAATTGATGATTAGTGCTCTGAGCTTGGAGGGTTCCTTTATGAGGGAGTTTTCGGTGGAGGCTGTGGTAGAGGAGGGACTAAAGGCAATAGGGGAGCTGGGTGGTGTTATGGATATTATGGATAAATTGGGGTTTATGGGTAGGATGGTTTGGAGTAGAATGATTTGTTTGATGTGGTGTCAGGGAAGTCAGGCCATGCAGTCCGTTATGTGTGGGGGAGGAAAAGTCTAAGTCTTGCCTAAGTCTAAGAGGGGTGTTAGCTAAAGGAGAGATAAGGTGATTCGGTGGTGTTGATGGTCGTGGAGGGGAAAGTGTAAATTCGGGGATGCTAAATCTATTGGAAGTGGGTATAGGGTTATGGGAAAGGGAAGCACTGTAGTTCGGGGCTCCACAATCCCAGCAGATCCACGATAAACTTTGGCCCTCCAATCCGTCGAATGCCATCGTGAAGTCCCCAACAAAGCTGATATGGTATCAGCCATGGTGGACGGAGTTTTCACAACAGCGGTTGCACTGGATGGCCTGTTGCCCCCACTTTACCGCATGCCTGCATATTTGGCATGGGAACTTAAGGGCACGCGGGACAGGGTTGACCAAAGACCCAGTGTCACCACACACAAGAAGCAGCAGCAAGACGCCTCTAAATTTACTTTATTATCATAATTAGGTCTACATTTTGTAGTGGCTGGCCCTAGGCTACTCACCAAGTTTGTGTATGTGTTTTTGTACATATAAGTGTAAGGCAATAGTGAATGTGAGATTTGTATGTGGTTACAGCCATGGTGTTCATCGTTGTTTGTGTTGTAGAGTACAACAATAGTGTAGATTATGTACAAAAGTGTAGATAATAGTGTAAATGTTGTTTTGTGGTTGTGAGGATACATTGTAACAGCACAGGCATAAAATACACACACAATAAACCCAGGCGTATTATTATTTGTGTAACTACTCGATGATATATAAAAGTATATTAAAAGAACAAATGTGTAATGCTACACAGTCAACTTACTACTAATTAATCTAAAAATACTTAAGAAGCTAACTTTTGCTGACCCCCTACTAGAACCAAAACAAACAGTGGAGTCGAACAGCTGTTGAGGGGGGACAAATATAAAACCTATTGTAATCATATATATCTAAAATCTATTTTAATAGGTAGATAATACAAATAATGATAATACTCAGTGTTGGTGAAATGAGGTGGCTGAGATGTAGGAGGAAGAACTAATGGAAGGAAAGGCTGGAGCACGGATAGGGACGTCCGCCTTTCATGACTGCACAACACTCAACCACTCACTGAGGGTAATATGTACTCACACACACACACACTTCATATACAGTATACATGAAAGTTTGTGTTTTACACTTGTGGCCATCCCACCGTACCGCACCCTGCATACTGCTGAGAGAGAGAGAGAGAGAGAGAGAGAGAGAGAGAGAGAGAGAGAGAGAGAGAGAGAGAGAGAGAGAGAGAGAGAGAGAGAGAGAGAGAGAGAGAGAGAGAGAGAGAGAGAGAGAGAGAGAGAGAGAGAGTACAAAGGAGTACAAAGACATGTGTAGAGGAGTTGCTGGAGCTCCTGTTTCATTTGTCTGGCTTCCCGCACTGTTTTCTGTTTTGTGAGAGAGAGAGAGAGGTGGGGGGGGGGAGTGTGCGTGTACAGCGTGTGATGTGTGTGTGTGTGTGTGTTGGAAATCGTGTATGCAATGTGTGTATTTTATAGTACGACTAAGGTCATTATGGAGAGATGTTTGTGCCGCATTTAGTTGTTAGGGAAGTAAGTCCTAACAAACAGTCTTTTATATGACATTTGATTTTTCCAATGTTTATGAGTGATCTATTAAACATCCAGCGGTAATCCAGATGAGTCTGTTGAAGGGTCAATCAGATTTGAATATGCTATGACAAGTATATTTGCAGTTATTGTGAATCTCGGGTATTTTGGGAGAGTGTTAAAAATGGCAATAACTTAATTCCGGCACCAGAGGACCGTAAGGATATACAAGTGTAACTGGTGTTTATGGCAAGTGGAGAACGGCAAAGAGGAGAGTTGGAGGCTAAATGTTGTTTACAGGGTAATGATACCGCACTAACAATAAAACTCCTTATGGACGAGGAAGCATTTCTTCACATTACTTTGGATAATATTAGACAATGTTTTCAGCGTTATGTGGATCTGTGGTAGTCCATTGGTTGTTTGAGATAGTGTTCAATGCCAAGAATTCCCTCCGTAAGTCTTCGCTTATCTTTTTTGTTTATTCACTACCAATCTTTTCAGATAGATTATTGAGTCATGTTCTATGTATATGTGGAATGCCTATTATTACATGACCAAACCTTGCCCTGAGCAAGCAATAGATAGATTAACACTTATGCTGTGGGCATATTTCCGCCATATTAGAGCTCATTCAGGCACTCCTGATTGATTAAGCAAGTGTCTGAATGAAATTAAATATATTCAGCCAAACACTAGAAGAAAATAGCTTAAAAATGACACCAAAACGATCTTCTCGCGGGCTTCACTCTCAACGCTACCATAGACATTCGCTAAAATGAGCAATAATCGCTAATGTCGCGCTATTTATGCCTTTGGCAGCGCTGTATATCGAGCGAAAGTATGGCTCATACTCCTCACTGCACCGTCCGGCTGGCTGGAGGAAGGACGGGTGGCCTGTCGCGCTCCCGATCCCTCGCACTCGATTATTTCAGGCTTTAAAAGCCTGTAAATTGCTGTAAATTGCCATGTCGTTTCGAAACGTCTCTCGCAGTAAATGAGTTAAAGTTAACATTGTCTCTGATCATGCTTGCATTTTTCATATTTCAAATAGTCCTCAGTCTCTCTTTCTCTGTTCCGCGTGTATAACATTCATACCGTATCTAAAGATGGCAAATTCTTTTGTGTCCACCCTTTCCCAAGTTGTTGTTCACAGGGGCACAGTGTGTCCTTGCATTGAGTATTGTTCAAATGTGTGGGGAGGATCTTCTCACACCGCACTCCTAGACAAAGTAGAAAAGAAAGCCTTTTGTATCATTAACTCCCGTCCTCTCACCAACACTCTGCAATCTCTCTTTCTTCGCCGCAATGTTGCATCCCTCTCGCTATTCTATCGTTACTACAATAATCAGTGTTCCTCAGAGCTTTCCCAGTGTATACCACTGAAAAGTTAAACGCTATACTCAGTTTTTCTTCTTTTCAACTGCTGAGCTCTGGAACTCTCTCCCAGAATCAGTCTGTCCCTCTTCCTACGACTTAAATTGCTTCAAACCCTGTGTGTCCAGGCATTTTGGCTCGAACGTCCCTTAATTTTGGCCCTGTCACTCTTCCAACTCTGGGGGAGGCACTCGCTACAGGCAGTTCTGCGTTTTGTCTCCCTCACTCACATAGAAAAAAAAAAAAAATATATATATATATCTTTAATATTAGTATTATTTCCTTCTTTTCCTGCACCATGTTTTTGTTCAGTCAGGTATTTCGTCCTGAGTTTACATTATTTATTCCTGGCAGTTGTGTGTTGTTTACCTTGCCGACAGTTCTCTAAATCCCAGCACTGCTTACTCTGACAACTTTCACCGTGGACCAACATTGACTCCCATGGTATTCTTTTTTGGGTGGCGGTAGATGGCGGACAGGGAGGGAGAGAAGTTTGGCTACACTGAAAATATTGTATATTTAACTTCAACTATAACAAAAAGGTACACTTCAAAGGGTAATGCTATGTTTATTTTTTGTAAACTATGTTTGTTAATAATGCGTGTTCAACTGTAACACACATATATAATAAACATAACAATTGCTCAGTTACTAATATATACTACTTTAAACATATATAATATACTCTTAAATAAAAAAAAAAATATATATATATATATATATATATATATATTGTAACGACCGGGACTCGTATAAAACAAGGGCTCTTAATCATTGGACTAGAAAGGCACACAGCCACAACGGTAACCCTAGATCCATCCCTCGAACTTATAATGCCGGCGCACAAAAACACCTATACCCTCCAGAGTCAAATCTGCGATAGCGGGGTATCCTATAACTCGGTATAAATGCACTACTACTACAGGCTGATGATCTCTGATACAGTCTGATCACAACAACATACAATTACATTAATAAAGTATACAAGGAAAAGGATAGAGAGCTTAATTAAATCACTGGAATGATTTAATGCAAACAAGAAGAAGGTATAATTACAGTTACTCTAAACAATAATATTCTGTCACTCCTATATTAAAGAAAGTGAACGAAAGTCCTAAAGCACCGAACGGGAATCTTCTGAAGAAAGTCTGTTGCTACTTAAGATGATCGAATCGGATTTTGAACTGTTATATAAAGCAGGAACAAGATATGATAAGTGTAGGGACATACAGTGTTAACTGGCACGGGAAGAATGATAAATGCACAATAGTATTATCTCCAACAACAAAAGAAGTACTTCCTCAGGCAATGCAAAAAGCCTGCTCGGGTTGTGCAACTCAGCAACAACCAAGGCTTACAATCAACGTGAATACAAATGCTGCATACATAACATAAGAGCTTATAATCCTAATCGGGTGTCTGCTAGGCGAATAAAGTCTAGCTGGGATGTAGTAGGCTAGGAAACAATGGCCGAGCAAGCGGCTCGTAGCCTAGCGAGGTCCTTAAGACTGTACGGCCAAATTACGTTAAATGACGGGGTGCTCTCTTGAGAGATCCAGATCGCTCTAGTATCTGGTTCTCTCCTGGCGACCCTCTCAAAGTCAAAGCAAAACGAGTTAGCACAGTGTTGGGTGGCAGAGGCAAAAGCCCTCACTCGCAACACAGTGCTAAACTCACAAGGTATACAGTCAGAAAGACAACCTAGGCTTCCCACGTATCCGTTGCGATTGTACAGCAACAATAGCCTCACCCCAGTCTAGCATTAAATAGCCCAGCAGACAACCAAGCAAAAGGTAGGGAGACACCGCGAGTGTGTCGCACCTCTACAGACAAAATGTTAACCCCTCAAAAATGTCTAACTAAACATGGAATATCTGAGAGCTTCAGCATATAATACAATGGCCGATATATGAAATCGTGCAGAACCAAAGGGGAGTTATGATGTTAAATAGATTGGAAGAATGAGAGGTAAGAAGTTGAGAGAGAGAGAAAGTGTTCTATTGGTAGAAGTCGGGGACAGGTAGCAAGGGAGGTGTGAAGGGTATGCTGGTCAGGCAAGCTCTGAGCAAGGAAGACAAAGGCAGCAGGGAGTGCGGGGGGACCACTTCCTGACGCGGCGGGAGGGCTGCAAGGCGGCCAGCCACTCAGAGGGCCCGGCCGTTGCATGACATCACCAAGACAACACGTAACACTACGCGACTACCCTCTGCCTCCTGCACTTACTCACTCACACTCTCTAGCCGTATCATTCAGTCTTATACATTAACACCTAACGAGCGGCCTAGGCGGTAATTTATATGTACCGCCCAGCGGGGTGTTTTTACCCTAAATAGGGTTGTTTACGTGATCATTTTCATGCCTAAATAAGACCCAGAGCGTAAAACAAGTATCTATGCTTGAAAGGGCATAAACAGAGCTTTTCAATGACACCCCAACCATCCTTGTATGACCGCTAGTTTTCTTGCAATGATCGCGCAACACGAGTGCAAAAACCATGTAATTAGGTAGTTTCCCTACATAATTCCCTGTGTAGCGAGTGCGTGAGGGTGGGAGAGGGTGGGATTCATGTCAGTAGGTCCACTGCGGTGGTCTGGAGCAGTCATACGCTTGCTACTCTCCTGCCACCACTTATCTCTCTCTCTCAGCAACATTACGCGCTGAAAATGGCACACGACATAAGTTGTGAACTGCCACTTAGTCCAAATTTCTTTCACACGACATAAGTTGCGCGCCGCTAATAAGGGGTTAAACTTATAACTGATGATATCAAATATAATGCATTGTCACAGGCGAAAATGAAAACCACTTCTGTACTGCCTGTGACATGATGATTCACAAGAAAGAAAGTACAACATTGTAGATAGACTGTAGCCAAATTCACTGCCCTGGCGAGTGTTAGCGAGTGGCCTAGCGAGCGGCTGAGCCCACGTGGCGTTCTGCTAAGCTGTAGGCGTCACACCCAACCAAAGATATTAGACGCTCATCCATGAGCTCCATATCTGACAAGCAGAACCCCGATAAGACTCGCCACCCCTAACCACTTCGCAACAAAGAAGGCAAAGCTCAGTTCTCATCAACAACAACAAATTACAACCCCTCCCAACATAATAGCTTAATTCATACTGCTATGCTCCTAGAGCGAACTTCTACTAGCCCAGCCTTCTGAGAGAAGTACAGGTTCGACTCAGAACTTCAGCTATAACATACTTTAAAAAAAAAAATAACTATTAAAGAAAGAGTTTTTATAGAATTTTCATTTTTAATATGTTTATGGCGGCTGCACTTACAGGGGCAAGCCAATTTGTTTTCTCCACTCTCAACACACACTGACTGAACGGCGAAGGTTCTCCTGCAAACAAATCCTCCCGTGACAAACAATCAGCCAAAACATTATCAGTGCCCTTAGCATGCCACACATCCAACTTGTGTTCCGGCAGCACAACAACACCTATCACGATAAACTGCCCAGTTCATCACAAGAGTGGCACTTCTCTTCGCTCTTTCCGGCAACGGGGCCTGCTAATAACCTTTCACTAGTTCTACCTTTGTGACGAGTGAGGCAGCCCCGATGTAGTCTATGGTATCGTCAACTCTAGGTCAGGGATAGGCGTCTGTCAGGGATAATGCTTCCACACTCTTACAATCACCATACACACGGATTTTGCCACTCAACTCAGGTTGCAAACTCACTGGCAACGACCACTCCCGATATCCCTTATCCCTCAGACCCTTGGGCAATGGATAGGTGTCTGTCAGGGATAATGCTTCCACACTCTTGTAATCACCATACACACGGATCTTGCCACTCAACTCCGGTTGCAAACTCACTGGCAACGACCACTCACGATATCCCTTATCCCTCAGACCCTTTTTCCACATGTCGTCTAGCTCTGTTTTCACGACAGGCTGTTGAGCAGGATTTATACGGTAGGGAATTAAACTGAGCCTTGCACTGTCACCAACCTCCATATCGGATTCTACCCCACACATCAGGCCTGGAGAAGCAACAAACATGCGGATGCACTGCCACAGCCTAGTAAACAACTTATCTCACAGAACAACATGCCTAGTGCCCTCCCACAACCCAGCCGAGACCGCAGCTTCTAACCTATAGTCTCCCTCCTTCTCCACCTTTGTCCCTAGAACAGCCAGGTCATGAGAGGGACAATCAGTACCACCTGTGCAGTCACTCCCATAGTTCATTATTGCTAAGGCTTCCCCGCCGATACCGTACATGCGCACCCCCGCATTCCTTACGACTACATCTGCCTGCGCAGCATCACCGCTTTTAGCGACATGGCCAGATACAGTCGGTCTATGGTAGGGTTGTTGATTTCGACTAGAGCAGCATTGGGAGGCTATGCGACGACCAGGCACATCCACTCCATAGCCAACCTCACCAATCTGCTCAATGTCCTCCTTCTGACCACCACCCTTGGCAGCCATGGGTCGACCCTGACCTGACAACCATGTCCAAGCCTCGTCGCCCACTTTGAACCACCGAAACAACGAGGCCAACGGTCTGTAAACATTCAAGTGACCTGCCCGCGGAACATCTTGCACCGCTTGAGTTGTGAGGCTCGGGTGCTCGACACGACCAATGAGGTATGAACCGAGCTGGTGCTGGAGCGCTGCACACTGCTGCTCAGGCAGGTGCTCTAGCGCTTCCACAGCCACCAGACTCGTGTCCCCTGCCCACTGCTCCGCCAAGACATGACAATCCATACTCTCTTCCACCTGTGCCTTACTGCCCCCCTCTCCTTCTCCACCTTGGCCTCTGCAGACCAACGCAGGGACAATAGGCTGCTCAGGTGGTTGCCTCACAAACTCCTCCAACAGGTTCACATGACATGTTTTCCCGTCCTCGTGTTTGATCTCGACAGCACCATTACCACACGTCTGAACTTCCAGATCCTCCAACTGCAGTTTACAAATATCTGAGGGAACCAACCTGTCTAAATGCTTCCGAAGCAACCCAAGTCCTCCCCCAATATCAAACTGAGCAACCCTTTTTTCTCTCTGTGCGTAACGTTGTTGCCTCGGAGTCTCTTCCTGCCCTACCTCCTCACTAGCTGTGACAGGTCCTGGGGCTTCTCCAGACTCCAACAATGGTGCCAATACTGAGTCGCCAAGAAGCGCTGCTGGTACTAAACTCTCCAAACTTTTACCAACATTAGCCGTCTTCTTCCGACCGTTCCTCCGTTGATCAGAAGACTGAGGAATAGGCTGTGACACTTTGGATGCAAGAGATCTTGTAACAACGCACGCCATAGGTTGTACATGACACTTCTCTACCCACTCCTGTTCCTCCCTACTCACGTCGGCCGGCTTCTCGGCAACGACTAAGGGTGAAACCTCAGAAGTAGGCACCGCAAAGTCGTAGCCGAGAAGGAGGTCGACGCCCCCAACAGGCAAGTTCTCCACAATTCCCACATCCAACTCTCGTGTCACACCAGCTACCTCCAGTTCCATCGTGAGCAATGGGTATGATCTGATAGCATTGATACCTTGCACCACAACCACCCGTGCCGCGTTTATTGTTCTACCAGCAAAGTTCTTCATCAAAGTCTGAGAGGCACCCGTGTTTCGCAACAGCTCAACTCCATGCTTCTTACCAGCCCACTTCACGCAGCCACACCCTCGATGGTCGCAAAAGACATCGCGGACAGGGTTCGAGCCTTCCGGATTCTTCTCCACTGGCTGTGTCCCAGCCTCTGACGTTATACCCCGGGCAAACTCAGACGACTTCGGGGACACCCCAATGTTGCGAGCCAAAGACACAACTGCATTAGGTAGCTTGCTTGGACAGGCTCTTGCAAAATGCCCCTTCTCATGACAATGAAAACACTCTAACTCCCCCTTGGGCTTCCCTTGAGGTGGGGAAGGGCCCGGACCCTTTCTAAACGGGACGGTACTAGGTTTATGGTCAGTTTTGGTGTCGTTGCCCTTGTTCTTAGTGTAATTATGTGTATCAGTGTTTCGGGGAGGGGGAGGGTTATGCTCCATATTGCCTGCATCACTTCTCTGTGCAAGACCGCACCCACGAATCAAAGATAACCGAAGGTCAGCCATCTCGGCTGCCTCTTTAAGATTCAACGTCAGATCGCCGCCCGTACACTTGAAAAATTGTTCTAGAAGCATCAGCTGTTTCAACTCCTCAAACGTCGATGCCTTCTCAGAACGCAGCCAGTTTCTAAATGCATCGGACAGATCCCGGGCATGCTCAAGAAAGGTGCACTCACGACCCTTCGTTACACCCCGGAACTTCAATCTGTACGTCTCTGGTTGTAACACATATGCCCGCAGGACAGCCTCCTTCAATACCTCATAATCGATGCACGATTCCAAAGGCAACGCATCGTATGCCTTGAGTCCTTTGCCAACCAACCTAGAGGAAACAAGGGCGGCCCACTTAACCTCGGGCCATTGGTGCTCCCGGCACTTCTTCTCAAAACGCATGAAAAATTCGGTGACACCTGACTCGTCAAATACAGGGACTAACTTAAGAGGGGTGCGATAAAGACTGATCAAGACCTCGATTCCCAGAACCGAGACGCTGCCCTGTTGACTCCACCCTAGACTTCTCAAGATCTATGTCTGCACAGTATTTCGTAGACTCAGCCTGAAGCTCAGCTTAATGTCTGGCCTTTCTCTCCTCAGCCTGAATCTTAGCCATCTCAATCTCAGATTCATGCTTTCGTTGCTCAATCTCAGCCTCATGCCTTCGTTGCTCAGCCTGCATTTTAGCCATCTCCAGCTGGAAGAGCATATCTGCAGTGAAACCTTGAGGAGGAGGAGATGCAACAATTGGAGACTCACCCAAGTGCAAACCACACTGCCAGTGACTATCGGCCTGCTGGAACGTACCCGGCTCCGGGCCCGAGGGGGCGCCATGGTAGGAGTCGAGTGCCCACATACCCCATGACCGTGGCCAAACACTGGAGACCATACCGATCAATCCCCGATACCCGGTCAACAGTAATAGGCATCTCCAGAAACTTTTTTGCATCCTCCTCACTAGTTATTACTCTCATGACATCTAACAAACCCAGCCTCTGCACCTCAGAGCCTGCTTCCCGTACTGTGTCCTCACTGTACACTGATCCGTCGTCTGACATAGTGTCCACCAAAAATTCTCAACGTTTATAAAAAAAAGAGAAGTACCTAAACTCTTATGTAGCAATATTCACTCCAAAATGCTTGAAGACTCTTAAATGTTATACTACTTGCCAAAAAAAATCCACGTGTCCACTATATTCCTTTAAACCAAATTTGGCAAATGAGTTTCAATGCGGATAAATGTAAAGTGCTACATATCGGATACCTAAATGAGAAAGCAAACTATTCGATGAATGGCACTCAGCTTAAGAATGTAAACAGAGAAACCGATCTGGGAGTAACAATATCGAGAAACCTAAAACTGAGTCAACAATGTTCAGAAGTTGTTAAGAAGGCAAACAAAATAATTGGCTAAGGCAGGTCATTTGAGCATAAATCCAAAGAAGTTATCCTAACCCTTTACAATTCCTTAGTCCGCCCTCTTCTGGAATACTGCGTTCAATCCTGGTGCCCTTAATACCAACAAGATATACACAAGCTAGAACGAGTTCAACGTAGAGTTACCAAAATGATACCTAGCCTAAAGAACAAACCATACGAAGAGCGTCTTAGAGAATTAAATCTATTTCCTTTAACCCAGCGCAGATTAAGAGGTGACTTAATTCAAGTGTTCAAAATCATCAAAGGCATCCACAATATGAACTGTAGTAAGTACTTCACTATCGACCAATCTAATTACACGCGGGGAAACGGTTGCAAAATTATTGGTAAATCTTTTAACTTGCACGAATCTAAGAATGTCTTCTTCAATCGAGTTGTCAACTTGTGGAATGGGCTTCCCCGAAACGTTATAGACTGCATCACCGTTGATTCATTTAAACTCCGTCTAGACAAATATCTCGCATCAAACCCGCGACTGACTGCGTTTGTAAATGAATAACTTTATTTTATCCCCCCCTCAGTTAGTAAGCCATCTGTCCTCTATTAACTTCCAAATCCTGCCACGGACATTAGTTCCAGGGCAGTAATTCCCTTTCCAATGTTCCCTTACCCACTCTAAACCACTGTTTGGACACTTGATCCTCAGTGTTTTGGAGGACAAGCAACCTAAAAGGGTCACTAGATTTGTTGTTGCTTGATTTCCTTTGTACTCCTTTAAACAAAAAACAAATGACCACAACACTCCTGCAATATTTCTCCAAGTTCACAAAATCCTAAGCAAGGTCCCCATTTGTTACGACTGGGACTCGACTCGTATAAAACAAGGGTTCTTAATCATTGGACTAGAAAGGCACACAGCCACAACGGTAATCCTAGATCCAACCCTCGAACTTATAATGCCGGCGCACAAAAAAACCTATATCCTCCAGAGTTAAATCTGCGATAGCGGGATATCCTATAACTCGGTATAAATGCACTACTACTACAGGCTGATGATCTCTGATACAGCCTGATCACAACAACATACAATTACGTTAATAAACTATACAAGGAAAAGGATAGAGAGCTTAATTAAATCACTGGAATGATTTAATGCAAACAAGAAGAAGGTATAATTTCAGTTACTCTAAACAATAATACACTGTCACTCCTATATTAAAGAAAGTGAACGAAAGTCCTAAAGCACCGAACGGGAATCTTCTGAAGAAAGTCTGATGCTACTTATGTTCTTATGTTCTTATGTTCTACTTAAGATGATCGAATCGGATTTTGAACTGTTATATAAAGCAGGAACAAGATATGACAAGTGTAGGGACATACAGTGTTAACTGGCACGGGAAGAATGATAAATGCACAATAGTATTATCTCCAACAACAAAAGAAGTACTTCCTCAGGCAACGCAAAAAGCCTGCTCGGGTTGTGCAACTCAACAACAACCAAGACTTACAATCAACGTGAATAAAAATGCTGCATACATAACATAAGAGCTTATAATCCTAATCGGGTGTCTGCTAGGCGACTAAAGTCTAGCTGGGATGTAGTAGGCTAGGAAACAATGGCCGAGCAAGCGGCTCGTAGCCTAGCGAGGTCCTTAAGACTGTACGGCCAAATTACGTTAAATGACGGGGTGCTCTCTTGAGAGATCCAGATCGCTAGTATCTCCTGGCGACCCTCTCAAAGTCAAAGCAAAATGAGTTAGCACAGTGTTGGGTGGCAGAGGCAAAAGCCCTCACTCGCAACACAGTGCTAAACTCACAAGGTACACAGTCAGAAAGACAACCTAGGCTTCCCACGTATCCGTTGCGATTGTACAGGTTCAACAAAACCTGGTACACATCGGAAATCACAACAACAATAGCCTCACCCCAGTCTAGCATTAAATAGCCCAGCAGACAACCAAGCAAAAGGTAGGGAGACACCGCGAGTGTGTCGAACCTCTACAGACAAAATATTAGCCCCTCCAAAATGTCTAACTAAACATGGAATATCTGAGAGCTTCGGCATATAGTACGATGGCCGATATATGAAATCGTGCAGAACCAAAGGGGAGTTATGATGTTAAATAGATTGGAAGAATGAGAGGTAAGAAGTTGAGAGAGAGAGAAAGTGTTCTATAGGTAGACGTCGGGGACAGGTAGCAAGGGAG
Source organism: Paralithodes platypus (assembly GCA_032716605.1). Classification (NCBI taxonomy): domain Eukaryota; kingdom Metazoa; phylum Arthropoda; class Malacostraca; order Decapoda; family Lithodidae; genus Paralithodes; species Paralithodes platypus. The sequence goes on along the minus strand of CM064523.1, from coordinate 54,565,932 downwards.
GTGTGAAGGGTATGCTGGTCAGGCAAGCTCTGAGCAAGAAAGACACAAAGGCAGCAGGGAGTGCGGGGGGACCACTTCCTGACAAGGCGGGAGGGCTGCAAGGCGGCCAGCCACTCAGAGGGCCCGGCCGTTGCATGACGTCACCGAGACAACACGTAACACTACACGACTACCCTCTGCCTCCTGCACTTACTCACTCACACTCTCTAGCAGTATCATTCAGTCTTATACATTAAACTTATAACTGATGATATCAAATATAATGCATTGTCACAGGCGAAAATAAAGACCACTTCTGTACTGCCTGTGACATGAGGATTCACAAGAAAGAAAGTACAACATTGTAGATGTAGATGTAGATAGGACCGATGTCAGCCATGAATGTAAATGTAGATCCGACCAGAACCAAAAATTTGATTAAAGAACGTTCTGTGAGTTCTAAAACCGCAACTTTAACCCTTTATTAGCGGCTCACCACTTAAGTCGTATTTAATAAAGCTGGACTATGTGGCGGCGCTCGACATAACTCGAGTGGCAATTTCAGCACGTAATGTGGCTGAGAGAGAGAGACAAGTGGTGGCAGGAGACTAGCGAGCGTATGACTGCTCCAGACCACCGCGGCGAACCTACTGACACAAATCTCAGCTCCCTCCTCCCTCTCTCACTCGCTACATACTCAATTATGTACCGAAAGTACCGAATTACCTGCTTTTTGCACTCGCGTTGCACGGTTATTGCAAGAAAACTATCCATCATACAAGGATCGTTATGGTGTCATTCAAAAGCTCTGTTTATGCCCTTTCAGGGATAGATACTTGTTTTACGTTCTGGGTCTTATTTAGGCATGAAAATGATCACGTAAACAGCCCTATTTTGGCTAAAAACACCCCGCTAGGCGGTACACATAAATAAACCGCATAGGCCGCTCGTAAGGTGTTAAAGGTTTTCTATGCAAACGCTCGTAGCATAGGCAATAAATTTTCAGATTTAGAGGAACTAGTGTTTACTGAAAATTATGATGTGATTGGTATAACAGAATCTTGGCTCAATACAGTAGATAGAGACTTTTTAGCAGAGTATTCACTTCCCGGTTATGTAATGTTTGAGAAAAGCCGAATAAATAAAAATGGAGGTGGCATTTTATTTTATATCAAAGAAAGTCTTAACCCGACCCTCTTGTCAAAACATCAAATTGTGAACGTCGACACATCTTTTGTGCTAATAAAGAATAATAAAGGTACAAAAATAATACTTGCATTAATATACAGACCTCCAGCTCAATCAGTGCAAACTGACCGAGAAATTGATGAACAAATTGCAGATGTAAGTAACTCACAAGACACCGTATTTTTTGGCGACTTTAATTTACCTGTGATCAAGTGGGGCGATACTCTTACTTCAGACTCCGGACATGACTTGTATACGAACTTGCAAGAGAGTTCGCTTTATCAATTTGTTCGAACACCGACCCTGGTAATAACGTTCTTGACATTGTACTTGCAACAAAAGAAGAATTAATAGAGAATTTAAATGTTGGTGATGAATTCAGTAACAGCGACCATCGTACGATAACTTTCACTTTAAACTTTACTAGTAACGTACCAAATAGTAGCATCGAAAGAGTCCCTAATTTCAAGAAAGCAAACTTTCATAAACTTAGAGCTATGTTTAAAGAAACTGACTGGAGCTTTTTAATTAACAATAACGACATAAATACATCTTCGAAGTTATTCGAAACCACTTACCTAAAAGCAGTGCAAAACTGCATACCATCGAAAATACGGCGTCCAGGCCATAATAATAAGCCCCAATGGTGGAATAAAGATATTTCAAACTTCCTGCTTGCTAAAAAAAATTGCTAATGATAGATTAAAATCCTCACAAAATGACGAAGAACGGGTGAAATTTGTAGAGCTACGACGCAAAGCCAAAAAGTTAATTAAGCAAAGTAAAAAAACCCTAGAGTTACATATTGCGAATCAAAGTAAAACAAACCCGAAAGAATTCTATAGTTATATCAGAAAGAAAAAAGTAGTTACTTCAACTGTTGGACCGTTAGTCGATGAAAATGGAGAATACACCAAAGACGAAGTACAAATGAGTAATGCCCTCAATACCTTCTTTGCATCAGTTTTTACAACAGAAGACCTCAGTGATATCCCTACACCATCGCCGATTCAGATTGATAATTCAGATGTTCTAAGCAATATCACCGTTACAGAGAGAGAAGTATTCAATTGGTTAGATAAACTCAAGGTAAATAAAACGCCTGGACCTGGTACAATCTCGCCTAGAGTTCTAAAGGAAGCTAAGGATGAGCTCTCCAAACCACTGCCATTACTATTCAATAAATCCTTGCAGTCTGGAACTATGCCTGATCAGTGGAAGATAGCCAACGTAACACCGATATTCAAAAAAGGCAGCAAATCCCTACCCAGTAGCTATCGTCCAATTAGCTTAACCTCAGTTGTATGTAAAATGCTAGAAACGGTCATAAGAGACAGACTCGTAAATCACTTGGAGGAAAATAACATACTTAATCCTTAATTAGCGGCTCACCACATAAGTCGAGTTAAATAAAGCTGGACTATGTGGCGGCGCTCGACATAGGTCGAGTGGCAATTTCAGCACGTAATGTTGCTGAGAGAGAGAGACAATTGGTGGCAGGAGACTAGCGAGCGTATGACTGCTCCAGACCACCGCGGCGAACCTACTGACACGAATCTCAGCTCCCTCCTCCCTCTCTCACTCGCTACATACTGAATTATATGGGGAAAGTACCGATATACATGCTTTTTGCACTCGCGTTGCACGGTTATTGCAAGAAAACTAGCCATCATAAAAGGATCGTTATGGTGTCATTCGAAAGCTCTGTTTATGCCCTTTCAGGGATAGGTACTTGTTTTACGTTCTGGGTCTTATTTAGGCATGAAAATGATCACGTAAACAGCCCTATTTTGGCTAAAAACACCCCGCTTGGCGGTACATATAAATAAACTGCATAGGCCGCTCGTAAGGTGTTAAAGATACTCAACACGGCTTTCGTAAAAAACGTTCCTGTTTAACAAACCTCTTAGACTTCTTCCACGATATCCTCAACCTCTACGATGAGAGTAAAGCTGTAGATATTATATACCTTGATTTTCAAAAGGCCTTTGACAAAGTTCCCCACAAACGTTTACTGCTAAAACTAAAAGCGCATGGAATACAAGACGGTGTGTTGAAATGGATAGAAAATTGGCTCAGCGACAGAAAGCAAAGAGTAGTCATAAACGGTAAGGCATCTAAATGGACCAATGTAAGTAGCGGGGTACCCCAGGGATCGGTACTAGGACCAATTCTCTTTCTAATTTACATCAACGACATAGATGAGGGTCTCACCTGTACAATCTCAAAATTTGCTGACGATACAAAAATTGCAAATAGCGTACTCTCAAAAGATCAAGTTGACGATACGCAACACAATCTAGATAAATTGTCACATTGGGCCCAAATTTGGCAAATGAGTTTCAATGCGGATAAATGTAAAGTACTTCTACATATCGGATACCTAAATGAGAAAGCAAACTATTCGATGAATGGCACTCAGCTTAAGAATGTAAACAGAGAAACCGATCTGGGAGTAACAATATTGAGTAACCTAAAACCGAGTCAACAATGTTCAGAAGTTGTTAAGAAGGCAAACAAAATAATTGGCCTTATAGGCAGGTCATTTGAGCATAAATCCAAAGACGTTATCCTAACCCTTTACAATTCCTTAGTCCGCCCTCTTCTGGAATACTGCGTTCAATGCTGGTGCCCTTATTACCAAAAAGACATAAACAAGCTAGAACGAGTTCAACGTAGAGTTACCAAAATGATACCTTGCCTAAAGAACAAACCATACGAAGAGCGTCTTTGAGAATAAAATCTATTTCCTTTAACCCAGCGCAGATTAAGAGGTGACTTAATTCAAGTGTTCAAAATCATCAAAGGCATCGACAATATGAACTGTAGTAAGTACTTCACTATCGACCAATCTAATTACACGCGGGGAAACGGTTGCAAAATTATTGGTAAATCTTTTAACTCACACGAATCTAAGAATTTCTTCTTTAATTGAGTTGTCAACTTGTGGAATGGGCTTCCACCGAGACGTTATAGACTGCAGCACCGTTGATTCATTTAAACTCCGCCTAGACACATATCTCGCATCAAACCCGCGACTGACTGCGTTTGTAAATGAATAACTTTATTTGATCCTCCCCTCAGTTACTAACCCATATGTCCCCTACTAACTTCCTAGTCCTGCCACGGACATTAGTTCCAGGGCAGTAGTTCCCTTTCCAATGTTCCCTTACCCACTCTAAACCACTGTTTGGACACTTGATCCTCAGTGTTTTCGAGGACAAGCAGCCTAGAAGGGTCACTAGACCTGTTGTTGCTTGATTTCCTTTGTACTCCTTTGTACTCCTTTGTAGATAGACTGTAGCCAAATTCACTGCCCTGGCGAGTGTTAGCGAGTGGCCTAGCGAGCGGCTGAGCCCACGTGGCGTTCTGCTAAGCTGCAGGCATCACACTATATATATATATATATATATATATACAGTACAGTGTACCGGTTTATATATATATATATATATTTGTTTTGTACAAATGAAACAATATATACCGGTGTATAGAAGATATTTAAACATCGAACATTTGTGAATTCATATCTAACAAATGGTAGTTTTACTATCATATTATGTTAGATGTGAAATTAATTTAAATGGCTTAGTTTTTCTACGTATTTAAGAAGTTTCGATATACATCGATAGGAAACTGTAATGTGTTCTATGATGGTTAATGAACAGCGGCAGCTTCTTACAAATGAGTGTGAGAAGGATGAGGATGTAAAGTAATTAATATAATGCTTTGTATTAATGCAAGAAAAGCTGTTAGAATCTGTCAAGATTTTCAAGTGTTGACAGTCGCTTCACAATTTTGTATTGATAATAATTTGTGTTTAGAGGTGTTGCATTATTGTAATGTTCTCACCACATAAATTACTCTGAATGTATAGGTTGTGTGTGGGAATCTGTGTGTTTTGTGTTTTTATTCATTTTCGTGTGTTTTATATGATTGTAGCTTCTTATTTAGCATACATATATATTTGGTCTTATGTTGTTAGGCGTCTTTAAACAATTATGCTTATATATAATATTCATTGAAATGACTATTAATATCGTGAATACATGAGAGAGAGAGAGAGAGAGAGAGAGAGAGAGAGAGAGAGAGAGAGAGAGAGAGAGAGAGAGAGCGAGAGAGAGAGCGAGAGAGAGAGAGAGAGAGAGAGTCACACTACTATCCTCCAGCCCTCCTCCCTTCCCTTCCTTCACCACACCCCTTCCAGTCATCCTCCTTCCTTCCCCAATTCCCCCCTCCCACAACCTCATTTATTCCATAGTGTTTTAACAGGTACCGAGAGACCGAACATTTAGATGATAACAACGCTGTAAATATGCTAAACCAAACTCAAATTAAGGTATGGAAAAAAGGCGCTCTATTTAAAGGTTGCGGCCACACAGTTCCCCCATCTTCTTCACTTAGTTGTATAGATAAATGGAGTTATTTAGATACAGAGACTCCATATACTTTGTTGTCCCTAGAAGGCAATCCGAGCTTAAATCTAACATAGCATAAGTGGAAGATAAGGGCAGCAATTCAGAAGGCTCTCTCACCACTCCCACCGAGCTTTGGACGACATCAAAGTTAGTTAGGGAAGAAAATAGCCATCAGCAGAATGAGCTCATTTGTACTGAAAAAATCATAATAAGGAACGAAGCTGCGAAATAGTGAATACTACAGGAACATATATTTGTTTGTATATTTACACTACTATTACTTACCCTAGTAAATATTATTTGTCTTGTATTACCTATAATACTCCAACCTCTTCGAGTTGAATGCCTAGCCATCATTTGAACATATCAATTGCATTACACTCTACCATCTTTCCCAAGCAATTTCCTTCACTTGTTCACCACACTATATAGGCTATGAAGAATTGTTTTATGACATCGATATTTGTAATCCTGATTTGTTTTGTTTTTTGTTCATTCCCGCGAGTTGCTGAACTATTATTGATTGCAAACAGTACTTCTGCATCAAGTTTGTCAAAGTTGTTCAATATCTTGAAATGTTCAATTAGCTTGCCGCCGCTTAATTGTCAGTTCTCAAGTGAAACAATGTTTTAATTTGTCACCAATATTTTTCATTGACGGTATCAACTTTACCGCTCTACCGTGCACAAATCCAGATTTACAATGTCCTTGTTTTGATAAGAAGACCAAAGAAAAGGCCTCATTATGCTTTTTAATTAAGAATGGTACCATAATGTTCTCAATTATATAAATAAGCATTTCAGTGTGTTCCAATGTCCTGTTTGCAGCTGCTGCACATTGATCTGACGTCTTTAGATTATTGGATATTTGAAACCGGTTTGTTATGAAAAACAGTAGTTTTTCTTGATTAGCCAATCATCTCTTGCTCATATTTGTATTGTCATTACTTCTTTTAGAAATAGAGAAAGAGCGGTGTGGCAGGGGTTAAAGGCCGCTAGTTAGCAATGAGATTCCTGAATAATAATCATAATTAGGCCTTCTTACTGCATCATTCACCTTACCCAACTCTCTCTCTCTCTCTCACACACACACAGGGACAGTGTTTGGTATTCCTAAGTGTATTTCCCTTCTTTACTTGGACGGTTTGGTTCAGTAATTGGCTGGATGATTTAACTTGCTAGCTTTGCGCTTTAATGCAACCAAATTCACAATTCGATTGGAAAACACCAACTATCTAACTCTCTGACTAACTTTATCTAACAAACTATTATTGACAAAAACATTAAAATCTATAATGTTCAAACGTTATATTGTGCTCTATGGTAATAAATGGGTAATGTTACCGATACAAAGCATTTCACACACAATTATAGTTTACAGTCGTCTTCTTTGTCAAACATTTACCAAACTTGTCCATTGAGGGTGGAGTGCAAAACATAATTTTCGAAATTTAATATGCAATAGCGTTGTTTTGATGATGTGTCAGCTTTTATTGAATGTGTTAAAAACATTTTGCATTTTGCCAATTTCTTGAGGTGCCCCAGACACGCTAAAGATACAATAACATTTTATTTTCTACAGTGTACTTCTTTTTGATTATATATTTCCTATCATTTTTTCTTCAGCTGTGCAATAGCATAATTATCTCAGTTAGACCTTTAAAAATGCTCACAGACAGTTTTATATGAAACAACATCTTCAAGTACAATTCAGGAAAAAGCTCTGTTTCTGTGTACAGTTCAAGTGTTGTTTACCTAGCCCCTCAGTGAGGGGCCTCTCGTGAGGAACTGATGTGTTATTTGTGCTGGCTTGTTATGCTAAGCTATTGAGTTAATTACATTCCTGTGTTAATACATGTGAATTCTAGACAAAGTATTGATATATTTTTGGAACAAGTGAAGCTGTTAAAAAGACATATCAAATCACGAATTCACGATGTCAGTGACTCGGAAAATGACAGACTGTCCCATATTTGGCAGCTTCAGTGAACTTAGTGGTAGAAAGCTTTCCACTTATGAAGATATGATGAAATGTTACTTATTTGAAAGGCATCAGATTAAGCAGACTAATGCTAATGGTGGGGAGATTGTAGGCACCAATCGATCAGGGCTAGACCCAGGTGAGGTTATAGGCATGTGATAAAGAGTCGCTGGAACTCCTGTTTCATTTGCTTGGCCTCTCTTACTGATTTTCTTTGTGCCTCATTTACACTGAGAGCAATCCAGCTAGCTATCACAAACACCTCCTCCTCCTATCCACTTCACTACACTAAACATGCACACCACACTTCATTCCTCCACACCAAAATTAAACAAAATGATGAATTTTAGCCCAGCCTCGGAGTCCCCAGGGGGGGGGGACCATAAATGCCCCCTCACCCGACCGACCATCCCCTGACGACCCCACACAATTACCTGGACCTCGGCCTGTTACTCTTTCTATTAATTTCTGCAACATTCGCGGACTTTCCTCTAACTTTCACTCTGTTGAGCACCATCTCTCCTCCAACAAACCTGATCTTCTCTTCCTCACCGAAACCCAGGTGTCTGTAGCAACATCCAGCAACCCCTTCTCTGTATCCTACTTTCTCTATCCTAGTTTCAAAGCCAAAGGCGGATGTTGTGCATATGTGCACAACAAACTCACTTGCTCTCGTGTTCCCGATTTCGACTCCTCTGAATTCTCAACTTTATGGCTCAAACTTTCCTGTCATTCTCTTACTAAATATTTCTGTGCTGTCTATCTTTCCCCTAACTCTACCAACTTTCCTAAATTCTTTGACTATCTAAACTCTACAGTGGAACACATTCTATCCATTTCTCTTTTCTCAGAAATCTCCATCTTAGGAGATTTCAACGTTCACCACCGCCAATGGCTCTCCTCTCACACTACTGATCCACCTGGTGAACAAGCCTACGTCTTTTCTATCCTAAATGACCTAGAGCAGTTAGTTCAGCAACACACCCGTATCCCGGATCGCATCGGAGATCGGCCCAACATTCTTGACCTGTTTCTAACTTCTAACCCTTCTTCTTATACTGTCGATCTTTTCTCTCCTTTGGGCTCCTCCGACCATAAACTTATCTCTATCACCTGTCCTATCTCTCCAGTACAGCCACCCGATCCTCCTAGCCGGCGGCGCTTGTGGCACTTTGGCGCTGCCGACTGGGAGGCTCTTCGGCAGTACTTCTTTGATTTCCCATGGAATGATTTCTGCTTCCATGGCCGAGGACCCTCGGAGAGTGCTGAACGCATTACCGAGGTAATCCTATCGGGCATGGAAGCATACATTCCATTCTCTTTCTCTCAGACTAATGCTAAAAAATCTTGGTTTACTCACGCCTGTTCTACTGCTGTCCGCAATAAGGAGGAAGCATTCAAACAGTACCGACGCCTTAAAACTCAAGACTCTCATTCTTCATATGTTTCTGCCCGGAATCAAGCCAAATCTGTTCTTCGACTTGCCAAACACTCTTTCATCAATAATAAATGCACTGAACTATCCAACTCTAGCTCTTCCCAAGCTTTCTGGCATCTAGCCAAAAACCTCTCCAACAATTTTTCTTCCTCGTCTTTCCCTCCCCTTTCCCACTCTGATGGCACAACCATCACTTCTTCCTCTGACAAAGCTAAACTCTTCGCTCAAACTTTTGCTAGAAACTCCACCTTGGATGATTCCGGTGCTATTCCTCCCTCTCCGCCCTCCTCTCTCTTACTTATGCCTAATATCCTAATCTCTTCTAAAGATGTACTTTCTACCCTCTCTGGGCTTAACACTAATAAGGCGTACGGTCCGGACGGTGTTCCTCCTGTTGTTCTCAAAAACTGTGCTTCCGTGCTGACTCCCTGCCTAGGCAAACTCTTTCGTCTCTGTCTATCCTCTAACGTCTTCCCTTCATGCTGGAAGTTTGCTCACATTCAACCTGTCCCAAAGAAGGGTGACCGCTCTCAACCCTCCAACTATCGTCCAATTGCTCTTATCTCTTGTCTTTCTAAAGTTTTTGAAACTATTCTTGCTTCCAAATTTCTTAAGCATTTCTCTTCTCATAATCTGCTCTCAGATCGCCAGTATGGCTTCCTTAAGGGTCGCTCTACTGGTGATCTTCTTTCATATCTTACTAACTCTTGGTCATCCTCCTTTCGGGACTTCGGTGAGACTTTTTCTATTGCACTAGACATATCGAAAGCCTTCGATAGAGTCTGGCATAAATCGTTAATTTCTAAACTACCCTCCTTCGGTTTCTATCCCTCCATCTGTGCCTTTGTCTCTAATTTCCTTTCCGGCCGTTCCATAGCTGCGGTTGTGGACGGCCATTGTTCACTTCCTCACCCTATAAACTCCGGTGTTCCTCAGGGCTCTGTCCTATCTCCTATTCTCTTTCTAATTTTTATAAATGATCTCCTTAACTGTACCTTAATTCCCATCCATTCATACGCAGACGACTCAACCTTACACTACTCCATTAGTTTTTCAGAACGCCCCAGCCAGCAATCCCTCAACGACAAACGTAATGAAGCCATAGAACTCTTAAATTCTGATCTAAATACTATTTCCAATTGGGGCAGAGAAAACCTTGTTAACTTTAATGCTTCCAAAACCCAATTTCTCCATCTATCTACCCGTCAGGATCTCCCAGCGGACTATCCCTTATTCTTCAACAATACAAAAATCAACCCTTCATCTTCTCTCAATATTCTTGGTGTCTCTTTTTCTTCTGCTCTCATTTGGAAGGACCATATTACCAGTCTTGCTAAGGCAGCCTCCCAGAAGCTGGGTGTGCTCAACTGCCTTAGGGGGTTCTTTTCCCCTGCACAGCTTCTTGCTCTGTACAGGGGCATAGTGCGCCCTTGTATTGAGTATTGTTCACATGTGTGGGGAGGTTCCTCTCACACCGCTCTCCTAGACAAAGTTGAAAGGAAGGCCTTTCGTATCATTAACTCCCGTCCACTCACCAACTCTCTGCAATCTCTCTCTCTCCGCCGCAATGTTGCATCTCTCTCGCTATTCTATCGCTACTATAATAATCAGTGTTCCTCAGAGCTATCCCAGTGCATACCACCTCCTTTACGTAGGACACGTGGTACCCGTCTTGCAACTCAATCCCACCCCTACTCTGTGCAACTCTCCAACCCAAGAGTGAAACGTTACTCTCAAACTTTCTTCTACTCAACATCTGAGCTCTGGAACTCTCTCCCAGAATCAGTCTTTCCCTCTTCCTATGACTTAAATTGCTTCAAACTCCGTGTGTCCAGGCATTTTGGCTCGAACGTCCCTTGATTTTGGCCCTGTCACTCTTTCAACTATGGGGGAGGCACTCGCTATAGGCAGTTATGCCTTTTGCCTCCCTCAATCACATAGAAAAAAAAAAATAAAAAAAATAATAAAGACCCTGCAGCTAGTGAAATTGCAAACATTGTAGCTAACAAAATAGAATCGGTTTGGTAAAAAGCTTCGATCCCTTGTGTTTCACATGACCGCATAAAACGAATGATAACAGACTATCAGAAGAAGTACCGATGTGTTCTAAAACAAATGAAAGGCAGGAAAGATGTGCCATCCTATAAAGTTAAATGCGATGAATTAAAAAACAAAGCACGAAACACACTATTTGATGTTTCATGCTGCAAATGCAAAACTTTTTCTGACTGTGTTTGTGTGAGATCAAAGAAAGTGCCCAAGAGAGAACAGCAATTCTTAACAGACCAACGTACTGAAAGGAAAATGGTGATAAGTTCAGTTGATGCTCTTGTTTCGAAAGGAAACCAACTCGAGGAAAAGCAGGCAAGAACGTTTTTACGATCAACAGCAGAGCAAGAAGGGAACAAATGAACCGGCTTTACTTCCTGGATCATCATTATCAGAAAGTGAAACAGATAATGAAGGCAAGAACGAAGAATTCCCCATTCCAAGGTCACTGACACGAAGACAAAGAACTCCATCCTCTCCCACTGCAAGGAAACGCTTACATTTACCCGCTCTAGCATCTGCTTGTGATCGTACTGGTATATCAGACCGTGCTGCTGCCATCATTTCCAGTTGTGTGTTGCATGATATGGCAACTTCAAGTTCTAAGACAAGCTCGTCCATTGTAATAGATCGATCCAGAATTCGAAGAGAAAGACAACGCCAACGAAGTTCTCTTCAACAAAAAGCAGATCTGAAAACTTTATGATTGGCCTATATTTTGATGGTAGAAAAGATACTACACTAGTTCAAAAACAGATAGGAAATAAATATTATCGGAAAAGAATCCAGGAAGAGCACATATCTTTGATAGAAGAACCAGGATCAAAGTACCTCGGACATATCGCAGTTCACACGGGTTCTGCAAAAGCAATTTCTGATGGTATCTCACAATTTATGGAAACTAACAAGATCCAACAAAGTGACATTCTAGCTTTAGGTTGTGATGGTACCGCTGTTAACACAGGACCAAAAGGAGGTGTCATTAGACTTTTAGAACTGAAACTAAACAAGCCACTGCATTGGTTTGTATGTCAATTACATGCCAATGAGCTTCCTCTTCGCCATCTAATTAAAAAACTCGATGGCAAAACAGGAGGACCTAGAGGATTTGTTGGAGAAATTGGTAAAAGACTTGAAGGATGTGAAAACCTGAGCATCGTAAGATTTGAGCGAATTCCGTCTGATTCACCATTTGTAAACAGAGAAGAGCAGAAAGAGAAGAAAAGTACAGATCAAAAATACAAGTATGACATTCATTGTTCTGTGTCAAAAGGTGAGTTCTTCAAATGTAGCTCTACGGAATCCTGGAAAGTTGGCTTATTCTCGATGGCTGACAACAGCAAATCGCATATTAAGATTATGTTTCAACAGAATTTCCATCAGAAACTATGAAAGTACTTGTTGAATACATAATGAAAGTCTATGTTCCAATGTGGTTTAGAATTAAAGCCAATTCTTCTTCAGAAAATGGATCTCTGAATTTATTCAAAACCATCGAACTTTCAAGAACATTGAATGCTGATGTAAGGAAAATTGTTTATCCCGTCATTCAGCGCAATGCCTTTTACGCTCATCCTGAAAACATTTTACTGAGCATGATTAATGATGAACAAAGCCACATTCGAGAACTTTCTTGGAGGCGCATTAAAAGGGCAAGAGAGCAATGCAAAGGAAAATCAGTTAGGATTTTTAAAATTCCTGTCCTAAATTTTGAAACTACAGACTATACGAACATGATTTGCTGGCAAAATGCTGATGTTACTGAACCTCCATTAACCTGCAACCTCACAGATGAAGACATTGAAGATCGGATAAAATCTAAGCAGAAGATAACCTTTGAACATTTGCCTTGTCACACTCCAGCTGTTGAAAGATGTGTAAAGCTCGTGACTGAAGCTTCATCCTCAGTTTGTGGATCCAATTCTAGAGATGGTTTCATTCGTGCAAGAATTGAATCTCGCCAAAAGATGCCCACCTTTGAAACAAAAGATGAATTTCGCACATAAATATAAACATAACTGACATGACTGAGCTCAAATGGTTGGGTGGTTGGGTTGGGCTTGGGTGGAACCCGAAGTACAGCCACCTCCTCGTGGTGGGTTCTGGATTATTCTGTTAACAATGATTCAAGGCAGAATAAATACGTTCAATGTAATGAAATGATTACATAAAATACAAAAATATACAAGAACTTATATAATATGATAGCATGCCAAAAACATGGTATTACTGAAATAATTATGCAATGATATTTTAAATGCCGAAATATGCTCAAATAATTTGCTATGGGGCACCTGCAATATATTGCAATTAATGTTATCTTGTTCTCCATCTCATTGCAGTTAAAATATATATATTTGTTTTGCTCTTAGAAGTGTAAAATAGCTTTAAAAATGTCTTTAATAAAATGTGTTTAATAATCTAATATTTAGCTTATTTTTAAAATTGATTTTTCTTTGGGGCACCTCAAGATATTAACTTAGGTGCATACAATTTTAATATGTGTCTTTTGCCAGCACATAGCATCATATTGTCACTATTGGCAATCATATTTTGAAAACAAAAGTGCAAAATTCAATAATTTTTCATTTGGCATATTTTAAAAACTTAATTTTCTTTGGGGCACCTCAAAATATTAACTTTGGCGAACGAAATTTTAACATAGGTCTTTTGACACCACATAGCATCATATGTTCACTATTGGCAAGCATATTTTGAAAAAAAGTGCATAACCATTATATTGCACTCCACCACAGTCCAAGGCGTCACTGCAATACACCAGGAATGATTTACACCAATCCTGCTTTCCACTTCAGAGAAAGACTCCAACCTAACATCACACAGACGCACATCAAAGACTGGTAGGTGAACAAACAGTATATACAGTACCGTATATTATACCCATAAACCTACAGCCAGACTGACGAGAGACCAGGTACAAACAGCCAAAGTGCAAACACAAATGTTAACAGAAAGGACCACAAACAGACAGAACACAGTCAAAAGGAATAATCACAAGTTGACTAGACATGGACACAGAAAGACGGGCAGAGCACAAACAGACACGAGCCCACATATAATAAGTAGACAAAGAGAGGCAAGATGAACATAGACAGATATATGTACAGCAAGGACCACAAGCTGGCACATCTGAGGATATAACACACAGGCCAACAACCACACAACCAACTCTTGGCCTGAGTGTTACGTACACATCGTCTACTATTATTTTACGCCGATCTGATTAGTGAAATGTTGTGTTGGCTGTTACTCCGTGTGTGTGTGTGCCTGAGGGAGGGAGAGCGAGAGAGAGAAAGGCGTAGAATGTATGAAGCACTAAGAGGGCTTATTTTATTTTGTTTTGTTTGCCTGATTGTCAACTATGATCTCAAACACCCCTCTTCCACTATTCTTACCTGTGGGTTTGGCTATCGCTAATAGATTTGTTCTCTCTCTCTCTCTCTCTCTCTCTCTCTCTCTCTCTCTCTCTCTCTCTCTCTCTCTCTCTCTCTCTCTCTCTCTCTCTCTGTCAGTCAGTCAGTCAGTCAGTCAGTCAGTCGTAATTTGCAATACCAAGTTTTCCGGCCAGAACCATTTGTTTGGACCTTTGATACACCTGCTGTCTTACTATGCGTGTGTGTGCGTGCGTGCATGTTACTCTCAGTTACTTGTTCGTCAAGGGGAATCCACGCAATGCGAGCTAAGCTCATTATCGCGCCTCCTTAACTGGGAATGTATTGCGTGAAATGCATGTTAAGTGTTGTATGTACTGTTGGAATGGCTGTGGATGTGTGTGTAGTCTGTATTTAGCCAATTGGCGACATTGGAAACGAAGGCTTAGGGTGGATCTGTATGGTACCATTCTCACTATAGACGGTACCGTCTCGCCCGAAGGCTTAGGTAGCCATCAGCTTAGGTGAACCATATGATACCCATCTCGCCTTGTACCATTTTTGCCAACCCCAGATGGGACGTCACAACGTCGTGCACTTATTCCAGGTACCTATTTACAGCTAGGTGAACTGAGGCTAACACATGAAAGGAGACGAGCCCAATTTGTCTCCGCCCGGTCTGGGATTGAACCCCCGACCCCTCGTGTGTGAGACGAGAGCTCTACCTACTAGGCTACGGGCTGTGTGTGTGTGTGTGTGTGTGTGTGTGTGTGTGTGTGTGTGTGTGTGTGTGTGTGAGGGAGGGAGAGCGAGCGAGAGAGAGAAAGGCGTAGAATGTATGAAGCACTAAGAGGGCTAATTTTATTTTGTTTTGTTTGCCTGATTGTCAACTATGATCTCAAACACCCCTCTTCCACTATTCTTACCTGTGGGTTTGGCTATCGCTAATAGATTTTTTTCTCTCTCTCTCTCTCTCTCTCTCTCTCTCTCTCTCTCCCTCTCTGATTAATGTCAATGATTAAACCTTTCATTTAAATAAGTCACCCATCTTCAGTTTCTCCATATTAATCCTAATTAGCTAATTGATGTATCTATGATAGTATGTATCTCACCGTTCACTGTCTT
Organism: Paralithodes platypus; assembly: GCA_032716605.1. Classification (NCBI taxonomy): domain Eukaryota; kingdom Metazoa; phylum Arthropoda; class Malacostraca; order Decapoda; family Lithodidae; genus Paralithodes; species Paralithodes platypus. The sequence goes on along the minus strand of CM064523.1, from coordinate 54,550,363 downwards.
AAGTTAGGTATACAATAATTGTCTCACCACCACTTAGCTTGCCTCCCATCTCCAATAGGAGTCTGCCGTTTTTTCTTTGCCACCTTCAATTATAAATATAGTCCTTCATATAGGAGTTTTATTCCTTATCTATCAAAACACACACACACACAGGTGTGGTGGAGTGGTCTTGCCACTGACCTGGTAATCCAAAGGTCCCGGGTTCAAATCCCGATGTATCAATGGGAAGATATTATTGGGATGGAATTTGTGCTGTACCTGGTATCAGTGCATTACCACAAGCCCACCGAAACGTCAATAAAATACCCTCATTGTTCCCTGATTAAATAGCACTGTATGAATATTCCCATATTCAAAATATGCTATAGGGGTGCAATGCCTGGTGAGTTATCTGCTCAACAGGTGGCGTTGTGTGTGTGTAAGTGTGAGAGTCCGAGTGTAGGGGGTGAGACAGTGAAGCACGGGAACGAGGTGGCTTTAGAGATGGGGTCGTTTCGGGCCATGAGTGAGCACCGTGCCTCATGTGAAGGCAAGATGGCAGGTGCTCGTTGTACTCTACGTGCTTCACATGTCTCACTCCCTAGACTGGAACAAGACCTCACGGGCTTCACTGTTCATTGTAAAGCGGTGAATGTTAAGGCTCTCAGCCTATGCCCGAGAGGAAGTAAGTTGGAATATAGAAAAAAAAAAAAAAAAAAAAAAACACACACACACACACCAAATTAAACATCCATCGCGAGAGTAAGACTTACATGCTTGTGTTGGTGTTAATCGGATTTCTGGTGTTAACTTGCTGCTGAAAGAGTGAGAAAACACATGTGCACACACATTCCACTATTAATGGGATGATATTTGTTAGTGCGTCGAAGAGAGAGAGAGAGAGAGAGAGATATTTACATAGATTCACTGGCCACACATATTTTACGATCCCTGCTAGGCGGCCAGGACTTAATCCTAGTAGAGATAGTAACTCTAAGATAAAGTGTAAGGACAGGAAAACAAAGATGAAGGCTTTCTCCCCACCCTCTGCTACATTCGGCAATTTGTCGTACATGAAAACATAAATGAATAACCGTGGAGGGCTTTGAAATTGCCTGAAGGAATTTGTAGAACAGTTAGAAATTGAAAGGAAATGGCATGCATACCTTCACTTTTTGTTCGGCTCTTTTGAACTGAAAACAGTGTAAATTTCTGACAGGTTCTCTAGTCAATAATAATTTTCGACTCCAGACCAATTTCTCTGTGATATGAGTTCAACTTTTTGTTAAATGTACATTTATTAAACCACTGTCTATAACTTCATTAGGGAGCTTATTCCACTCACCAATTATACTGTGGGTGATTTGTTTTACTTGAGTCTAGGTTCGCTTGCCTGCCTATTAATTGTAATTTGTTTCCTCTCGTGGAACTCTCTTTGGCTATCTTAAATAGATTATTGGAATCTACGTTACTAAATTATTTTAGTATCTTAAAACACTCTCTCAGCTGTCCCCTTATTCTCCGTTTCTAAGGTAACAGATTAAATGTTTGCTCTACACTGAACGGATTAAAATGTGTCTATGTATTTTACAAAGTAGGGAGACCAAAACACTGCACAGCATACTCCAGATGCGGCCTCACAATACTTTTGTATAATGGTATAACTATGTCTATACTATGACGTTGAACATTTCTTGCTAGTGCTCTATTTGCTTTGTTAGGTGCTGCGGTGCATTGGCTTGTAGATTTTAGATTTTCGTTTATAAGGACTCCTAGGTCTTTTATCTGTGATACGCTCTTTACCTTTTCTCCATTCGTATGGTATTCGTATGTATTGGTTTGAGAGCCTAATTGTAGTATCACACATTTTCTGACCAGTCTGTGATTTTGTTTAGACATGATTGCAGGTAAGTTATATCGCCTTCGGAGATTAATGCATTTCCTATCTTAGTGTCATCGGCGAATTAGGAAATTATATTATTGATGCCGTTGTCTATATCATTAATATATATTGTGAATAGTATTGCACCTAGTACTGAACCCTGGTGGACTTCACTATTCACTGGAGTCCAATCTGATTCAACTCCATTAATAATTACTCTCTGCTTTCTTTCATTTAACCAGTTACTTATCCAATTCCGTGTATTGCCTTGTAATCCTAGGCTCTCGACCTTCTGAAGTAATTTATTATGAGGGACTTTGTCGAAGGCCGTTTGAAAGTCCAAGTACACTATATCAAGAGTTTTGGTAAATTCATTAATTATAAATAGGCTGTTATAAAATTCCATAAGGTTCGTTAGGCATGATCTCTTTGTTCTGAAGCTGTGTTGACTGTTATTTATAAGATTGTTATTTTCTATGAAAAGTACAATTTCGTCTCTTATGATTGATTCTAACAGTTTTACAATAACGGAAGTTAGGCTAATAGGTCTGTAATTACATGGTAGTTTTGTATCTTCTGTTTTTAAATATTGTTGTCATATGCGCTGTCTTCCAGTTAGTTGGTTAATGTCCATGTTGGAGAGAAATGCTAACAATTTCGGTTAGAGCTTCGTTAACTTCATCTTTGACCAATTTTAAGATTTTAGGGATGAACAGGTCTGGGCCGGGAGATTTATATATTTTCAGTAAATCAATATTTTTCATGTCATTTGATTGGCTGATTTTAAAGTCATGAAGTACACCTTTGCATTTTTTATTAGTATCTTGTGGAGTGTTTATGTTTGTAGGAGTGGTAACAACTGAGCTGAAATAATTGTTAAGAGTAGTGGCTCTGTCTCTACTATCTGTTTCTAGAACACCTTTAGTGTTAAGTATGGGCCCTATACCACTTTGGATTTGTTTGCTACTATTTATGTAAATGTAAAATGCTTTGGGTTAAGGCGCGGTTACACATGCCCGAGTTGCCCGAATCGGTGACAAAAGTTGCTCCGTGGAGCAACTTTTGCGCCCCAAGCAACTTTTTCGGGACCCATTTGTCACCCGAATAGGGCAACTTTTGCGTCCCGAACGTACGGGACGCATCGACTGTTGCGGCAACTATAAATATGGGTTGCATGCAATAGTAGTAATGTGATAACTATATATATGATGTACAAGCATTAATATACTATAATAATGCTCAATCCTTAAATATATATGTCATCACAGTATAATATTCAATAGATCGGGATGAGAGAAAACGGTTTAATCAAGAAGTAGGCTACGGTATGAATGCGAAATTTCAAGTTTGTACAAATAGCCTACAATATCTTTAGGCAAGAAAGGGAAGAATATTCTCTCAAGGGAATAAATGTGTCATATATCCGTTATCATAATCAACTTACAATTATAATTTGCAACAGTAAACGATTTGTTATAACTAAATATGAATAATAGCTTCGTTACTGCAATGGTTAGCCTAATACTTCCGTCAGTATTACAAATTATGTATTCTGTATGCTTTGTAATCTTGATTAAATACCGTATTTATGCAGTATAGGTTCGGTTAAATTGTTAATGCGACGTGCTAAATAGACGTAGGCTACACTTTACATAACTTAGTAGCCTACATGTACAGTATACGGTAATAGTGTTTGGCGTGAATTAATAGGCTATGTCGTGGACATAATATATATTCCATATGTAGCCTATAGCCTAAATAGGCCCATATATATATATATATATATATATATATATATATATATATATATATATATATATATATATATATATATATAATCCATATACAGTAGGCTGGGCCTATATTAATATAAATAAGTTTTAATACTTCTAATGATAATGTGACAGGTGATATCCGAACCTTAAGAGCTATAAAATACCACATGGAACACATAAAATCGTACATATAATACAGTAAACACAAGCAAGGAAAGAAATACTGTCACTGCACATTTTTAATGTGTAATACGTAAAGCAAGGCCTGTGATTGGCTAAACCGGGTGAGCCCGGGCCAGCCAGTCTTCTCTCTCGCTTACTTCTTTGGTTTATCATATCTTTATCTTGCTTGTGTTTAGTTTATGATATAGCCTATACGTTATTATTGTGTGTCCTGTGTTATTTAAGAGCTCTTTAGATTCGGATAGTACTGTAATTTATTAAGTAGGCCTAATCATTAAAATTACTTAAACATATCTAGTTAATTAATAAATAAGGAACAATACAGATAATAAATAAATGATCAGGGTAATGATAAGATATCCAATCATGAGCGTGCTGCTGTTTCAACTGAATTGCACTTTTACCGACAGACGTGGATTCATGTCGCTTGTTTTATGTAATGGCGAGCAATATAGTGATACATACCTTGGTTTTTATATATGCTCAGCTTTATCATAGGGATTGTGATGTATTAATAGCGTGACGGGAAGCTAAAACGGCCGAATTAAGACCAATTAATTTCGAAGTGAAAACGAAAGAGTGTAGGCTACGGGAGATAGTGCTACGAGCAACTCTCTTCCTGCATGTGTAACCACTGGTTTTTGGGTCTCAGAAAAGTTGCCTGTAGCGGTGACAAAAGTTGCTTGGGTGGCAAACATTCGGGCATGTGTAACCGCGCCTTTAGTCGTACTGTCTTTAGCTATGCTGATTTCCTATTTCCTCTTTGCCGATTTAATTAGCGATTTTACTTTTCTTCTAGCGACCGAGTGATGGGTAGGCAACATACTGGAAAATCACTCCCACGCGCGCCAACACACACACGGCTGGACTTGGGGGGTTGCTAACCATCGGTATTGTTCCATGGGATCCTAAAGCAGTTGCCATACAAATCTGAACCCTCAAAGTGCCATAGGACACAGTTAATTAAGGGAGACGCAACCGTTGCGTCCCTGGTACTGTGGGTTACATACATAGGCAACGCATAACGTGCATCCCTGGGGTTCTGGGGGTTGAAAGGATCTATGTCAGTGAAATGGAAGGAAGAAGAAGGCATAGAAAGGCGAGAAGATGATGGTATGATACAGTGTCAGAATGTATGTCAATACGTGAAAAGGGAATGGTTGAAGCAAAAGAATTAGCAAATGACCGTAGGATACAGTAATATAAGTCCCTTGCAGTCCGAAGCACTCTGGCCAAAATGGCAAGATAGAACACCCTTCCCCTTCATGAGATGAAGCAATACTGGCTCTTCCATGGTTCAGTGAGTCTTATATAAGCTGAGAAGTGTTGCCATTACGAGCGAAGTGCTCAAATGGCCGTGGTACCTGGTAAAGCCTTGTACAGACAGTTTCAAGGAAAGTACATTACTGACGGCAATTTGCCGTCGCTGGGACTTGGGAGTTAATTATCTACTGACGTCGATTTTGTCGTCGCTGGTATTGGAGGGGTTAAGTAACAAACTTGGAAGTTTGGTTTCACAGATGTTATTGTTAAGAAACCTTGTCCAGATGTATAACATCTGAGGTGAAACCATTGATTTCAGGGGCTGATGAGTGATTGATGCTTATGAATGCTTGTGTGCTTGTTTTTTGTGGGCAAACTCTTATATGTGATCTTTCCTTGTCACTTAATTTTCCTTTCTCATGTCTCTTGCTGATCCTCCCTACCCCTTGTGGGAGTAAGGGCTGGGTACTGACTGACTGACTGACAACAGTTTACTTCCTCTGGTGGTACGGTACAAATGTCAACTAACTCCAGGTTCATGTTTCCTACTAGGTGAACAGAGGCACTGGGTGTAAGTAGACTGCCCATCTGTCTCGCCCTGCCAATGAGTTGAACATGAGATATTTCGAGTACATACACACTACATCAGAAAATACACACTCTACATCATAACACACATACACACACTCTACACCATTACATACAAACACAACAATAGTACTCACACATACTACATCAGAACATACACACTCTACACCCGTACATACACATTAAACAGTACACACACACTACACAGTACACACACACTACACCCAGTACACATACACTACACACGATACACACACTATACCCAGTACACATACAATACACACACACTACACCAGTACAAAAATACTACACCAGTACACACACACACACACTACATCAGTACACACACTACACCAGCACACACGCACTACACCAGTACACACACACTACACCCAGTACACATACACTACACCAGTACACATACACTGCACACTATACACACACTACACCCAGTACACAGTCATACACTACACAATGCACACACACATTACACCAGTACACACACACTACACCAGTGCACACACATTACACCAGTACACACACACTACACCAGTACACACACACTACACCAATACACACACACTACATCAGTATACACACACTACACCAGTACACACACACTACACCAGTACACACACACTACACCCGTACCCACACACTAGACCAATACACACATACTAACCAGTACACACACACTACACCAGTACACACACACTACACCAGTACACACACACTACACCAGTACCCACACACTACACCAATACACACACTACACCAGTACACACACACTACACCAGTACACACACACTACACCAGTACACACACACTACACCAGTACCCACACACTACACCAATACACACACACTACACCAGTACCCACACACAACACCGATACACACACACTACACCAGTACACACACACTACACCAGTACCCACACACTACACCAATACACACACACTACACCAGTACACACACACTACACCAGTACACACACAATACACCAATGCAGTGCCAGAGCTGGGCACTTTAGCCAACACTTCCGCAAATAGCCAATTCCGCCATGGCGGAAGTGTCATTTTGTTGGCGAATTAGCGTTGGCGTCAAAATGGCTGCCTATTTGTGGGTTTGAAGCTCTGAAAAGTACCTCCATGTTGCAAACCTCGAGTCCGCAAAATAAAAATTCCAGCCGCCAGCCAGCCCTGGGCCGCTCCTGCAGCTCCAGCCAAAAAAAGTCATGTGACCAAGCCAACTACCTGTGTTCTGGAATCTAGGCCTATACATCGGCTCTTCACGTTTGTTCACTTACTTAGTAGCACGCGTCGAGCTAACACCTACAACACACAGCAGTTCAAGAGTTCCAACCTGCTATCACTTCAACTTTGTTTATATTTTCGGCCTATTGAAGTGAACATGGAGTCTACCATCATGCCTACCGCAGCTGCCAACAGCATGGGGAGCAGTTCACCACAATCATCCGACAGTGATACTGCAGAGCAGCAGAAATCGAGGACTAAAGCCACCCCTTGCCCCACCTAGAAACCTTTTATGTGCCTGTAATTACCAAGAAGATGTCTCTGGAGAAGGGCTTTATAACTTTATAATCTAGCCTAATTTAAGATTATAAAGTTAGGCTATCGTTAATTTGATTGATAGCCTGTCAATTTTTAACCTAAACTAATGTTATTTAGGCAACCTTAATCCCATCAAAATGCCTCAAAGCATGTAGGCCTAGGCTAAGTCTAACTTCTATATAGGCTAGGCTATATAGCCTAGGCCTAGGTCTATAATCACTAATCCCATCAAAATGCCTCAAAGCATGTAGGCTAAATATTGCATGTTCTAACTTCTAAATATAGCCTAGGCCTATAGGCTAATTACTAATATAAGTAATTTTATTAGGCTAGGCCGAGGCTACCCTAATCCTATCAAAATGCCTCAAAGCATGTAGGCTAAATAATATTGCATTTTCTAACTTCTATATATATAGGCTAGCCTAGGTCTACGCTATAATCAGTCAATCACTAATTCCATCAAAATGCCTCAAAGCATGTAGGCTAAATATTGCATGTTCTAACTTCTATATATATATACAGTAGCCTAGGTCTAGGCTATAATCACTAATTCCATCAAAATGCCTCAAAGCATGTAGGCTAAATATTGCATGTTCTAACTTTAATATATAGCCTAGGCCTAGGTCTAGGCTATAATCAGTCACTAATTCCATCAAAATGCCTCAAAGCATGTAGGCTAAATATTGCATGTTCTAACTTCTATATATATAGCCTAAGTCTAGGCTATAATCACTAATTCCATCAAAATGTTCAAAGCATGTAGGCTAAATATTGCATGTTCTAACTTTAATATATAGCCTAGGCCTAGGTCTAGGCTATAATCAGCCACTAATTCCATCAAAATTCCTCAAAGCATGTAGGCCTAGGCTAAATATTGCATGTTCTAACTTCTATGTATAGGCCTAGGCCTATAATCACACTCATTTTATTAGTGTCAAGTAGAAAGTGTTAATTTTGAAAGTATCATATAGGCCTAGACTAAATTTAGCCTACATAACATTTTATTAAATTTTGATCTGAAGCTAGGCCTTTATTCTGAGCATTAAAATTAATAGGCCTAGGCTACTTTCTATTAAATTACTTAATCTATCTAATAAGACCTATCTAGGCATATATAGCCTGTTGCCATTCCCAAAGGGGGGACCACGAATAAATCGCCTCCTTGCACCTCTGTGATCCGGCGTACCTCCTCCTGAATGGTGCGGAATTGCGAATACTGATTATTACTGAAGCACTCTCCCCATAAACAAGTTGCCCCAACGTTTTACTGCCCATATGGACAAACTAAGTGGCCTATGCTATATATATTTACCCTTTCACTGCGGGTGACGTTCTGGAATGTTTTGGCAATTTACAGCAATTTCCAAGCTTTAAAAGCCTGTATGTATATCCTTGAGGTCCATGGAAGTTGGGCAACATTATATTTAAATAAATATATATATTTCTTGACATTCGTGATTGAATTTATTGATTTACCCTTGATTCTGTAGTTTAAATTTAAAATTAATAAAAAACGGTTTGCGTTTGCATATTTGCATTTGAGGACTAGAAATTTCACAAGGTTTGCACATTTGTGTTTGCTGAAGTTATGTTCTGGGTTTGCTGATTTGTGTTTGCTGACTTGACTTTTTGTTTGTGGTGCCCAGCTCTGCAATGCACACACACTACACCAGTACACATGCACTACAAACGCACTACACCAGTACACACACACACACTACACAAGTACATACACACACACACACACTACACCAGTACACATACAGTACACCAGTACACGCACACTACACCAGTGCACACATACACCAATACGCACACACTCAACCAGTACACACACATACACCAGTTCACACACACTGGACAAGTACACATACACTACACAGTACACACACACACACACACACACATTAGTTATTTATGCTAAGGCGGTTGAGATCCCTGGGGGCGCCGGAAAATGAGCTGAAGAGTATATATAACACCTTCATACTCCCTAAGCTCACCTACGCCTCTCCCGCCTGGTCCTCCTCTCTAACCCTAACACAACAACGTCAACTGGAGAGAGTTCAGAGGAGGGCATGCAGGATCATCCTGGGTGGCACATATCCAGGGTACGAGGAAGCTCTCACCACCCTTAGCATACCTGCACTTTCAACCCACCACTACAACACACTCAAACAGTTTGCATCTAAGCTGCTTGTTCACCCACGACACAGAAACTTACTTCCACCAGACGCCCCTAGACCTACACGTGCAGCTCGTCATTTCAACACACTCCAACCAATAAGAGCAAGAACTGACAGATATAAAAATAGTCCTATCCCAACCATTGTTAATATTATTAATAATGTGTAATAACGGTCTGTCACACCATATATATGCGCCCACCTTTAATAATATATGCATAAGTGTGTGTGCGTGTGTGTATTAGAATATAATTATGTATGTATTTGCTTGAGTTTGTTTATGTATATGTGTACATATGTATCTATGTATGTGCAGTATATGTGTATGTATGTGTGCGTATATGTGTATGTATGTATGCGTTATTTATGTATATATATATGTGTATAGTGTATACTGTTTGTGGTTCGAGCCCGGCTGAGAGTATCAGGTAGGATAAGAGAAGAGCATATATGCATGTAATGTGCATATATTTATGTATATGTATGTCTGTGTGTACGTACTGTCAATGGTTCGAGCCCGGTTGAGAATATAAGGTATATAATATATATATGTACTGTACGTGTATTTATATTTATATGGTCATATGCAAATATGTATATAAATATACGTACATATGAGCGAGAACATATTGCTCACTAGCGCAACTTCTGATTATAAATCTATGCATAAGCATTATCTATTATTAAGTGTTCGCGTATCTTCATCCATGTATTTCCACCCTTAACAATAGAACGCCCAGCTCTTCCATATTTCGCCTTCTGTCTCACACACACACACACACACACACACACACACACACACACACACACACACACACACACACACACACCTACACTACCGAGGATTAACCTCCCATTGTAGTATCCGCACCCTCCTTTCCTGACCTTACCAAAACAGTTTCTGTATGTATGTATGTTTGTGTGCATACGTGAGCGTTTGTGTATACGGACATGTGCACACTTACTGCATGTTCTTATGTTCCTATATATGTATGTATATGTATGTGCGCACGTACGTGTATATACGTATGTTCTGTATATGAGTAAGTAAATAAATGTGTATATGTACTGTATATCACTTACTCTCATGGTTATTTTATGATAATTTGTATTCTGCACATGCATCATTATTGTATTTATTTATTTTGTTTGTAAACTAAGCTTACCATCCTCATATCTATACATCTCATGTTCATCCACTAAATTGTAAAATGTGTATTTTCAGCTCATGAGGCTGCCATTCTTTAATAAACCGTTTATTATTATTATTATTATTATTACTACTCCCAGTACACATACACTACACAATACACATACCCACACACACTATTCCCAGTACACATACAGTACACTCCAATACACCTCCCTGTCTTGTTTATCTCTGTTGTTCACGTCCACATTCTCCATCAACTGTTAAATATTCCCCTACATTGTTTACATTCTCTCTCTCTCTCTCTCTCTCTCTCTCTCTCTCTCTCTCTCTCTCTCTCTCTCTCTCTTTAAACTTTACTAGTAACGAACCAAATAGTAGCATCGAAAAAGTCCCTAATTTCAAGAAAGCAAACTTTCATAAACTTAGAGCTATGTTTAAAGAAACTGACTGGAGCTTTTTAATTAACAATAACGACATAAATACATCTTGGAAGTTATTCGAAACCACTTACCTAAAAGCAGTGCAAGACTGCATACCATCGAAAATACGGCGTCCAGGCCATAATAATAAGCCCAAATGGTGGAATAAAGATATTTCAAACTGCCTGCTTGCTAAAAAATTTGCTAATGATGGATTAAAATCCTCACAAAATGACGAAGAACGTGTGAAATTTGTAGAGCTACGGCGCAAAGCCAAAAAGTTAATTAAGCAAAGTAAAAAGACCCTAGAGTTACATATTGCGAATCAAAGTAAAACAAACCCTAAAGAATTCTATATTTATATCAGAAAGAAAAAAGTAGTTACTTCAACTGTTGGACCGGTAGTCGATGAAAATGGAGAATACACCACCAAAGATGAAGTACAAATGAGTAATGCCCTCAATACCTTCTTTGCATCAGTTTTTACAACAGAAGACCTCAGTGATATCCCTACACCATCGCCGATTCAGATTGATAATTCAGATGTTCTAAGCAATATCACCGTTACAGAGAGAGAAAAATTGAATTGTTTAGATAAACTCAAGGTAAATAAAACGCCTGGACCTGATACAATCTCGCCTAGAGTTCTAAAGGAAGCTAAGGATGAGCTCTCCAAACCACTGACATTACTATTCAATAAATCCTTGCAGTCTGGAACTATGCCTGATCAGTGGAAGATAGCCAACGTAACACCGATATTCAAAAAAGGCAGCAAATCCCTACCCAGTAACTATCGTCCAATTAGCTTAACCTCAGTTGTATGTAAAATGCTAGAAACGGTCATAAGAGACAGACTCGTAAATCACTTAGAGGAAAATAACATACTTAAAGATACTCAACACGGCTTTCGTAAAAAACGTTCCTGTTTAACAAACCTCTTAGACTTCTTCCACGATATCCTCAACATCTACGATGAGAGTAAAGCTGTAGCTATTATATACCTTGATTTTCAAAAGGCCTTTGACAAAGTTCCCCACAAACGTTTACTGCTAAAACTAAAAGCGCATGGAATACAAGAAGGTGTGTTGAAATGGATAGAAAATTGGCTCAGTGACAGAAAGCAAAGAGTAGTCATAAACGGTAAGGCATCTAAAAGGACCAATGTAAGTAGCGGGGTACCCCAGGGATCGGTACTAGGACCAATTCTCTTTCTAATTTACATCAACGACATAGATGAGGGTCTCACCTGTACAATCTCAAAATTTGCTGACGATGCAAAAATTGCAAATAGCGTACTCTCAAAAGATCAAGTTGACGATATGCAACACAATCTAGATAAATTGTCACATTGGGCCCAAATTTGGCGAATGAGTTTCAATGCGGATAAATGTAAAGTACTACATATCGGATACCTAAATGAGAAAGCAAATTATTCGATGAATGGCACTCAGCTTAAGAATGTAAACAGAGAAACCGATCTGGGAGTAACAATATCGAGTAACCTAAAACCGAGTCAACAATGTTCAGAAGTTGTTAAGAAGGCAAACAAAATAATTGGCTTTATAGGCAGATCATTTGAGCATAAATCCAAAGACGTAATCCTATCCCTTTACAATTCCTTAGTCCGCCCTCTTCTGGAATACTGCGTTCAATGCTGGTGCCCTTATTACCAAAAAGACATAAACAAGCTAGAACGAGTTCAACGTAGAGTTACCAAAATGATACCTAGCCTAAAGAACAAACCATACGAAGAGCGTCTTAGAGAATTAAATCTATTTCCTTTAACCCAGCGCAGATTAAGAGGTGACTTAATTCAAGTGTTCAAAATCATCAAAGGCATCGACAATATGAACTGTAGTAAGTACTTCACTACCGACCAATCTAATTACACGCGGGGAAACGGTTGCAAAATTATTGGTAAATCTTTTAACTCACACGAATCTAAGAATTTCTTCTTCAATCGAGTTGTCAACTTGTGGAATGGGCTTCCCCGAGACGTTATAGACTGCAGCACCGTTGATTCATTTGAATTCCGCCTAGACAAATATCTCGCATCAAACCCGCGACTGACTGCGTTTGTAAATGAATAACTTTATTTTATCCTCCCCTCAGTTACTAACCCCTATGTCCCCTACTAACCTCCTAGTCCTGCCACGTTAGTGGCAGGGCAGTAGTTCCCTTTCCAATGTTCCCTTACCCACTCTAAACCACTGTTTGGACACTTGATCCTCAGTGTTTTGGAGGACAAGCAGCCTAGAAGGGTCACTAGATCTGTTGTTGCTTGATTTCATTTGTACTCCTTTGTACACTCTCTCTCTCTCTCTCTCTCTCTCTCTCTCTCTCTCTCTCTCTCCTATACACACACAGACACACACACACGTCAATGCACACATACACCTGCACATACTCACTTTCCTATATATGGTCTTCTGATTACAGGAAGTATAATTTATACTCGTATTTATTTGCTTAGATTTGTGATACCATTTGATACATCAATTGTTTAATTTTATTATATATTTTTTCTGTGTGTATGAAGAATACAAAATTCATGTTGCCTGTAACGAGTGTCTCCCCCAAAGCCAAAAGAGTGACAGGGCAAAATTCAAGAGACGTTGGGGTCAAAATGTTTGAACACAGGAAGTTTAAAGCAGCTTAACTCATAAGATGAAGGAAATATTGTTTGAGGGAGAAAGTTTCAGAGTACATTTGATGAGTAAAAGAAAGACTGAGCATATATTTTCAAATTGTTGGGTTGGAGAGCTATACAGAATAGGAGTGGGACTGTGTTGAAAGGCGGGTGCCTCACATTTGTCGCAAGGGAGGGGTATGCACTGAGAGAGCTCCGAAGAAAACTGATTGTTGTAATAGTGATAGTCGAGTGAAAGAGATGCAACATTGCAGTGTGTAGAAAGATTTGCAGGGAACTAGTAAGAGAAGGTGAATTGATGAGACAAAATGCTTTGGACTCTACTCTTTCGAGAAGTACGGTATGGGTGGAGCCTCCCCACACATGAGAACAATACTCAATACAGGGGCGCAATGTTCCCCAATAAAGAGCAAGAAGCTGTGCAGTGGTGACGAACCCACGGAGACAATTGAGCACACCTAACGTTTTGGAAGCTGTTTTAGCAAGAGTGGTTAAATTGATCTTTCCAAGAAAAGTTGGATTGGATAACAAAAAGATACACCTAGGATATTGAGAGAGGATGAAGAGCTGATTTGTGTATTGTTGAAGAGTAATTGATAGTCTTGTGAAAAATCGCGATGGAGAGATAGAGGAAGAAATTGGATTCTCGAGGCGTTGAAAGTAACAAGATTCTCTCTACCTCAATCAGAAATATTTTATTGATAGGAAGATAGGCGCTCTATGGACCTTTTACTTTTGTTTTGGAGTGTTTGCATGCTGGGTTGATGTGAACAACTAGTTAAATAGTGTAAGGTAGAGTCGTCAGCATATAAGTGTATAGGACTAGAGGTACGATGGAGTAGGTCGTAATTAATATTAGAAAGATAATTGGAGACAGAACAGAGCCCTGAGGAACACCGTAATTGATAGGTTGAAGAAGTGAGCGATGGCCGTCCACGACTGCAGCTAACGAGTGGTCAATAAGGAAATTAGAGACAATGGAACAGACAGAGGGCTAGAAACCGAAGGTGTGTAGTTTGGAAATTAGAGATTTGTGCCAGACTCTATCAAAGGTTTTCGGTTTGTCTTGTGCAATATCAAAAGTCTCACTAAAGTCCCGGAAGGAGGATGACCATAAGTTAGCAAGTTAAGCAAGGAGATCACCAGTAGTACGACCCTTAACCCATTGCCTGCGGGAGACATTCTCGAACGCCATGGAAATTTACAGCAATTTACAAGCTTCTAAAGCCTCTTAAAGACTGTACAATCGTGTGCGAGGGAGCGGGAGCACGACAGGCCACATGCGTTTCCCCCAGCCAGCTGGCCTCGGCACTGAGGACTCTGAGTCAGAGTCTCACGAGATATACAGTGCTGCCAAAGGCAAATGTAGCGCAAAATTAGCGATAATTGTTCTTTTTAGCGAATTTCTATGGTAGCGCGGGTGAAGCTCGCGAAATACGAAGCTCATTTTGGTGTAATTTTGACGCTATTTTCTTCTAGGTTTTGGCTGAATACATTTAATTTCTTTCTGACACTTGCCTAATCAATCAGGAGTGCTTGAGTGAGCCCTAATATGGCGTTAATATGACCGCAGCCAAAGTGTTAAGGAAACCGTACTAGTGATATGAAAGTAGAATATGGGAAAATAAATGCTTAAGAAATTTAGAATTAACAGAATAGATTTAAAAAACTTTAGAGATGCAAGAAATGAGAGATACAATTGAACGATAGTTGGAGTGTTGAGATATATGTTAAATATAATTGAGAGTTCTTCTGGATAATGCTTAGGGGGAAATAATTGATAAAGCCCAGGTAATTGAGATAACTGGGTTTGCCTGAGCAGTTTTCCGTGGTTTAGCATTAATTTTGTAAAATAGGTTAGACCAAGCTGAAGAAATAGTTAGAGAAGGGCTTCAGCCCATACCCATGAAATACTCTTTTTGTTATAAAGAAACAACCATGATTAATTATATATTCACCTCGTCGACAGCATGGTTTTGATTGCGCGTATAAAGTATATCTAGTCAACTAGTTTTAAGGATGTCATTGATTGAATAATAGTTTGTAACAGTGTTAAAATGACCTGAAGGACATAGCGCTCTAATATTGTAAAGGTGACACAAAGGTGAAAATAATTGTGTTCAATATTGAAAAAGGGATTTAAGAACGCTGAACTAATAATTGTTTATTAGTACGGTCATGGTGATGTAAATATCTAAGGGTTCATTATTAGTGTCTAATATGATTAAGGTGATTTGATTCCATGTAAAGGAATAAGTGTTTCTGATATTGTCATGGTGAGGTAAGAGCATATTGGTAAAATCCTCGGTCCTAATATTGTTAAGGTGATTAAAGGACATATTGAGGGTTAGTTATAATATAGTTTTGTCAACCCTTGTGAATATAGTGATGTGCCTTTGGCTCAAAAGTCGAAGTGAGTCAAGACTGAATAGCGATTGCCCAAATAGGGTGTAATGGGATTGTAACAATCCCGAAGTGCAAACTATAATGGGCTGTCGTAGGTATTCAAATAATAGTTTGAACTCATCTTTATCCAAACAGAGAATCAATTGCTATGGGGATTACGGCTACCATGGGAGTATGTTAAATAAAAACGCAAACTTCTAAACAACTGTCGAATTATTCCCCTTCCTAGTAGAACAGTGTATTTTAGTTTAAGTACAACATATGATGGCAACCGGTGGAATTCGACAAATTGTTTAGATTGAGTGTTTTTGTCTAACAGACCATACACAATGATGACATTGCTACCATTTAGGTTATGGGAAGCAGGGAAGGAGGAGATAGAATTGTGGATTGAACAACTGAAATGTCAATTCACCTTACTTGATGTCGGGGAAGACGAGAAGATAACTAGCTTATGGAAAGGCTCACTTGGGCAAGGACCTGAACAATGTAAGGGTACACCTTGAGGGGCAGGAATCATGGGTGGAGGTTAAAAAGGAGCTAATAGAAGAGTTTTTTTGTTTTTTTATGTGAATGAGGGAGACAAAAGGCATAACTGCCTGCAGCGAGTGCCTCTCACAGATTTGAAAAAGTGACAGGGCCAAAATCAAGGGACGTTCGAGCTAAAATGCATGGACGCACAGAGTTTGAAGCAATTTAAGTCATAGGAAGAGGGAAAGACTGATTCTGGGAGAGAGTTCCAAAGCTCAGCAGTTGAATAGAAGAAAGTCTGAGAATAGCGTTTCACTCGGGTTGGAGAGTTGCACAGAGTAGGGGTGGGATTGTGTTGCAAGGCGGGTACTACATACCTTACATAGACTATCTCGAATATCTCCCAGTTTTATCACTCCAGATCAAAGAAAGATAGTCATTGCAAATTTTGGAGAGACCACAATTAACTACCAGAAGGGAAGACTGCTAGGGCAGGTCACACCCGCACAACTCACCACTGTTTGGCCGAAAAACCTCCACAAGGAAGGCCAGGGACAAACTAAGAAACATGAAGTTGGATGGACAGAATGTGAGAGCCCTGAGGAGGGAAATCACGAAAAAGTTCAAAGTTGCTTACCCCACATGAACCAGAAGAGTCAGGAGACAGAAATAAGGGAATTAATGGTTCAGGCCTGTCCCGCGGAAGTAAGAACACACTGCATTATACATGAAGTGACCACCACAAAATAACTTATGGAAGTCATAAAGAAAGTAGTGGAAGCCAGGGAGTTAAAGGAGGAGAAAAATAAAGGGGAAGAGGAGAACATACATAAAGGGCACCAGAGAACAATTATCAGATGTATTGTATGGAGATAAACCAGACATTTAGCTAGGAATTGCCCGAACCACACCCAAACTCAGACACACAGATTTAACCTGAGACCACTACCTACAAATGACCGACCTCTCCCAATGGTTACAGCCCCAAATCGGGGGGGAGAGGGGGGGATAATGATCCTAGTGGAGTACAGGGAGGTAGAGACTCAACCAAATATCACGATGCCAGAAGATGGAGAAAATGTTTCTCTAAACCTCTCATAAAAGGGCGTTATGGCGAGGTTAATATACTAGAGAGACAAACGCCCTGTGAAACAATAGTAATAAATGGGAGAGCAGCGAACGTGTTAGTAGACACAGGGGCAAATAGAAGTTGTCTTCTGGAGAATTTTGTGAGGAACAACCAGAGGGAACTAGGACCCCTAAATCAAACTAATATTCAATTAGTAGGAGCAGGAGGACAACCGCTGACTATTTTAGGGAAAACTGACACCCTGTTACAGTGGAAGGTAATTAAGGTTACCACTGATTTCTGCGTCCTATCGGGGAAATCTAACAGTAGGGTAGATTGGTATTTAGGAATAGACCTGATGAGTCAGTTGGGGGTAAGTATAGAGTGTGGCCCAAAGGAGACTACGACCACACTACAACCCCAGTTAGTAGCTACCGCAGGAAACATATCTATACCCCGTAAGACTTGGAGAATGATACAAACCTCCAGACACCACAATATGACAGCAAGGATTTTTGAGCCAGAAGCACAGATTGAAGCTCGAATATCTCCCACTTTTATCACCCCAGATCAGAGAAAGATAGTCATTGGAAATTTTGGAGATTATTATTATTATTATTATATGAGATGCCGAAATCTCCAACCAGGGTGCAGAAACACCATCAAGATCAATCCACACAAAACACCCGGAGGCACTGGAGAGAGACTATGGCAACTTAGGAAAAAATAAAAACATACACTGTATACTGTACTGTACATATACACATATTAAACACAGATAACATATTATGCAGTGGAGGATATCAAGCTTAAATATAATACAATAAAATAGAATAAAATAAGTTTAAACATTAGAATTAATGCTGCAAAAAAGCATTAACTCTAGACTTAAAAATGGAGATATTAGCTGAATTGACTAGCTCATTTGGCAACTTATTCCACAAGTCAACCATGGCCGGCACAAAACACCGTGAAAACTGTGTAGTAGAAAAATTAACACGGCTCATGGCAAGATAATTAAGATTGCTTGTGAATCTAGTTGCACGAGCCCGGACATAGGGCCCAGGCAGAACCCCATGTAAGGGATGCTGAGGGTTGTTAAAAACTTTAAATAAAAGACTAAGGGCACCAACTTTACGTCGATGACACAGATCAAGAGACAAATTAGGTAGAATAAAACTGATGGAATTTAGAGACCTGTCAAGCAACTTGAGATGGCAGTCAGCTGCTGACAACCAGACAGGTGAGCAGTACTCGAAATGTGGCAAAATAAAAGCATAAAAGACTTGATAACTGTGGCGTCACAAGCAAATGTTTTATAAACCTTGCGAAGCAGACCAATTTTTTGGGAAATGGAAGAGGAGAAAGAACGAATATGATTTTCAAAAGTAAGTTTGGGATCAAGAGTAACTCCTAACAAACGCAGAGTATCCACATTCTCAATTTGCTCGCCAGAAACTTGTAGATAAGGATGGGGAGGATCCAAGGTACGAGATCTGCTGATGATAATGGAGTGTGTTTTACTAGCATTAAGTTTCATGCCCCAAAGTTCACACCATGATGTAATTTTGGCTAAATCCCTATTCAGAGCAGTAGCAATTACGTGTCGATCTATTGGTGATGCAATTGACGCATATAAAGTTGTATCATCAGCATAGGAGATTAGTTTATTTTCAAGCTCGGAACACAGGTCAGCAGTAAAAATAATGAAAAGCAAAGGCCCAAGGACACTGCCTTGTGGAACACCAGAAACAACAGTAACAGAAGGGGAATGACACCCATCAATGACCACAGACTGAGATCTTTTCGTCAAAAAATCTTCAAAGATCCTTAAAAAATTGCCACCAATACCAATGAGCTGTAACTTAAACAGAAGTGCTTTATGGTTGATTAAATCAAAAGCAGAACTAAAGTCAATAGCCACGACGCGAGACTCATGTCCCTGGTCCAATGAAGATTGCAAGTCATGGGTGAGTGTCAGAAGTGCATCACATGTACCCAGTCCCTTACGAAAACCAAACTGTGAGTTTGGTATCAAATTATGACTCTTACAATAAGAGGAAAGGCGTCTGGACAAAAGCCTCTCATAGAGCTTGGATAGGATAGGTGTAATGGAGATAGGGCGATAGTCATTAGGAGATGATGAGGCAGTATTTCCCTTTGGAAAAGGAGTGATAATAGCCTTACGCCAGCAAAGAGGAAAACTACCTGATTTCAAAAGCAACCTAAACACCACTGCCAATTTAGGTACCAAGACCACTGCAACCTTTTTAAAAAAGAGAGGGAAAAACCCATCCGGGTCTGTGCCACCATAGGTATCAAGATCCAGCAAGTACCTTTTCAGTTCAGCTGATTTGAATGCCATTGAATTGAGGTTGGGTCTAGGGAAACATGTCAATGGCAAAGACAATTCCTGATTACTCTGCTTATTAATAAATAGAGACCACAATTAACAACCAGAAGGGAACACTGCCAGGGCAGGTCACACCCGCACAATCCACCACGATTGGGACTAATGGACCAACTAAATTACCAGAAATCCCAAAACATCTGACGTCAGACCAAGCCTTTATTTACCATACCTTTCATGAATTATTGTGGGCATATCGTGACGTGTTCGCCCAAGATGAAGGGGACCACGGATTAACGCAGAAACGACACCAACATGAGATACATGAGATACACACACAAGGACCCCCTATTAAACAACCATATAGACGACAAAACCCAATCATGAGACAAAAGGAGAAGGAGCAGGTAGATGATATGCTTAAGCAAGCGATAGTACTGGAATCATAAAGTCCGTGGTCATCACCAGTAATCCTAGTAAAAAATAAAGATGGGTCTACACGGTTTTGTGTGGATTACAGGAAACTGAATGATGTCACAATAAAACACGCCAAACCAAAACCCAGCTATCCAACTCCACAAGTGTATTGTAGAACACAGTGGAATGGTAGAATGGCAAACAGACGAGAAGAACTTTAAAGGAACGGTTTTTAGACGATCAGGTGCTCGCATTGTTCGAGAAGGACATGGTGAAGGAGTAATTCCGTCCGTCAATCAGGAGACGGGATTAGTTCAGGTGGCTAACCAAGGTTTAACCTTTAAATCTTGTCACAGGGAAGACCCTGACATTCCCGACGCTCGACCAATCAACAGCCTCCTGTGATGCAGCACAAAGATCAACTCTCATCTCTCTTCTAGCACTCACCTCATAACTCACTCCCAGTTTACACCTGTATATTTTGTCCTGGTCTCAAATGTTCTATTACAATGGTGTCAACCTCTTACTCCCGTCAGCCACTACAGAACATCTCTAATAAGCTTTCAGGAAAGTATTACGAAGATGAAGTAAAGCAGGAGGGGAAGTTTGAATTTTGAAGCGAGCAGGCTGGTGTAGCTCCTCTCGAGCGCACGGCACGGCAAATCACAGGGCCCCGTTCCATTAGGGAGGGGTATAAGGGGAGGTGGGCGGGGCTACAGGACTCCCTCAGCCACAGGCACTTGCCTGGAACACACTGGGGGGCCCTTCGCAAATACAACCCCTTTGCTCACCTTGGCACCCATGGGAAGATAAATAAGCCTGTTCCTGTCCTAATGAAGCAACTTGGTTGAGCCCGAGAACTTTCAGTCTTCTACTGTACTTCTCAGATGGTTCTTCCTCTGTTCAATTACTATTCTTTCCTATTTTACTCCAGCCATCTGGTCTGGTCCAGCAACCGACCGCTACTGAACACAAGAAGAGTCGGGACCTAGTACATCGCCCACCCTTGGCACAGATACACTTCCAGTATACTGATGCCTGTCGACACATAGCTAGTCTTCACTCAATAAGCCAAGCGATTCAAGATGGTGTGACGATGTTCCTTCATCGTAAACTTTATATAGTTTATAAGTAGTCTATATAGCCTATAAATTACTATGATGCATTGGTCATAATATTATATTCACAGGGTGCATATATCATACGTCTCGCGGTAATTTCAATAGTGCGTGAAGCAGTGATCAACCCTGCTTCATATTATCCGTATATTATCGTCTGTCCCAGTATATGATCGCCTGCTTCATATTCTTATTATTTCGTTCAATGACGTGGTCACTTTGCGTTTCCATTCTCAGTGGCTGTCGTCTGCAGATGTTTTAATTGTTAAAGATTATTTCAAACTGCCTGCTTGCTAAAAAATGTGCTAATGATAGATTAAAATCCTCACAAAATGACGAAGAATTGGTGAAATTTGAAGAGCTACGACGCAAAGCCAAAAAGTTAATTAAGCAAAGTAAAAAGACCTTAGAGCTATATATTGCGAATCAAAGTAAAACAAACCCGAAAGAATCCTATAGTTATATCAGAAAAAAAAAGTAGTTACTTCAACTGTTGGACCGTTAGTCGATGAAAATGGAGAATACACCAAAGACGAAGTACAAATGAGTAATGCCCTCAATACCTTCTTTGAATCAGTTTTTACAACAGAAGACCTCAGTGATATCCCTACACCATCGCCGATTCATATTGATAATTAAGATGTTCTAAGCAATATCATATATCACCGTTACAGAGAGAGAAGTATTGAATTGTTTAGATAAACTCAAGGTAAATAAAATGCCTGGACCTGATACAATCTCGCCTAGAGTTCTAAAGGAAGCTAAGGATGAGCTCTCCAAACCACTGACATTACTATTCTATAAATCCTTGCAGTCTGGAACTATGCCTGATCAGTGGAAGCTAGCCAACATAACACCGATATTCAAAAAAGGCAGCAAATCCCTACCCAGTAACTATCGTCCATTTAGCTTAACCTCAGATGTATGTAAAATGCTAGAAACGGTCATAAGAGACAGACTCGTAAATCACTTAGAGGAAAATAACATACTTAAAGATACTCAACACGGCTTTCGGAAAAAACGTTCCTGTTTAACAAACCTCTTAAACTTCTTCCACGATATCCTCAACCTCTACGATGAGAGTAAAGCTGTAGATATTATATACCTTGATTTTCAAAAGGCCTTTGACAAAGTTCCTCACAAACGTTTACTGCTAAAACTAAAAGCGCATGGAATACAAGACGGTGTTTTGAAATGGATTGAAAATTGGCTCAGCGACAGAAAGCAAAGAGTAGTCATAAATGGTAAGGCATCTAAATGGACCAATGTAACTAGCGGGGTACCCCAGGGATCGGTACTAGGACCAATTCTCTTTCTAATTTACATCAACGACATAGATGAGGGTCTCACCTGTACAATCTCAAAATTTGCTGACGATACAAAAATTGCAAATAGCGTACTCTCAAAAGAACAAGTTGACGATATGCAACACAATCTAGCTTAATTGTCATGTTGGGTCCAAATTTGGCAAATGAGTTTCAATGCGGATAAATGTAAAGTACTACATATCGGATACCTAAATGAGAAAGCAAACTATTCGATGAATGGCACTCAGCTTAACAATGTAAACAGAGAATCCGATCTGGGAGTAAGAATATCGAGTAACCTAAAACCGAGTCAACAATGTTCAGAAGTTGTTAAGAAGGCAAACAAAATAATGGCTTTATAGGCAGGGCATTTGAGCATAAATCCAAAGAAGTTATCCTAACCCTTTACAATTCCTTAGTCCGCCCTTTTCTGGAATACTGCATTCAATCCTGGTGCCCTTATTACCAAAAAGATATAAACAAGCTAGAACGAGTTCAACGTAGAGTTACCAAAATGATACCTAGCCTAAAGAACAAACCATACGAAGAGCGTCTTAGAGAATTAAATCTATTTTCTTTAACCCAGCGCAGATTAAGAGGTGACTTAATTCAAGTGTTCAAAATCATCAAAGGCATCGACAATATGAACTGTAGTAAGTACTTCACTATCGACCAATCTAATTACACGCGGGGAAACGGGTGCAAAATTATCGGCAAATCTTTTAACTCACACGAATCTAAGAATTTCTTCTTCAATCCAGTTGCCAACTTGTGGAATGGGCTTCTCCGAGACGTTATAGACTGCAGCACCGTTGATTCATTTAAACTCCGCGTAGACAAATATCTCGCATCAAACCCGCGACTGACTGCGTTTGAAAATTAATAACTTTATAATTATCCCCACCTCAGTTACTAACCCATCTGTCCCCTACTCACTTCCTAATCCTGCCACGGACATTAGTTACTGGGCAGTAATTCCCTTTCCAATATTCCCTTACCCATTCTAAACAACTGTTTGGACACTTGATCCTCAGTGTTTTGGAGGACAAGTAGCCTAGAAAGGTCACTAGATTTGTTGTTGCTTGATTTCCTTTGTACTCCTTTGTACTCCTTTGTACATTCAACTACCACTACACACCAAAGAGTCACCCACATTGAACCACCACCACACCCCATACAGTCACCCACATTCAACTACCACCACACACCATACAGTAACCAACATTCAACTACCACCACACACCATAGTCACCCACATTCAACTACCACCACACATCATACAGTCACCCATATTCAACTACCACCACATACCATACAGTCACACACATTCAACTACCACCGCACACCATGCAGTCACCCACATTCAACTACCACCACACACTGTACAGTCACCCACATTCAACTACCACCACACACCATACAGTCACCCACATTCAACTACCACCACACACCATACAGTCACCCACATTCAACTACCACAACACATCATACAGTCACCCACATTCAACTACCACCACACACCATACAGTCACCCACATTTAAATACCACCACACACTATGCAGTCACCCACATTCAACTACCACCATACACAATACAGTCACCCACATTCAACTACCACCACACACCATACTGTCACCCACAGTCAACTACCATCACACATTATACAGTCACCCACATTCAACTACCACCACATATCATACAGTCACCCACATTCAACTACCACCATACACCATACAGTCGCCCACATTCAACTACCACCACATAACATACAGTCACCCACATTCAACTACCACCACACCCCATACAGTCACCCACATTCAACTACCACCACACACCATACAGTAACCCACATTCAACTACAACCACACACCATAGTCACCCACATTCAACTACCACCACACATCATAGTCACCCACATTCAACTACCACCACACACCATACAGTTACCCACATTCAACTACCACCACACACCATACAGTCACCCACATTCAACTATCACCACACTCCATAGAGTCGCCCACATTCAGCTACCACCATACACTATACAGTCACCCTCATTCAACTACCACCACACACCATACAGTCACCCACATTTAACTACCACCACACACTATATAGTCACACACATTCAACTACCTCCACACATCATACAGTCACCAACATTCAACTACCATCACACACCATATAGTCACACACAGCCAACTACCACCACACACCATACAGTAACCCCCATTCAACTACCACCACACACCATACAGTCACCCACATTCAACTACCACCACACACCATACAGTCACCCACATTCAACTACCACCACACATCAGTTACCCACATTCAACTACCACCACACACCATACAGTCACCCACATTCAACTACCACCACACACCATACCGTCACCCACATTCAACTACCACCACACACCATACAGTCACCCACATTCAACTACCACCACACACCATACAGTCACCAGCATTCAACTACCACCACACACCATACAGTCACCAACATTCTACTACCACCACATCACCAACATTCAACTACCACCACACATCAGTCACTCACATTCAACTACCACCACACACCATACAGTCACCCACATTTTACTACCACCACACATCATACAGTCACCCACATTCAACTACCACCACACACCATACAGTCACCCACATTCAACTACCACCACACACCATAAAGTCACTCACATTCAACTTCCACCACACACCATACAGTCACCCACATTCAAATACCACCACACACCATACAGTCCCCACATTCCTCTACCACCACACACCATACAGTCACTCACATTCAATTACCACCACACACCATACAGTCACCCACATTTAACTACCACCACACACCATACAGTCAACCACATTCAACTACCACCACCCCCTATAAAGTCTCCCGCATTCAACTACCACCACACTCCATACAGTCACCCACATTCAACTACCACCACACATCAGTTACCCACATTCAACTACCACCACACACCATACAGTCACCCACATTCAACTACCACCACACACCATACCGTCACCCACATTCAACTACCACCACACACCATACAGTCACCCACATTCAACTACCACCACACACCATACAGTCACCAGCATTCAACTACCACCACACACCATACAGTCACCAACATTCAACTACCACCACACATCAGTCACCAACATTCAACTACCACCACACATCAGTCACCAACATTCAACTACCACCACACATCAGTCACCCACATTCACCTACCACCACACACCATACATTCACCCACATTCAATTACCACCACACATCATACGGTCACCCACATTCAACTACCACCACACACCATACAGTCACCCACATTCAACTACCACCACACACCATAAAGTCACTTACATTCAACTTCCACCACACACCATACAGTCACCCACATTCAAATACCACCACACACCATACAGTCCCCACATTCCTCTACCACCACACACCATACAGTCACCCAAATTCAACTACCACCACACACCATTCAGTCACCCACATTCAATTACCACCACACACCATACAGTCACCCACATTCAACTACCACCACACACCATACAATCAACCACATTCAACTACCACCACACACTATACAGTCACCTGCATTCAACTACCACCGCACTCCATACAGTCACCCACATTCAACTACCACCACACATCAGTTACCCACATTCAACTACCACCACACACCATAGAGTCACCCACATTCAACTACCACCACACACCATACCGTCACCCACATTCAACTACCACCACACACCCTACAGTCACCCACATTCAACTACCACCACACACCATACAGTCACCAGCATTTGACTACCACCACACACCATACAGTCACCAACATTCAACTACCACCACACATCAGTCACCAACATTCAACTACCACCACACATCAGTCACCAACATTCAACTACCACCACACATCAGTCACCCACATTCAACTACCACCACACACCATACAGTCACCCACATTCAACTACCACCACACATCATACAGTCACCCACATTCAACTACCACCACACACCATACAGTCACCCACATTCAACTACCACCACACACCATAAAGTCACTCACATTCAACTTCCACCACACACCATACAGTCACCCACATTCAAATACCACCACACACCATACAGTCCCCACATTCCTCTACCACCATACACCATACAGTCACCCACATTCAACTACCACCACACACCATACAGTCACCCACATTCAATTACCACCACACACCATACAGTCACCCACATTTAACTACCACCACACACCATAGTGACCCACATTCAACTACCACCACACACCATGCAGTCACCCACACTCAACAACCACCACACACCATACAGTCATCCACATGCAACTACCACCACACATCATACAGTCACCCGCATTAAACTACCACCACACAACATTCAGTTACCAACATTCGACTACCACCACACAGCATACAGTCACCCACATTCAACTACCACCACCCACCAACAGTCACCCACATTCAACTACCACCACCCACCAACAGTCACCCACATTCAACTACCACCACCCACCATACAGTCACCTACAGTCAACTACCACCACCAACCATACAGTCACCCACATTCAACTACCACCACACACCATACAGTCACCCACATTCAACTACCACCACACACCATACAGTCAACCACATTCAACTACCACTACACACTATACAGTCACCCGCATTCAACTACCACCACACACCATACAGTCACCCACATTTAACTACCACCACACATCATACAGTCACCCACATTCAACTACCACCACACAACATGCAGTCACCCACATTCAACTACCACCACACACTATACAGTCACCCACATTCAACTACCACCACACACCATACAGTCACCCACATTCAACTACCACCACACACCATACAGTCCCCACATTCAACTACCACCACACACTATACAGTCACCCACATTCAACTACCACCACACACCATACAGTCACCCACATTCAACTACCACCACACACTATACAGTCACCCACATTCAAATTCCACCACCACATCAATCAGTCACCCACATTCAACTACCACCACACACCATACAGTCACCCACATCACTACCACCACACACCAACAGTCACTCACATTCACTACAACCACACATCATACAGTCACCCACATTCAACTACCACACACACCATACAGTCACCCACATCAACTACCACCACACACCATAGTCACCCACATTCAACTACCACCACACACATACAGTCACCCATTCAACTACCACCACACAATAGTCCCCACATCAACTACCACCACACACATAGTCACCCATTCAACTACCACCACACTATACAGTCACCCGCATTCAACTACCACCACACACCATACAGTCACCCACATTCAACTACCACTACACACTCTACAGTCACCCGCATTCAACTACCACCACACACCATACAGTCACCCACATTCAACTACCACCCACACCATACAGTCACCCACATTCAACTACCACACATCATACAGTCACCCACATTCAACTACCACCACATATACAGTCACCCACATTCAACTACCACCACACACAGTCACCCACATTCAACTACCACAACACACCATACAGTCACCCACATTCAACTACACCACACACATACAGTCACCCACTCACTACCACCACCCACATTCAACTACCACCACATACCAAGTCACCCACATTCAACTACCACCACCCAGCTCTCCACATTAAATTACCACGACACACCATAGTCACCCAATTTCAACTGCCACCAAACACCATACAGTCACCCACATTCAACCAATACCACACACCATACAGTCACCCACATTCAACTACCACCACATACCATACAGTCACCCACATTCAACTACCACCACACACCATACAGTCACCCACATTCAACTACCACCACACATCATACAGTCACCCACATTCAACTACCACCACACACCATACAGTCACCCTCTCACTACCACCATACACCATAAAGTCCCCACACCACACACCATACAGTCACCCACTTCAACTACCACCACACACATACAGTCCCATATCACTACCACCACACACCATACAGTCACCCACATTCAACTACCACCACACACACCATACAGTCACCACATCACTACAACCACACACCATACAGTCACCCACATTCAACTACCACCACACCCATACAGTAACCCACATTCAACTACCACCACCACATCAGTCACCCACATTCAACTACCACCACACCCATATAGTCCCCATTCAACTACCAACCACCACCATACAGTCACCCACATTCAACTACCACCACACACCATACAGTCACCCACATTCAACTACCACCACACACTATACCCACCCCATTCAACTACCACCAAACACCATACAGTCACCCACATTCAACTACCACCACACATACAGTCAACCCATTCAACTACCACCACACCATCAGTCACCCACATTCACTACCACCACACATCATACAGTCACCCACATTCAACTACCACCACACCATACAGTCACCCACATTCAACTACCACCACACACACCATACAGTCCCACCACCCACCACACACCATAGTCACCCACAACTACCACCACACACCATACAGTCACCACATTCAACCACCACACATACCACACCATTAACTACCACCACACACCATACAGTCACCCACAATCAACTACCACCAAACAACATACAGTCACCCACATTCAACTACCACCACACACCATACAGTCACCCACATTCAACTACCACCACATACCATACAGTCACCACATTCAACTACCACACCACACATACAGTCACCCCATTCAACTACCACCACACACACAACAGTCACCCACATTCAACTACCACCACCACATCAGTCACCCACATTCAACTACCACCACACACCATACAGTCACCCACATTCACCCCACCACCACACCCACAGTCGTCCACAGTCAACTACCACCATACACCATACTCACTGATATTCAACTGCCACCACACACCATATTACAGTCACCCACGTTCAACTACCACCACACTCCATAGTGACCCACATTCAACTACCACCACACCATTCACCACATTCAACTACCACCACCATCAGTCACCCACATACCACCCACACATCAGTCACCCACATTCAACTACCACCACCACACATACAGTCACCCATTCAACTACCACCACACCACATACAGTCACCCACCACTACCACCACATCAACAGTCACCCACCATCAACTACCACCCACACCCATACACACCCACATTCACTACCACCACCCACCATACACCATACAGTCACCCACATTCAACTACCACCACACATCATACAGTCACCACATTCAACTACCACCACACCATACAGTCACCCACATTCAACTACCACCACACACCATACAGTCACCCATTCAACTACCCACCACAACCATACAGTCACCCACATTCAACTACCACCCACACCATACAGTCACCCACATTCAACTACCACCACACACCATACAGTCACCCCATTCACTACCACCACCATCATACAACCATTACCACCACCACATACAGTCACCCACATTCAACTACCACCACACACCATACAGTCACCCAGATTCAACTACCACCACACACCATACCGTACCCACATTCAACTACCACCACACACCATACAGTCACCCACATTCAACTACCACCACACACCATACAGTCACCAGCATTCAACTACCACCACACACCTTACAGTCACCCACATTCACATACCACCACACACCATAGTCACCCACATTCAATTACCAACACACACATCACCACATTCAACTACCACCACACATCAGTCACCCACATTCAACTACCACCACACACCATACAGTCACCCACATTCAACTACCACCACACACCATACAGTCACCCACATTCAACTACCACCACACACCATACAGTCACCCACATTCAACTACCACCACACACCATACAGTCACCCACATTCAACTACCACCACACACCATACAGTCACCCACATTCAACTACCACCACACACCATACAGTCACCCACATTCAACTACCACCACACACCATACAGTCACCCACATTCAACTACCACCACACACCATACAGTCACCCACATTCAACTACCACCACACACCATACAGTCACCCACATTCAACTACCACCACACACCATACAGTCAGTCACCCACATTCAACTACCACCACACACCATACAGTCACCCACATTCAACTACCACCACACACCATACAGTCACCCACATTCAACTACCACCACACACCATACAGTCACCCACATTCAACTACCACCACACACCATACAGTCACCCACATTCAACTACCACCACACACCATACAGTCACCCACATTCAACTACCACCACTCTCCATACAGTCACCCACATTCAACTACCACCACACACCCTACAGTCACCCACATTCAAATACCACCACACACCATACAGTCGTCCACATTCAACTCAACACCACCACACAGCATAGTCACCCACATTCAACTACCACCACACACCATACAGTCACCCACATTCAACTACCACCACACAGCATACAATCAACATTTAACTACCACCACACACCATACAGTCACCCACATTCAACTACCACCACACACCATACAGTCACCCACATTCAACTACCACCACACACCATACAGTCACCCACATTCAACTACCACCACACACCATACAGTCACCCACATTCAACTACCACCACACACCATACAGTCACCCACATTCAACTACCACCACCCACCATACAGTCACCCACATTCAACTACCACCACACACCATACAGTCACCCACATTCAACTACCACCACACACTATACAGTCACCCACATTCAACTACCACCACACACCATACAGTCACCCACATTCAACTACCACCACACACCATACAGTCACCCACATTCAACTACCACCACACACTATACAGTCACCCACATTCAACTACCAACACACACCATACAGTCACCCACATTCAACTACCACCACACACCATACAGTCACCCACATTCAACTACCACCACACACTATACAGTCACCCACATTCAACTACCACCACACACCATACAGTCACCCACATTCAACTACCACCACACACCATACAGTCACCCACATTCAACTACCACCACACACATACAGTCACACCACATTCAACTACCACCACACACCATACAGTCACCCACATTCAACTACCACCACACACCATACCGTCACCACATTCAACTACCACCACACACCATACAGTCACCCACATTCAACTACCACCACACACCATACAGTCACCCACATTCAACTACCACCACACACCATACAGTCACCCACATTCAACTACCACCACACACCATACAGTCACCCACATTCAACTACCACCACACACCATACAGTCACCCACATTCAACTACCACCACACACCATACAGTCACCCACATTCAACTACCACCACACACCATACATATACAGACATTCAACTACCACCACACTCCATACAGTCACCCACACTCAAATACCACCTTACACCATACAGTCATCCAAATTCAACTACCACCACACACCATACAGTCACCCACATTCAACTACCACCAAACACCATACAGTCACCCACATTCAACCAACACCACACACCATACAGTCATCCACATTCAACTACCACCACACAACATACAGTCACCCACATTCAACTACCACCACACACCATACAGTCATGCACATTCAAATACCACCACACATCAGTCATTCACATTCAACTACCACCACACACCATACAGTCACTGATATTCAACTACCACCACACCATACAGTCACCCACATTCAACTACCACCACACACCATACAGTCACCCACATTCAACTACCACCACACACCATACAGTCACCCACATTCACTACCACCACACACCATACAATCACCCACATTCAACTACCACCACCCACCATACAGTCACCCACATTCAACTACCACCACACACCCTACAGCCACCCACATTCAACTACCACCACACACCATACAGTCACCCACAATCAACTACCACCACACACCATACAGTCACCCACATTCAACTACCACCACACACCATACAGTCACCCACATTCAACTACCACCACATACCATACAGTCACCCACATTCAAATACCACCACACGTCATACAGTCGTCCACAGTCAACTACCACCATACACCATACTCACTGATATTCAACTGCCACCACACACCATACAGTCACCCACATTAAACTACCTCCACACACCATACAGTCACCCACATTCAACTACCACCACACTCCATACAGTCAAACACATTCAACAACCGCCACACACATACAGTCACCATTCAACTACCACCGCACACATACAGTCACCCACATTCAACTACCACCACAACATACAGTCACCCACATTCAACTACCACCACACACCATACAGTCACCCACATTCAACTACCACCACACACCATACAGTCACCCACATTCAACTACCACCACACACCATACAGTCACCCACATTCAACTACCACCACACACCATACAGTCACCCACATTCAACTACCACCACACACCATACAGTCACCAACATTCAACTACCACCACACATCAGTCACCAACATTCAACTACCACCACACATCAGTCACCCACATTCAACTACCACCACACACCATACAGTCACCCACATTCAACCAATACCATACAGTCATCCACATTCAAACACCACCACACAGCATAGTCACCCACATTCAACTACCACCACACACCATACAGTCATTCACATTCAACTACCACCCCACCCCATACACTCACTGATATTCAACTATCACCACACACCATACAGTCGCCCACATTCAACTACCACCACACTCCATACAGTCCCCACATTCCTCTACCACCATACACCATACAGTCACCCACATTCAACTACCACCACACACCATACAGTCACCCACATTCAACTACCACCACACACCATACAGTCACCCACATTCAACTACCACCACACACCACACAGTCAACCACATTCAACTACCACCACACACTATACAGTCACCCGCATTCAACTACCACCACACACCATACAGTCAACCACATTCAACTACCACCACACATCATACAGTCACCCACATTCAACTACCACCACACAACATGCAGTCACCCACATTCAACTACCACCACACACTATACAGTCACCCACATTCAACTACCACCACACACCATACAGTCACCCACATTCAACTACCACCACACACCATACAGTCACCCACATTCAACTACCACCACACACTATACAGTCACCCACATTCAACTACCACCACACACCATACAGTCACCCACATTCAACTACCACCACACACCATACAGTCACCCACATTCAACTACCACCACACACCATACAGTCACCCACATTCAACTACCACCACACACTATACAGTCACCCGCATTCAACTACCACCACACACCATACAGTCACCCACATTCAACTACCACCACACATCATACAGTCACCCACATTCAACTACTACCACCACACAACATGCAGTCACCCACATTCAACTACCACCACACACCATACAGTCACCCACATTCAACTACCACCACACACCATACAGTCACCCACATTCAACTACCACCATGCACCATACAGTCACCCATATTCAAATACCACCACACACTATACAGTCATTCACATTCAACTACCACAACACACCATACAGTGAACCACATTCAATTACCACCACACACCATACAGTCACCTACATTCAACTACCACCACATCAATCAGTCACCCACATTCAACTACCACCACACACCATACAGTCACCCACATTCAACTACCACCACACACCATACAGTCACTCACATTCAGCTACAACCACACATCATACAGTCACCCACATTCAACTACAACCACACACCATACAGTCACCCACATTCAACTACCACCACACACCATAGAGTCACCCACATTCAACTACCACCACACACTATACAGTCACTCGCATTCATCTACCACCACACACAATAGAGTCACCCACATTCAACTACCACCACACAATATAGTCACCAACATTCAACTACCACCACACACTATACAGTCACCCGCATTCAACTACCACCACACACCATACAGTCACCCACATTCAACTACCACCACACAATATATAGTCACCCACATTCAACTACCACCACACTATACAGTCATCCACATTCAACTACCACCACACACCATACAGTCACCCACATTCAACTACCTCCACACATCATACAGTCACCCACATTCAACTAGCACCACATATCATACAGTCACCCACAATCAAATACCACCACACACGATAGTCACCCACATTCAACTACCACCACACACCATACAGTCACCCACATTCAACTACAACCACACACCATACAGTCACCCACATTCAACTACCACCACAGATCATACAGTAACCCACATTCAACTACCACCACATACCATACAGTCACCCCCATTCAACTACCACCACACACCATATAGTCCCCATATTCAACTACCACCACACACCATACAGTCACCCACATTCAACTACCACCACACACCATACAGTCACCCACATTCAACTACCACCACACATGATACAGTCACCCACATTCAACTACCACCACATACCATACAGTCACCCACATTCAACTACCACCACACACCATACAGTCACCCACATTCAACTACCACCACACATCATACAGTCACCCACATTCAACTACCACCACACACCATTCAGTCACCCTCATTCAACTACCACCATACACCATAAAGTCACTCACATTACCACACACCATACAGTCACCCACATTCAACTACCACCACACACCATACAGTCACCCATATTCAACTACCACCACACACCATACAGTCACCCACATTCAACTACCACCACACACCATACAGTCACCCACATTCAACTACCACCACACACCATACAGTCACCCACATTCAACTACCACCACAGATCATACAGTAACCCACATTCAACTACCACCACATACCATACAGTCACCCACATTCAACTACCACCACACACCATATAGTCCCCATATTCAACTACCACCACACACCATACAGTCACCCACATTCAACTACCACCACACACCATACAGTCACCCACATTCAACTACCACCACACACTATACAGTCACCCGCATTCAACTACCACCAAACACCATACAGTCACCCACATTCAACTACCACCACACATCATACAGTCAACCTCATTCAACTACCACCACACATCAGTCACCCACATTCAACTACCACCACACATCATACAGTCACCCACATTCAACTACCACCACACACCATACAGTCACCCACATTCAACTACCACCACACACCATAAAGTCACTCACATTTAACTTCCACCACACACCATACAGTCACCCACATTCAAATACCACCACACACCATACAGTCACCCACATTCAACCAACACCACTCAGTCACCCATTTTCAACTACCACATCACACCATGCAGTCATCCACATTCAACTACCACCACACACCATACAGTCACCCACATTCAACTACCACCACACCATACAATCATCCACATTCAACTACCACCACACAACATACAGTCACCCACATTCAACTACCACCACACACCATATGAGTCACCAACATTCAACTACCACCACACACCATACAGTCACCCACATTCAACTACCACCACACACCATACAGTCACCCACATTCAACTACCACCACACACCATACAGTCACCCACATTCAACTACCACCACACCATATAGTCACCTACATTCAACCAACATCACACACCATACACTCATCCACATTCAACTACCACCACACAACATACAGTCACCCACATTCAACTACCACCACACACCATATCAGTCACCAACATTCAACTACCACCACACATCAGTCACCAACATTCAACTACCACCACACATCAGTCACCTCATTCAACTACCACCACACATCAGTCACCCACATTCAACTACCACCACACACTATACAGTCACCCGCATTCAACTACCACCACACAACATACAGTCACCCACATTCAACTACCACCACACACCTTATCAGTCACCCACATTCAACTACCACCACACACCATACAGCCACCCACATTCAACTACCACCACACACCATACAGTCACCCACATTCAACTACCACCACACACCATACAGTCACCCACATTCAACTACCACCACACAGCATATAGTCACCCACATTCAACTACCACCAGCATACAGTCACCCACATTCAACTACCACCACACACCATACAGTCACCCACATTCAACTACC
The DNA here is from genome assembly GCA_032716605.1 of Paralithodes platypus. Classification (NCBI taxonomy): domain Eukaryota; kingdom Metazoa; phylum Arthropoda; class Malacostraca; order Decapoda; family Lithodidae; genus Paralithodes; species Paralithodes platypus. The sequence continues at coordinate 54,513,248 of CM064523.1, read as the reverse complement.
ACCACACATCATACAGTCACCCACATTCACCCAATACTACCATCAACTACCACCACACCATACAGTCACCCACATTCAACTACCACCACACACATACAGTCACCCGCATTCACACCACATCAACTACCAGTCACCCACATTCAACTAACACCACACACCATATAGTCACCACATTCAAACCACACCACACCATAACTACCACCACCCACAATTCAACTACCACCACACCATACACCCACATTCAACTACCACCACACACAATACAGTCACCAGCATTCAACTACCACTACACACCATACAGTCACCAACATTCAACTACCACCACACATCAGTCACCAACATTCAACTACCACCACACATCAGTCACCAACATTCAACTACCACCACACATCAGTCACCCACATTCAACTACCACCACACACCATACAGTCACCCACATTCAACTACCACCACACATCATACAGTCACCCACATTCAACTACCACCACACACCATATAGTCACCCACATTCAACTACCACCACTCACCATAAAGTCACTCACATTCAACTTCCACCACACACCATACAGTCACCCACATTCAAATACCACCACACACCATACAGTTCCCACATTCCTCTACCACCATACACCATACAGTCACCCACATTCAACTACCACCACACACCATACAGTCACCCACATTCAATTACCACCACACACCATACAGTCACCCACATTCAACTACCACCACACACCACACAGTCAACCACATTCAACTACCACCACACACTATACAGTCACCCGCATTCAACTACCACCACACACCATACAGTCACCCACATTCAACTACCACCACACATCCTATAGTCACCCACATTCAATTACCACCACACAACATGCAGTCACCCACATTCAACTACCACCACACACTATACAGTCACCCACATTCAACTACCACCACACACCATACAGTCACCCACATTCAACTACCACCACACACCATACAGTCACCCACATTCAACTACCACCACACACTATACAGTCACCCACATTCAACTGCCACCACACACCATACAGTCACCCACATTCAATTACCACCACACACCATACAGTCACCCACATTCAACTACCACCACACATCATACAGTCAACCACATTCAACTACCACCACACACTATACAGTCACCCGCATTCAACTACCACCACACACCATACAGTCACCCACATTCAACTACCACCACACATCATACAGTCACCCACATTCAACTACCACCACACAACATGCAGTCACCCACATTCAACTACCACCACACACTATACAGTCACCCACGTTCAACTACCACCACACACCATACAGTCACCCACATTCAACTACCACCACACACCATACAGTCACCCACATTCAACTACCACCACACACTATACAGTCACCCACATTCAACTACCACCACACACCATACAGTCACCCACATTCAACTACCACCACACACTATACAGTCACCCACATTCAAATTCCACCACCACATCAATCAGTCACCCACATTCAACTACCACCACACACCATACAGTCACCCACATTCAACTACCACCACACACCATACAGTCACTCACATTCAGCTACAACCTCATAGCATACAGTCACCCACATTCAACTACAACCACACACCATACAGTCACCCACATTCAACTACCACCACACACCATACAGTCACCCACATTCAACTACCACCACACACTATACAGTCACTCGCATTCATCTACCACCACACACAATAGAGTCACCCACATTCAACTACCACCACACAATATAGTCACCAACATTCAACTACCACCACACACTATACAGTCACCCACATTCAACTACCACCACACACCATACAGGCACCCACATTCAACTACCACCACACACCATACAGTCATCCACATTCATCTACCACCACACACCATACAGTCACCCACATTCAACTACCACCACACAATATATAGTCACCCACATTCAACTACCACCACACACTATACAGTCATCCACATTCAACTACCACCACACACCATACAGTCACCCACATTCAACTACCTCCACACATCATACAGTCACCCACATTCAACTACCACCACATATCATACAGTCACCCACAATCAAATACCACCACACACAATAGTCACCCACATTCAACTACCACCACACACCATACAGTCACCCATATTCAACTACAACCACACACCATACAGTCACCCACATTCAACTACCACCACAGATCATACAGTAACCCACATTCAACTACCACCACATACCATACAGTCACCCACATTCAACTACCACCACACACCATATAGTCCCCATATTCAACTACCACCACACACCATACAGTCACCCACATTCAACTACCACCACACACCATACAGTCACCCACATTCAACTACCACCACACATCATACAGTCACCCACATTCAACTACCACCACATACCATACAGTCACCCACATTCAACTACCACCACACACCATACAGTCACCCACATTCAACTACCACCACACATCACACAGTCACCCACATTCAACTACCACCACACACCATACAGTCACCCACATTCAACTACCACCATACACCATAAAGTCACTCACATTACCACACACCATACAGTCACCCACATTCAACTACCACCACACACCATACAGTCCCCATATTCAACTACCACCACACACCATACAGTCACCCACATTCAACTACCACCACACACCATACAGTCACCCACATTCAACTACCACCACACACTATACAGTCACCCACATTATACTAACACCACCACATCAATCAGTCACCCACATTCAACTACCACAACACACCATACAGTCACCCACATTCAACTACAACCACACACCATACAGTCACCCACATTCAACTACCACCACACACCATACAGTCACCCACATTCAACTACCACCACACACTATACAGTCACCCGCATTCAACTACCACCACACACCATACAGTCACCCACATTCAACTACCACCACACATCATACAGTCAACCTCACTCAACTACCACCACACATCAGTCACCCACATTCAACTACCACCACACATCATACAGTCACCCACATTCAACTACCACCACACACCATACAGTCACCCACATTCAACTACCACCACACACCATAAAGTCACTTACATTCAACTTCCACCACACACCATAGTCACCCACATTCAAATACCACCTCACACCATACAGTCCCCACATTCCTCTACCACCACACACCATACAGTCACCCAAATTCAACTACCACCACACACCATGCAGTCACCCACATTCAACTACCACCACACACCATACAGTCACCCACATTCAATTACCACCACACACCATACAGTCACCCACATTTAACTACCACCACACACCATACAGTCAACCACATTCAACTACCACCACACACTATACAGTCACCCGCATTCAACTACCACCACACACCATACAGTCACCCACATTCAACTACCACCACACATCAGTTACCCACATTCAACTACCACCACACACCATACAGTCACCAACATTCAACTACCACCACACATCAGTCACCAACATTCAACTACCACCACACATCAGTGACCAACATTCAACTACCACCACACATCAGTCACCCACATTCAACTACCACCACACACTATACAGTCACCCGCATTCAACTACCACCACACATCATACAGTCACCCACATTCTACTAACACCACCACATCAATCAGTCACCCACATTCAACTACCACCACACACCATACAGTCACCCACATTCAACTACCACCACACACCATACAGTCACCCACATTCAACTACCACCACACACCATACAGTCACCCACATTCAACTACCACCACACATCATACAGTCACCCACATTAAACTACCACCACATACCATACAGTCACCCACATTCAACTACCACCACACACCATACAGTCACCCACATTCAACTACCACCACAGATCATACAGTCACCCACATTCAACTACCACCACATACCATACAGTCACCCACATTCAACTACCACCAAACACCATACAGTCACCCACATTCAACTACCACCACACATCATACAGTCACCCGCATTCAACTAACACCACCACATCAATCAGTCACCCACATTCAACTACCACCACACACCATACAGTCACCCACATTCAACTACCACCACACACCATACAGTCACCCACATTCAACTACCACCACACACCATACAGTCACTCACATTCAGCTACAACCACACATCATACAGTCATCCACATTCAACTACACCCACACACCATACAGTCACCCACATTCAACTACCACCACACACCATACAGTCACCCACATTCAACTCCCACCACACACTATACAGTCACCTGCATTCATCTACCACCACACACAATAGTCACCCACATTCAACTACCACCACACAATTTAGTCACCAACATTCAACTACCACCACACACTATACAGTCACCCACATTCAACTACCACCACACACCATACAGGCACCCACATTCAACAACCACCACATACCATACAGTCACCCACATCCAACTACCACCACACACCATAGTCACTCACATTCAGCTACAACCACACATCATACAGTCACCCACATTCAACTACCACCACACATCATACAGTCACCCACATTCAACTACCACCACACACCATACAGTCACCCACATTCAACTACCACCACACACCATACAGTCACCACATTCACTACCACCACACCATGCAGTCACCCACATTCAACTACCACCACACACCATACAGTCACCCACATTCAACTACCACCACACACCATACAGTCACCCACATTCAACTACCACCACACACCATACAGTCACCCACATTCAACTACCACCACACACCATACAGTCACCCACATTCAACTACCACCACACACCATACAGTCACCCACATTCAACTACCACCACACACCATACAGTCACCCACATGCAACTGCCACCACACACCATACAGTCACCCACATTCAACTACCACCACACACTATACAGTCACCCGCATTCAACTACCACCACACACCATACAGTCACCCACATTCAACTACCACCACACACATTACAGTCAACCACTTTCAACTACCACCACACACCATACAGTCACCCACATTCAACTACCACCACACACTATACAGTCACCCACATTCAACTACCATCACACACTATAGTCACCCACATTCAACTACCACCACACACCATACAGATACCCACATTCAACTACCACCACACATCATACAGTCAACCTCATTCAACTAATACCACACCTCATTCAGTCATTGTATATTTGTTGAAGAAGTTGTGCACAATATTATGACGCTCAGACGACATATTGAATTATACCGGTGGTGCTTCGTTAGTGCTTCTAATTAACTGAAATATTAATTAAATATATTATTCAGTACCACAAAGTACGGTTCTGAATACTAATGCCAGAGAAATGATACACAATGCCCTTAGTAATTTACAGGAACCCACATTTCCATAAAACTCATAATTATATGTCTCTGTGATCTTCCTGTATTAGTTTTTCTCTCGAGTTTGACACACGTAAACAGTGTTGGTATGGTGCTTAAAATGCTGATTCTATTTTGGGTTACTGTCCTTTTAGTGTCCTACATGCTTGACGTAATTATTTCGTTCAGCGTGTTTAGTTAGCGACATATCCATGGAAAACTATAGAGTCAAGTATTAGAGGGTCTAGTTCAGATGTTTATATAGTACTAGGCTGCATAGAGAAGAGGAACGTAAAAGTGGGTTATACCATTCATAACGTACTGTTTCTCTTGATCTTCTCTCTTTCCATTTATCTTCAACTGTCCCTATAACCTTTCGTGATAACCTTCTAATTGGATGAACAATTAATGTTCTTTAGTTAGAGGGTTATACTGTATTATTCACCTGATGTTGATTGTTTTATTATTTCAACCTGGATATCACATCTGACGTAAAGTAATCATGGATCCAAGAATTGTCCCACCTGGATGTGTGGGTTGTTTTTGTACCGGTAATTTATTTATGTTTGCCTTTTATCTGTGTCTGTGTTTGTTTTTTTTGTTTTTTTTAATCTAAATATCTATATAATGATCAATGATATATCGCATTATCAATGAATTATGAGTAGATATGAAGTGGATGGAAGTGAGAGAGATGGAAGAGAGAGAATTAGAGGTTGAATGGCAACAGTTTAAGGAAGGAGTGAAAGCAAGTGCAGAGGTAGTATGCGGCAAAAGGAAAGTAGGAGGCAGAGGTATCAGGAAGGGAAGCGAGTGGTGGAATGATACGGTGAGAAAGGCAGTTGAGGAGAAGAGACAGTGTTTTGAGAGGGTTGTACAGGATGGTAGTGTTGAGGTATGGGAGAGGTACAAGGAGAAAGGGAGAGAGGCAAAACGGAAAATTAGAGAAGCGAAAAAAGATGCAAACGAAAGGTGGGGTCAAAGGCTGAGTGAGAGTTTTGAAGAACGAAAGAAGATATTCTGGAAGGAGGTAAATAAAGTAAGGAAAGGAGGACAAAAGAGGGAAGAGTCAGTGAAAGATGTAAATGGAGAATTACTAGTGGAACCAGTTGAAGTGAGGAAAAGATATGCTGAGTATTTTGAATCTTTGTTAAATACAAGAGATGGAAGAGAAGCAGTGATTGAAGTTGAGGTGGATGGAGATAGGGTACCCAGGCCACCCAGGTGGCAGGGAATGAATGAAAGGATTGAGGAAAATGAGGTGAAAGAAGCAGTGAAACAAATGAGAGTGGGAAAAGCAGAAGGTTTGGATGGTATTGCTGTGGAGTGTATAAAGAAGGGTGGAGATGTGATAATAGATTGGTTGGTGAGACTTTTCAATGTGTGCTTTGCTGTGTCAATGGTACCAATAGACTGGAAGAGTGCATGTATTGTGCCGTTGTACAAGGGGAAGGGAGATCGGCAGGAGTTTTCAAGTTATAGAGGTATTAGTTTATTGTCAGTGGTTGGAAAGCTGTATGGCAGGGTGTTGATAGAGAGGATAATAAAGTGTACGGAAGTTGCAATAGGAGAAGAACAGTGCGGTTTTAGGAGGGGAAGAGGGTGCGTGGATCAGATGTTTGCAGTAAGACAGTTATGCGAGAAGTATTTAGAGAAGCATAAGGAGATATTTTGGGCTTTTATGGACTTGGAAAAAGCGTATGATCGTGTGGACCGTGAAGCAATGTGGAAGGTGTTAAGGATTTATGAAATAGGAGGAAATTTGTTAGAAGCAGTTAAGAGTTTTTATGAAGGGAGCAGAGCATGTGTGAGAGTAGGAAATGGTGAGTTGAGTAATAGTTTGAGGTAAAGGTAGGTTTGCGACAGGGTTGTGTAATGTCACCATGGCTGTTTAATATGTTTATGGATGGTGTGGTGAGGGAGGTGAAAAGGAGAACTATGGGAAGAGGATTGGGTTTAGTAGGAAAGAATGGTAGAGATTGGGAGTTGAATCAATTGCTGTTCGCTGATGACACAGTATTGGTGGCGGATTCTGATGAGAAACTGCAGCGGGTAGTCAAAGAGTTTAGTGTGGTTTGTGGAAGGAGGAAACTGAAGGTGAACGTCAATAAAAGTAAAGTAATGGTGTGTAATAGGGGAGAGCATAGGTTGAATCTAGATGTGAGGCTGGATGGGGAAATATTGGAACAAGTAGAATGTTTTAAATATCTAGGAGGAACGATAAGCAGGAGTGGAGGTATGGAAGTGGAGGTAAAACAGAGTGTGTGAAGGAAGGAAGGTTTTCGGAGCAATGGGAAGTATGTGGAAGACGAGAAATCTCGGAGTGACAGTAAAAAGTGCACTGTATCAAGGAATTGTTGTGCCAACAGTGATGTATGGGGCTGAGACATGGGCTCTGAAGAAAAAGGAGAAAAGAGGGCTGGATGTGATGGAGATGAGCTGCTTGAGGAGTATGTGTGGAGTTACTTGTAGAGACAGATTGAGGAATGAAGAGATACGTAGGAGAGTGGGGCAGCAGGAACATTTGTCAGCCAGAGTGGACAGAAGGGTGCTGAGCTGGTATGGTCATGTCGAACGAATGGGAGATGAAAGGCTTACAAAGAGAATATGTGAGTCAGGTACAAGGGGAGATAGAAGGGCAGGAAGACCCCCATTGAGATGGAGAGACTATGTAAGAAAGGCTTTGGATGATAGAGGAATGACTATAGATCAGGCAGGGGAAGTGGTGGTGGACAGGAGTGAATGGAGAATGCTTGTGAATAGTTGAGTGAACACGTGGTCATTTGGAGTAAGGGGTCGGGCGCAAGTTGGACTAGATAATAGTCCATCAGGCGCCTGGCCCGGGGAGACGATTAATATGAAGGGTGCGCCTGGAAGTGTGGTGGGAGGGCTTGTGGCTTTGGCTCCGCTGCATGTCTGCCAGCCGAGATCGGAACCTCTCCGGCTGGTCGGGGGCCGGGGGAGTGCTGGAGCGACCTTGGTGACCCTGGTCTCTGGGTCTTCTCCTGGGTGACCTGGATGTGTGTGAGTTTGCACTTTTTATCAATGTTTATTTGTTGTTTTATGTTGTTTTTGTGTTTTCCCTGTTCTTGCTCTGTCTTGAGTCGGCTACCCCCAAAATGGGGATTGGGCCTGAGCATATAGATAGATAGATAGATGAATAGATTATATATATATCATATTTGTGTACCCTTTTGCCTAGGTCATTCATTCTACTTCCTTCCTACCACTTCCATCTCTACCTCCCCCCCCCCCCCCCACAATCCCAAGAGCAGGGCAGGGTAGGCTGGCAGAGGGGGAACGTGAGTTAAAACGTTTTTACCGTATATGTTGTTTATATGTATGTTTCAACGATGTGTTGCGCTTTGTAATTGACTCATTTGTCATAATGAGTAACTTGTCATTACACATAATCCAATAATGTATCCATCAATCTCTCCCATCTAGTCCAGCGTCATTCTCATTATTCTAGCATCACCTCTCTATGGACTCTATGACTCATCACAATTCATTGCCCTCTCTGGATTTATTACGATCACCACTGTCTAGAATGATTAAAATCACTATTATCTAGATGTATTATAACCACTCACTTATCAAAGCTCACTTATTAATCATCACCCACCTTCTTAGACTAATCATTAGTAATTGGACTCAATACAGGCCATCACACACTCATCTGGATTCATAATATCCTATCATCCATTAATCACCCTCTTTCCAGTTTCAGTAATGGCCTAGGTATGATATCTATAATCATCACACATCCACGCAGGTCATAAGTTTCCATCACCCATATTTACGGCCCATCACAAATCATAATAACTCTTCACTGACAAGTCCCAGTAACCAATAATAATCAGGATCATACTTCCACGGCCTGACACACGTTAATGAGTGTAAATACAGGTGACCATTTACATTGAATGTTATGGGACCGATGGCGCCATATTTATTTTATCCTGGCAAGCAATTATATTATTTGTTAGCTTATATATTACATGGAGATCAAAAGGTATAGACCGTTACCTTTGGTTTCCGACAGGTCCTTCCTAAACTGTATAACATAATCAATAGACTACAGTAGATCTGGACTGGACACGAAAATGGAACTTTACAGGAAGGGACCCAAAATCGGAAAACGAACCTCTAAGTTCGAACCTCTAAACCGCGAAAATGTGATATTTTCGCGGTTTCGAGGTTCGAACTTGGGGGTTCATTCTCCGATTTTGGGTCCCTTACTTCAAAGTTCCATTTTCGTGCCTAGTCCAGATCTACTGTAGTCTATGCATAGTCTAATGGTAGTCAGAATCCAAATATAGATTTAATTAAACTGAAAATAATGTAAGTATTGTCAAATGATAGCTGCCATTTGCTGGTAATGCCTGTTCAGCAATGTACTTGTCATTGCCTTATCCATGGATTTATCTATGTTCAATCATACGTTGACATGACATGACATGAATATAGGAAAAATTAGGTATACTATAATTATTACTAAATGCGTATTCGTAGTGCCGTATTTTAATTGCGTCTGATAATCTATTTAGTCTCGACCTATATATTGATGTATTCATATGTATGATTGTGAGTACTATGTCATAATTTAAGACAGTAGAATGTGTTTATATTAAATTATCTTTAAACTACGGGTACAACGATTGAGATGGAGAGATGGTGTACTACAAGCGTTGGGAGTTAGAGAGGGGACTGTAGAGCAGGCAAGCGAAGAGGTAATGCATAGGAATGAATGAAGAATTTTTGTGAATTAATGAGTGATAACGCTGTCGTAGGGAGAGGGTGTCGGGCGCCAGTTCGACTAGATAATAGTCTGTAAGGCGCCTGGCCCACGGAGCCGGTCTATGTTGTGAAGGGTCATGTCTGGAAGTAAGGTGGGCGGCTTCACTGCGTGTCTGCCTGCTGAGACCGGAACCTCTCCGGGGGGTCTTGGATCTGGGTGTCTTAGTTGGAGTCCTCAAATGGTACTAGGTCTCTGGTTCTTCTCCTGGGCGAACTAGATGTGTGTGAATTTGGTATTTTGTTTGTGTATTGTGTTGTTCCTATTTGGGCTCTGTCTCGAGTCAGCCTCCCCTAGCTATGGGGTATGTGCCCCAGTATATTCATATGTATTGTATATTCGTAGCGACACTTTCATAATGTTCAAGATTATATCTTTTCATCATACATTCACCTGTTATATTGTTTTGTCCGAAAATATGAAACCAATTGGTTTTAAAATAAATAAGAAATGGTGAAATACTTAATTTGTTATGTAATGTAAAAACGAACAGTACTTATTTTGCCCTTGTATTTATTCATTAATAATTCCATGTATTATATACTGATAGCTACTTGAATTATCAACTCTGCGTAAGCAGAGTAGTATCGTCCCCCGTATAGTGGTACATGACGGCTGAAATGGCTGTATCTCTGTCTGTCTGTCTGTCCGATAACTCCTCCTAGAGACCTAGACCGTTCGACGGATTTTCACCAAACTTCACACAAACATTCGGTGCGTGAATGCGACGGTAATTAAAACAAGATTTTCTGAATTTGTGCAATAGTTATGATTTTAGGTCCAAAATATGGTTTTGCCCTCCCCCCCAACCACCCAACCAGCCCCCCTCATCCAGGCCCCCCCCCCCCCCCTCCCTCTCAGGAACCCCACTCCCCACTGGTGTATCGTTCATTTTGACTTATCCATGACAATTCTTGTTAATCCTTGTAAATAATAAGTTATGACTACTTTTCCTACATCTTTATTATAAAAAAAACTACAGTATTATTAGTGTCTGGAGTGGATAACAATATAAGTGGATATCTTTATGAAAGTAGTTTAAGGAAAAAATGGTTACATAAAAAACACGCCATAAATAGTGTGTGTGTGTGTGTGTGTGTGTGTGTGTGTGTGTGTCTGGTGTATAGACAGCTAGGGATTTGAACGAGAGAGAGAGAGAGAGAGAGAGAGAGAGAGAGAGATAACAATATCGAGAGAAAGAGTACGACCAATAGCGAGCGTAGGTCGAGGAAGCAGGAACATACAGTATGTGTGAGTTACCTTACTATCAGTTAACGACCCTAAGAGTTAGTTGCTATAACTCAGGTGACTTGAGTGTGGTGACAAAGTGCTGGGATCAGGAAGATGAAGAGGTGAAAAGGTAAATAGTGAAGAAAACGAAGACGAAGAATATAGTAAGTAAATTAAGTAATGAGAAAGATCTGAATAAACATTATACGGAATGAAAACTAGAATACAACAAAGGAATCCAGAATTTAAGATATACTGTAGGAAGATATACTGTAGGAAGATATACTGTAGGAAGATATACTGTAGGAAGATATACTGTAGGAAGATATACTGTAGGAAGATATACTGTAGGAAGATATACTGTAGGAAGATATACTGTAGGAAGATATACTGTAGGAAGATATACTGTAGGAAGATATACTGTAGGAAGATATACTGTAGGAAGATATACTGTAGGAAGATATACTGTAGGAAGATATACTGTAGGAAGATATACTGTAGGAAGATATACTGTAGGAAGATATACTGTAGGAAGATATACTGTAGGAAGATATACTGTAGGAAGATATACTGTAGGAAGATATACTGTAGGAAGATATACTGTAGGAAGATATACTGTAGGAAGATATACTGTAGGAAGATATACTGTAGGAAGATATACTGTAGGAAGATATACTGTAGGAAGATAGGATATTTTGATATAGTACAATAAAGGATGTGAACTTGTGTATGTACACGAACGTATGTGCATGTGTGTGCGTGTGCATCCGTGGGAACTTTGTGACTGAGAAGGTAAAGTTGCAAACCTTATGTTGTGTGGAAATGTTCCTTACAGTAATTTTGTTTTATGTGTGAGCTTGTGTGTGTGTTTGCGGTTTTAGTGATTTTATGGACTGTGTATGTTTAAATAATAGTCAACGATGTTTTGCTGGGTACTGTGCCGTCATATCTAGGTAACTATTAATACGTGTTCTACATGCTTTGATCTTGAATACATAATATTATTTTATAAGGTACCGTTCAATGCTGACCAATCATATTATATTTCACATGTCAATATTTGTAAATGGATTATTCCCTATAGCGCAATAATTGCGAACTATTATATGTGTAATGTCTCAGACAATGTATTGATTAAATTATTGAGATCTTATGACATGATGCTTTCCAATAAATTTCCAAATATACGAGAGGTTGAAATTAATGTTATAAGTATAATACAAATATAACGATAACGCGAAGACTTATGGCAATTGTTTCCGTGACGACCGAACAATTTCAGTATTGTAGTACGAACCTTTACTTATATCGTAAATTTAAGATTAACATCTTTATCGAGAATGCGTTATATATTATCATTTGCAACATATAACACATCTTCAATAGTAAATGCAACTACAATACATAGATAGTAGCCTACCGCCATTGTACAGTTGATGAAATATGTTAGGCAGCAGTGTCATGTTCCTAATATAAAGACCCGGGATTATTTGTTTCCTAATATACAACCATGACGTTCATGAAGTGTTTGTTATAATACACCTTAGTTTTTCATGTAGAAGGTAATGAATGTGGAAGTTATGTTAGAAGTATTTGGATAAGTTTGTAAGGGACATTTTTGTTATAGCTATCCGGTAATATTGCCTAATACGAGTTGTTCATGTTCCCTTATCTTATAGCTATATAGAACTTAGTCTATCTTCAGTTAACTGTAATAACTTACCTGGTTTATAGTCCATCGTGAACCTAGATAACTGTGTTACATCTCATTACTTCTGACTGAAACATGTGAACCAGCACAATATAGTACCTGTTTAATGTAACTGTGCAAACTAGCATGGGAGAACGGGAGTGCACCCGATGACTGGAAAACTGGCATAATAGTCCCCCTATATATAGAACGGAGAAATGGATAGGCGACGAGCAGGGAGGTTTTAGGAAGGGAAGAGGATGTGTAGATCATATTTTTACCCTGAATTGTGTTGTGGAGAAATATCTGGAGAAGAAACAAAAGGTGTATGTTGCCTTTATGGACTTTGAGAAGGCATATGACAGAGTGGATAGAGAAGGTTTGTGGAAACTACTTAGAATATACGGAGTAGATGGCAAGTTGCTGAAAGCAGTGAAGAGCATGTATGAGGGTGCAAAGGCGGCAGAAAGTGTGCAGAGTGAGCAGAGCGAGTTCTTTGACCTGCATGTTGGTTTGAAACAGGGGTGTGTGATGTCCCCGTGGTTGTTTACTGTATATATGGATGGAGTCATGAAAGAAATACTATCAAGAGCAGTGGATGTTGCTGTATCGCTGAAAAGGGAGGGAAATGATTGGAAGCTACCTATACTGCTGATTGCGGATGATACAGTTCTGATGAGTGATAATGAATGGGAGTTGCAGGGTCTGGTAAATGAGTTTGGAACAGTGTGCGAAAAACGGAATTTGGAGGTAAATACGGGGAAGAGCAAGGTTATGGTCTTCGAAATGGGTGAACTCACAGAGTGTGAGGTCAAGCTGAACGGTCAGGCTACTCGGCAGTGCGTTGAGTAAAGATGGGACTATGGATGATGAAGTGCGGGAGAGGGTGCAACAGGGGAAGAGGGTTGTAGGAACGCTGACAGCAGTAACAAGAAATAGGGTGGTCAGTATGGAAGTGAAGAAGTCCTTGCATGACAGTGTGGTAATCCCGACACTGACTTACGGAAGTGAAGCATGGTCGTTGGTTGAGAGACTCAGACCAAGAGTGAGAGCAGTGGAAATTTTTACTTAAGAAGTGCGTGGGGAGTTACATGGAGGGATAGACAGACTAATGAAGAAGTAAGAAGGAGGTGTGGTGTGGATGTAGATGTGCTGGAATGTGTGAAAAGGAACAAGTTGAGATGGTTCGGCCATATGGAACATATGGAAAGCGAGAGAATGACTAAGAGGGTGTACGAGAGCGAGGTGGAGGGACAGAGAGGGAGAGGTAGACCGAAGGAGAGGTGGAAGGATGGAGTGAGGAAGTATATGAATGAAGGCGGTGCTGGTTGGCGGGAGGGGCGTCGACTGACTGGGGACAGAGGTGCATGGAGGCGGTTCTTTCGTGGCCATCCCTTCGGGGATCACGGCGTCGGGCAATTGATAGATAGATAGAACAAATCACTAATAATCAAGGAAATTGAGGACCATTTTTGCTAACGACCAGATTGTTTACACATAACAACACCATACATACTCATCTCAAAATACATTGTAGATTTTATCTGCATTCGGTTTATGCGTTTTTTACCACCATGCACTCCCTGCTAGAGAGCTGGGCTAGGGTGGGTGCCCTGATGATCAAGGACAACAGTGAGTAATCGCTACAGATTGCTAGACCGTGCCATCCACCAACAGCACTGGTGTCTGCCAACCTGTCTGGAACCGTCGACCTCATGGTTTGCAGGCGAGTGCTCTACCAACCACGCTATGGCATGTGGCCTGTGTCACTTGATGTTAATTAATATACATTATTTGACTTCCTGAAATGTTTTATTATAAATGTTACCCTGGTAATATAACTAGTATATTGACTATTTAATATTATTTTAAATCTTTGACAATGTGAAATTAGTCTACTTTTCACAATAGTCATAGTTTTCACCGTTTAGATCAGCAAATGAGTTGCTTATCCGTGTGTGTGTGTGTAAGGTGTGTATCTGTGAGTGTGTATGTGTGGGTATGGTTGTGACTGTGTTCCTCTTGGCTGACTTGACACTGAACCAAACCAGTTCAGGTAATGACAAGAACTCGACAAAATACAAGGGTTCTCTGCGTCAGCTCTTTTGACAGATCCCTTTCGCCACCCTCCCCCCACCACCCTACCCGCCAGCCCGACAACCACTCTCTCTCCACCATCCTCTCCTTCCCCCGTCTAGTTGTGTTCTCTTTTACTGTGTTTTTGTTTTCAATTTATCGGTCTCTCTCTCTCTCTCTATCTCTCTCTCTCTCTCTCTCTCTCTCTCTCTCTCTCTCTCTCTCTCTCTCTCTCTCTCTCTCCCTTCGTCTTACCTTTTCACTATACCTCTTCTATGTGTGTTAATGTTTTTGAAGTAATGGGTCTCAAAAGAAAACTTGCAGGAAACCAATGTAAGATTGCTAGCTTACAAGAGCAACATCCCAAAAGGACCCGAGAGCAGAGAGCAAACAAAAAGCAAATAACCAAGTCACCCCTGCTAAACAACAACAGAACACCCTAGTTCTCCATGCTCTAAATTATCAAACCCCCACCTCGAGTGTGGGAAATTCTACAAGTGGCTCGCTTGGTGTAGTGACTAGCGTCTCGGACTTCCACCCAGAAGGCCCGGGTTCGCGCCCACTCTCGGCGCATTAAAGATTTTTCACAAGCACTGAGTCGTTACCATCCCTCATGAGCAAAGGGATGGGGTAGTAGTACAGGACCCCAATGGAAATACGCCTAATCGGCCTTATTGAGCTATCCTTAGCTAGCTTAGCATGCGCAAGCTTTAAGAACTATTATTATTATTATTATTATTAAGTGTGGGAAATATCATTGACCAATCACCTCCCACCTTTCGAACCAGGTCGACCAACCACAACTTAGCATTCCCGCTCTACCCGGATCTAAATTATAACGAGACCATGTTTATGCAAGTTGAGCATCAACGCCCCGAGGTATACAGACGGAAATGGATGTGAACAACAACAGCAAATACGACGGAGACATAGATGTCAGGACCTCCCTACCACGATACCTAGCAAGCAAGGGATAAACATATTCACCTCAGCTTCTAAATAAATGCTTATACATGTTTCGAGAGATTTCTCTATGAATAGGTGCATTAAACCTTAGTTAAGACTTTACTATTATACCTTGGAGGTAAACAATTATGTATATATCAAACCTCCAGGTTTAACCTATGTAATTCACCTCACAACTACCGCACAACGATTTTCCCCATACCCCTATGACTTCGAGACCTAAGAAACGAGAGTTAAGAATATAGCCGAATATTACCTCTAGAAAATTAGAGAGGAGTATGCAAAACCACACTATGATACTACTCTTAACCTACCAGGAGCAGAGTAGCTATTCAAGGTCGTGGCTTGTACCAGCCTGCCCCTACCCTACCTGGAGAGTGTACTACCTGAAGTCCTGCTCAAGGACGCCCTGCCTACCTGAAGCCTGGATCCTGAAGTACTACTCGAGTGACGCCCTGCAACCCTGAATTGCTGCTCCATGGACCTACGATCTACGTTGGCCAGACCTGTACTCTCTTCCTCAGCCCTCCAATTCCTACCCTAAGTGTCTCTATGTATCTTACGTTGTGTTATTGTTGTCGAGGTATAGGTATAAATATGTGGATTGTGTTGTGCTGATTTACTCAGAGATCTGTGCCTAAGATCCTAGATTGCGTATTGTGTTTATCCTTCTGCACCTTACTTAAAAGTTGTGTTAGAACTGTGTATAAGTCCTAGCCCTGTGATTTTGATTCATTTACCTTAAACCGTCTTACGCATACGTTATATAATTGTGTTCAGTTATTCACCTAGCCGCACTCTGACAGATTTACCTGTCCTGGTGGTGTAATGGTTAAGGTGGCAAAAATATGTGTGTGATAACCCGGGTTCGAATCCCGGTGGATCATATATACTTTAATTAATTTCATTGGGGGTGTGGTGGTGAGATTAATAAAAATAATATGTATTCTGCTATGTATTTTGTGAGTTGAGGTCGAAGTGTATTTCGTGATTTGATTTCCCTTCTTAAATATCACTACCTAGAACCTACGCCCAATTTCATAATTCATTTACCTCATAGTTAATAATTATAATTACCCCGTGAAATCTTATTTTCCTTACCAGCCTCCCTGATTTCGTTTTATGACTTAATCACCGTTGTAATTATTTTATGAATTAGTATTCACGTTCATTTGATTACCGATGTAAGTAATTTTGATTCTTCATGCTTATGAATTCTAGCATTGCATAGATTCTATTACTTGAGTTCACATCATTTTACATACGCTACGTATATTAGTGTATTTTTATTTAAAGATTCTGTTAACTCGTTCAGACCTCTTAAGAATACTGCAATAAGTATTTCTTTAGCATAACTTCGTCGTATGCGCCCAATTCCTTTTTATTATTAATGCAACATTGATTATCCTTTTACGCTAATAATTATAACCGTTTCCAGAGCATTCGTTTTATAACTTTATTTAGTTTATTATAACTTGTTCTCCAGTATAATTAATTAGAGTTATTCTATAGTTCATTCATAATTATACGCCAACTTTACATCTGAATTCCTCGGCTCGATTCGTTAATATTAAATACGATGTTTGACGTAAATATCAGATTCTAATCATAATTTCCTCAAATTAAGTTATCAACATAATCTTGTGCACAATTAATTTATTTATTTTCTGCAACCAACCTTAGGGAAATATTCTTAAAACTAAATCTGTAGTTGCACTAACTTTAAACTAAATTTCCAACATCGCAGTAAAGTAGACGACCTGACCATCTCTTTGTTGTGACAAAAGTCGCAACCCGTAGCCAGCCTACCTGGTCCACGCGCGAGCCCTCACGAGCGTTGCCCGCACTACCCGTGTATTTGTCTTTTTACTCTCAACTCACCCCGTGTCTCTTAACTCGAGATTTTAATTTCTTTCCTATTCTTTGTTACTTATTCACGGAAGACACTCGACTCACATCGATTGTTATTATTAAGGGTTGTGATTTACTATGTTCTTGTTTTACTTTTGTTGCTAATCTATTTATCTTATATATAACCACCCTGTTCATGATTTGATCATATTTCAGATTACAATTTATGCATCCTAGTGTATGTATTCTATTATATATTGTTGCTGATCCAGATCAG
This sequence comes from Paralithodes platypus, assembly GCA_032716605.1. Taxonomy (NCBI): domain Eukaryota; kingdom Metazoa; phylum Arthropoda; class Malacostraca; order Decapoda; family Lithodidae; genus Paralithodes; species Paralithodes platypus. The sequence continues at coordinate 54,494,897 of CM064523.1, read as the reverse complement.
AAGTCATCCCCGACTCCGAGTCTATATTCGAGAGCAGGAGATTGACATGATAATGTTGAGATGGTCTATGCCTCCTCAAGCTAGACATTACCTCGATTAAAAACCCATTTGATAAACTACATCAGTGTTATTATTAAGTTCTGCATTTTCCTTATTGAATACCTATTTTGTGATAATAAGAAAGTGTTCGGTGTGACCCTGTCAAGCTGTATTACTTAAGGTCTATAAGTCCATAATTAGATTTTTTGAAAGACTATATCACGAGTTATAAATATTATAACCCGACATAACAGTTTTAAGTGTTTATCGCCTATCTATCTTTTTCTCCTGATATTGAATTTGTTGTGTCCATGTCTTGAATATATACTTACTATAATTGTTGTAAATATCGGTGTTAATGCGTGTATGTGCAGGCCTGTTTGTGTTTGGGAGTAGATGTTTTGCCTACCTTTCCAATATGACTCTCCAATTTATTTTAATGCCCTTACATGCTTATAATGTTTATATTATAATCCTACGTTTCTCAACTTCTCTCTCTCTCTCTCTATATATATATATATATATCAGTGATGGGTTTGTTCTTAGGGAACCTCAAGTAACAGATGAAGAGGATACACAGGGCATCCATCCTTACTTTGAGAGCTCGTATTGTGCTCCCAATGTAGCCATTTTTTGCAAAATGGACAGGTAAATTTATAAACGATGGATGAGCGAAGTTCAGTGGGAAGTCTATCTTTATAGTGAAACAGGGATCGAAGCTTAAATTCATTCTTGTGAATTATTTTAAAATTGATATGAGGGAAGAAATTAGGTAATTTGTTGTTCAGTAATCTTTCTATTTTTTCTGATACCTTTCCAAGAAAGGGTAAACTAATATATAAATCCTCCTTTTTAGCAGTGAGCACAGGTTGTCTAGGTTGGTACAATTTATTTAGGAAATTCCTCAATTGCTTGTTGAAGAGGTCACTGGTGAAGCCATTATTAATAAAACAGTCTCTAAGGAAGGATATCTCGCAGTGAAAATGGCTGTATGTCAAAGTCAAGTGGTACGCCCTGTGAAGAAGGGTTTTAATTGCATTAATTTTGAATCTGAGTGGACAGTAGCTAAAGAAGCTAATACCGAGACCGGAAAAGGTGGGTTTTCTAAAGATTGAGATAACAAGTATGTCATTAACTTTGGTAAGTAGAAGGTCGAGGAATGGCAACGTGTTATTTACCTCGTTTTCGCTAGTGAATTTTATATTTTTGTGCTGTTTATTTAGGTAATTTAGAAACAAGGGGTATGACTTTTATCTTTAAAGACCAGCAGGGTGTCGTCGACATATCTACGGTAGAGGATAGGTTTGAAAGTGGGAGGGCAGTTGTCTAGCCAGATTTGCTCCCAATAACATAGGAAAACATTCGCTAAAGTACTGCCTAGTGGGGATCCCATCGCTACCCCATCAGTTTGTTTATAGATTTGGTTATTAAATATGAAATGGCAATCTTGTACGCATGCTGATAGAACGTTTCTGAAGAAGGATTGACTCATACCCATAAAAGTCTCAGATTGGTTGAACAAAAGTTTGACACAAAGGTTCAAAGTTTCAGTTAAGTGAATAAGGAGGTTATATCAAAGCTACATAGGTATGACGAGGGAGGTAATTTGTAGGTTGGCTACCGGTGTCGAATTTAAGTCTGTTGCCCAATTTATTCGCAATGTTGCCTGTAAGGAATTCTATGGCTTTATATCTCAAAATGTCTTCTCCCTCATATTTACAAAAAATTATATAAATATCCTCAAACAACTTGGTAAGAAAGAAGACCTAGTGGTCTGTCGTCCCGACAAAGGTAAAGGAGTTGTGTTACTCAACAAAGATGACTATTTCCCAAAAATGTACGACATCCTGAGAGACGTTTCCAAATTTACTAAGCTAATTCAAACTGATATTTTCGAACTAAGCCTTAAAATCGAAGATCGAATAAATAGATTACTTAAATGTATGGTATATTTAAATACAGTCTCGGAGCAATTAGCTAATGCTATGAAGCCTACAGGTTCATCCTTGGCATATCTTTATGGCCTCCCTAAGATCCATAAGACCACTGTCCCTCTTCGACCCATTCTTGCCGCATATACTACTGCCTCTTATAAGCTTTTATAAGCTTGATAAATTTTGCTCCCAACTTTTATCAGCGTTCACTACGAACGATTATACCCTTAAGAACTCCTATGAATTGTTCACATCCCTCTCAAACTACAAATTACCTCCCTCGTCATACCTATGTAGCTTTGATATAACCTCCTTATTCACCAACGTCCCCTTAACTGAAACTTTGAACCTTTGTGTCAAACATTTGTTCAACCAATCTGAGACTTTTATGGGTATGAGTCAATCTTTCTTCAGAAACGTTCTATCAGCATGCGTACAAGATTGCCATTTAATATTTAATAACCAAATCTATAAACAAACTGATGGGGTAGAGATGGGATCCCCACTAGGCAGTACTTTAGCGAATGTTTTCCTATGTTATTGGGAGCAAATCTGGCTAGACAACTGCCCTCCCACTTTCAAACCTATCCTCTACCGTAGATATGTCGACGACACCCTGCTGGTCTTTAAAGATAAAAGTCATACCCCCTTGTTTCTAAATTACCTAAATAAACAGCACAAAAATATAAAATTCACTAGCGAAAACGAGGTAAATAACACGTTGCCATTCCTCGACCTTCTACTTACCAAAGTTAATGACATACTTGTTATCTCAATCTTTAGAAAACCCACCTTTTCCGGTCTCGGTATTAGCTTCTTTAGCTACTGTCCACTCAGATTCAAAATTAATGCAATTAAAACCCTTCTTCACAGGGCGTACCACTTGACTTCGACATACAGCCTTTTTCACTGCGAGATATCCTTCCTTAGAGACTTTTTTTTATTAATAATGGCTTCAGCAGTGACCTCTTCAACAAGCAATTGAGGAATTTCCTAAATAAATTGTACCAACCTAGACAACCTGTGCTCACTGGTAAAAAGGAAGATTTTTATAATAGTTTACCCTTTCTTGGAAAGGTATCAGAAAAAATAGAAAGATTACTGAACAACAAATTACCTAATTTCTTCCCTCATATCAATTTTAAAATAATTCACAAGAATGAATTTAAGATTCGATCCCTGTTTCACTACAAAGATAGACTTCCCACTGAACTTCGCTCATCCATCGTTTATAAATTTACCTGTCCATTTTGCAAAAATGGCTACATTGGGAGCACAATACGAGCTCTCAAAGTAAGGATGGATGAGCACAAGGGTCAGTCCAGTAGAACCGGCCTCCCCATCAGTAACCCTCTTCATTCAGCCGTGAGAGAGCATTGCTACGGTTGTAACCTTGCTGTAAGCTATACAGATTTTAGCATTCTTGACTCCTGTAATACCGGTAACCTTAGAATTTTAAAGTCTCTATATATTTTTAAAGAAAGACCCCCCCCCCCCTTAATAACTGCCTTTCGGCAGCCCCTCTACATATCCATTGTGATTAAATATTTCCCAGTGTAGCTATGTTGAGGCTACATTAAATATTTCCCAGTGTAGCTATGTTGAGGCTACATTAAATATTTCCCAGTGTATCTATGTCGAGGCTACATTTTTAGTTATAATATACTCGCTTTTCGCGATTTTATTTTTAAATATTTGCTATATGTTTTATTATTGTTTTCTAGAACACTGAAGATGACACACGAGTGTCGAAACGTTTGTCTGACTGCTAAATAAAGTACTGGCCCCCCCACCTGGTCATCATTTTTATCCTGCACCATGCTGTTTGCTGCTACCCTGTGTATCCTCTTCATCTATATATATATATATATATATATATATATATAATTATATATATTTATATATAATTATATATATTTATATATAATTATATATAAAATATTTATATATACATACATATACATATAGTATAATATATACAGTATATATACAGTGTATATACCGTATATATATATATATATATATATATATATATATATATATATATATAATTGTGATAACTTACAAAAGTAAAAATTATCGTAAACATGACATGCAAGTGATGACGAGTCTTAGGGAAGGAGAACGAGAAGTTATGGAATATTAAAGGTGTGAGTTTTGATGACGATGGTGTTGTGGGGTGGTGGAGTGGTGGTGATGGTGCAAGTGGTGAACGTGAGGGTGTTGGTTTGAAGGTGTTGGCAGTAATTGAAGTGGTAAGGATGTTTTTGGTGTTGGTAATGGTGATGGTGTTTGTGAAAATTATATATTGGCGAGAAAAGTAGATAAGTGTGTGTGTGCCATTCTATCTTACTCCATTTCTAACCAACTATTGCAAAGAATACAAACAAATCGTAATGATTGAAGTGAAAAGACAGGGACGAGGAAAATGAATGATGATGATGATGAGGAGGAGGAGGGACAGGAAGGTAGATGGGGAGGGAAGGCTAGAACAAGAGCAAGCACATATGGAAATTGAGAGATGGGAGTAGAAGGGCTCTCTCTCTCTCTCTCTCTCTCTCTCTCTCCTTCCTACATTACTACCCAGCCACAGGAAGGTTGGGACGACCTTTCACCACGCGAGGGGTACAATGTATTTTTGGTGTACCTTGTAAGGGGAAGGGGGTCTTGATATGGTGAAAGCAAGAACAAAGATAACACGGATATGAAAACTTGAAGACATAACATATATATCTATATACTGAAGGCATGTAGAAATAATGAGTAGAAGAGTTACTGGGAATGGTGGAAACAAGTGAAAGAAAAACATAACCAAACATACAGAAACAAACTAAGTGCCACAGTCAAACTGACTGACAAGGCACACGGAAAAAATACGGACAAAAAGGGGGTGAACAGTTGAAAAGAAAATAATAACTTCTTAGGCAAGAGTGACGGAGAGAAAGAAGAATTGTTGCAGCAATGTATCTAGTAATGGAACCATGATATAAACACTGACGATCCGCCACCACACCAGGCTACATTTTGGTATTTTGGTCTACCTGGAAAAATATGATGGTGTCAACACAAGTGAAGCTAAGCAAGTGGTGAGGTAGCGCTGGGGTTGTTGTATAAAGTAGTGGAAACATGAGACAGGTATTACACATACAACAGAAACACAGACATAAATAAGTCAGGTTACTTTCAAGGTATGTTGGTCATCCTGGAAAGAATATTGACGATGGAAGCAAAAATAAAGAATTCGAAAATATACGGACAAAAATGAGAAACACGAAAAAGGTGAAGGGGTGGAAAAGTTGCTGTGTTTGGTAAAACATCAAGAATCCCGAGAGAGAGAGAGAGAGAGAGAGATAAGGGATGGGCTAGGTAAAAGAAGCGGATAAAGATTTAGATTAATCGAATAAGGGGAGAAATTGTGGAGGATATTGAAGAGGCGGATGGAGACACAAATTAATGATGGCAGTGAATTAAAACCTAGAAAATTATATGCAGAACATTGAGTGGGTGGAGGAAGGAAATTGTTGTGGGGATGTGGGGTTATGTATTATATATAGATTAAAATAGATTTTTTTTATTTTCGGCAGCCTATACTCATTACAAAATGAGAAATAAATGTGTTATTGTTTACAACCTTTGTGGGAAATTGTTTCAGGTAAAATGTGATCACTCACAATATAATGTGATAAAACACGAACAAATTAAATTGTCCGAACATAGAAGAGGTAACGGTGCAGACAAAATAATTATAGGAACAAAAACGATTATTAAGGAAAATGGAAAGGGTCAATAGCTAAGCAGCAACAAGGATAATGAATGGAACAACTGGAGGTAACTGAGGAAATAAGAGATCAAGCAAGATGACAAAGGAAGATATTGATAATGAAGTGGAAGTTAAAATAAAGACCAGTTCAGAAAGGAAAACACAAATAAGATATAAGAAAACGGGAGCAAAAACAGCGGAGAAAGGTGGAATTGGTTGTTTTAGTAGGAGATGGTGAATTATGGGCACCGGACGACACCAAATGTCTGGTTTGTACTCTGTGGGGTCTCGGGGAGAGGTAGTACCCTACGAGAGGCAAAATATTAATAAGAAAACTGCAAACAACTTTGCCTTTTAGAATATACGGGGTAATAGATAAATATCGAAAGGAGAAGCAATTCAGGCATACACAGCGATTTGGGTTTTCTATTACTAAAACAAACAAACAAGCATAATGACATAACAAAAAAAATAACAAACTCGATGATAAGATTTACTTTCAAAACACATGCGGGGATAAGTGCTCCAAGTGAAAATGGAGCAAAACCTTGCATATATAGTCTGCCCCAGAGAGAAAAGTGTGTGTGACTGTTATCATTGGTAAAGTGTGTGTGACTGTTATCATTGGTAAAGTGTGTGTGACTGTTATCATTGGTAAAGTGTGTGTGACTGTTATCATTGGTAAAGTGTGTGTGACTGTTATCATTGGTAAAGTTCCCTGGTTCTTATCTTTCTGGTGGTGGTTGACTGACACACAAACCATTATTGTTGTGTGACGGTGTTGTGTTATTAGCGACAAGTTGCTGCAACACAACTCCAACCCGAGGAAGCTGTAGGCACCAGCCGAACAGGGCGGTACTCCCGGGGAGTGCTAGCTGGCTGCTGGTACTCCTGTTTCACCACCGAGCCTCCCTAGCTGATCCTTTATGTGCCTCATCAATATTGAGGGCAACCCCAGCCTGCCCTCCAAAACACTTTTTCATCCTATCAATACGTTATACTACAAACACCTTACATATTACACTATCTGCCTTCCAAAAACGTATGACAAAATCATGACACGCCTCGGAGCCCCCAGGGGACCAGAAATGCCCCCCTTGGTTTGGACCCTTTCAACGTCTCCCCTAAATGCTCTGAACCACTACCTTCTACTCTTACTATTTATTTCTGCATCATTCGTGGCCTTTCCTCTAACTCCCACTCGGTGGAAAACCACCTCTTCTCTGCCAACCCTGATCTTCTCTTTCTCACTGAAACTCAGTGAGACTACTGACAGAAAACCCTTCTCTGTATCCTCATACATTTCTAACCTCAGTTTCAAGACAAAGGTGGATGTTACGTATATGGGTGCAACAATCTCGCTTTCTCTTGTGTTCCAACTTGGACTCTTCTGAATTCTCAACTCTCTAGCTAAAGCTTTCTTGTCACTCTCAAACAAAATATTTCTGCGCTGTTCATCTCTCCCCTAATTGTTATACCGAGGGAATATGAAGCCGCCCAGGGTAACCAACCACCCGCAGACCTCGGGAAATACCAGGGCGACCCCAGCCAACCTACACACCAGAACCGGACACACACCTACAGCCAGGGGCACAGATGACAGGCTCAACCCAAATCCAACCCCGTACTGCACCAGAATCACCAGAGGCATCGTCGACCATTGGGGACACATAATAACGAAGTTCGTCCTTCAACCGTTCTCGCTCAAGCGAAACGGGGGAAATATAGACAAATCTCCCTGAAGACAGGAGTGCCAACCCCTCACCAGCACCTAGAGGCTTACAGGTTGGCCTTCAAGGGGGCTCGGAAGCGGCAGGGGGACTCGCACGTGTCATGTGCCAGGAACCTGCGCGATACTCTAGCTAAGTGGCTGCATTCAGAGTTGGCTGGTACTTTTGAGGCGGCCTGTGAGGTTTGGCTGATGGAGCAGTTTACAAGCATAGTTGAAAAGGACATTGGGGAAAAATTAAAAGAAAAGCGGTTTAAATCATTAAGGGAAGCAGCAGTTTGGGCTGATGACTTTGCACTAGCCCAGCGTGGCAGTGGTAAGGGGAGCATTGGTGACAGAAGAAACTGACCTGTGCACCAAGCAGCCACAGTATCAGCTCACCCATCATCACCCAAAGGTACCACAAATAAGACACAAAATTATACCAAGGCTGACAACCGGCAAGCTTCTACAGAAGTGAGATGTTATTTTTGCAAGCAAGTGGGTCATATTAAACCTCATTGTGCTAAATGGAAGGCTACCTAGGAACCCAAGGCTGTCCAGTTGGTGGCGACACTAGGGGAGGTGCCTGTGAAAGGCAAGCCAGGTACTGGTGAGTTTGGGGGGCAGTGTTGGCCAGTACGAAGCAGCGTAGCAAGCACTTTGCCGCCCCAGATTGTATCACCACCTGAGCATAACCAGACTTCCCCTGATTGGTGTCAGCCATTCATACATGATGAATTTGTACGGGTTGGGGAGCAGACTTACCCTGTCAAGGTGTTTAAGGATACTGGTGCGCAACAATCCATGTGTCGCAACCTGACGGGGGGACCTATTAGCACAGGAAGGTTTGTAATGTGCAGGGGAATCAACAGTGAACAATTTTGTGATTTAGTCACGGTGACCCTAGAGTGCCCACTTTTGACTGCCGAGTGTAAGGTGGCCATGGTGGACACTCTGCCAGTTGAGGGGGTGGACTTTTTGCTCAGGACTGACTTGGCAGGGGATGTAGTTTTCCCACCTCCTATAGTTGTCGCTGAGGCTGTTTTTTGTGCCCCCTGGTGGTGGTTGTTTGCAAGAAGATAACATGGACTCTATCTACCCTGTTGGTGCAGTGACCCAATCAGTGGCACATTTGGCACAACAGGTGGACGATTTAGTGGATGCGGGGGCCAACCGTCATGAGTGAGGGCCATCCCATGATGCACTACTAGATGACACTGGTCCGGAGACAGCTGTGGGCTTGGCTGACCCCAGTGAGGCTACCGAGACTAGGAGAGGTGACCTAGTGCCGGACGAGGAGTCTGACATAGCGATACCGACTCAACCTTCTGATATTTTTGAGAGGTCAGAGGTAACTGCCTTGATGGAGCTACCTAGAAACAAACTGAGCAAGTTGCAGCAAGAGGACCCCAGTCTGGGCCTCCTGTTTAAGGGGAGATTTCCACTAGGGGGATATTTTGTTAGACCCATTTCTCCCTCATGCTTAGCCCCATTGCTTTTGAGATTTTAAGATGTTTGCCCCATTAGTTTGGCGATTTTAAGAACTTTTGCCCCATTTCTGTCAATCTTAAAGATTTAGGTGTTGATTTTTCCCTGGCGAGCGATAGCGAGCCTGTAATTTAAGAGTAACTGGCCTTCGGCCAGGACATTTTTCTACCGAAAAATGTACACATTTATCTTGAAAGGGGGTCTAGGGGGTGTAATTTTAAGCTTGATGGAGGTATAGTGAACAGACTAAAAACCTCCCCTTAAGAAGGTTGGTACGACTGGTGGGAAGAACGGTCAAGCACAGAACTTTATTTTAAAAGGGGCATTGTTGTATCGGCAGTGGACGCCGGATACGAACTCAGGTTTGGGGGAGGAGCAGTTAGTGGTGCCTGCCCAATTCAGGGAGGAGCTGGTTAAGCTAACGCAGGTGGCACCACTGGCGGGTCATTTAGGGGTATGTGAGACTACTGATAGGCTACATTCTAATTTTTGGTTGCGTAATATGCATGCATCGGTGGCTTCTTTTTTGATGTGTCATATTGGTAAATATAGTTGGAGAACCCCACCCAGGAATACCCGTGGCACCTTTGCTCCCTACACCTGCAGTTGAACCGCCATTGACTTGTGTCATAGTTGACATGGTTGGTCCCTTATTACCCACCAGTTCGGGAGATAAATACTTGCACACTTTAATTGATACTACCACTAGATACCCGGAGGCTATCCCGGTTAGCAGTATCAACTCGAAGATGAGAGACCATTGTAACAAACAGGTTAAATCTAGGGTGTTCAAGGTGGGCGACGAAGCTTTGGCAAGGCTGTCAGTTCAGGGTCGACCCATGGCTGCTAAGTTTTGTGGTCAGTATCAGGTCATTAAGCAGATTGGTGAGGTTGACTATGTAATAGATACGCCCGACCGTCGCATAGCCTCCTGATGCTGCCCTATTCAAATGCAACAGCCCTACCATAGACCGAGTGCATATGGCCGTGGCGCTTAAGGAGGTGATTCTGTGCAGGCAAATGTATCCGCAAGGAATGCAGGGGTGCGCATGTATGGTATCGGCGAGGAAGCCTTGGCACTTATAAACTGTGAGAGTGACTGCACAGGTGGTACAGATTGTTCCTCTCATGACCTGGCTGTATTAGGGACGGAGGAGGAGAAGGAGGGAGACTATAGTTTAGACGTTAGAGGCTGCGGTCCCGGCGGGGTTGTCGGAGGGCAATGAGTATGTTGTTCTTCGAGATAAGTTGCAACCTCTTGTTCCTAAGTGCCAACAGGAGTTGTTTACTAGGCTGTGGCAGTACTTCCGCATGTTTGTTGATTCTCCAGGCCTGATGTCCGGGGTGGCACCCAACATAGAGGCTGGAGACAGTGCAAAGCTCAAGTTGGCTCCCTACCGTATAAATCCTGCTCGACAGCCTGTCTTAGAAGCAGAGCTGGACTACATGTTGGAGAAAGATCTGAGGGATAAGGGATATCGTGAGTGGTCTGGCCAGTGACTTTGCAACCTGAGCAGAGTGGCAAGATCCGTTTTTGTGTTGATTGCAGTAGTGTTAGTGCATTATCCCAGACAGACACCTATCCATTACCCAGAGTTGACGATCCCATAGACCGCATCGGGGCTGCCTCGTTTATCACTAAGGTTTTTTTTTTTTTTTTTTTTTTCTATGTGATTGAGGGAGGCAAAAGGCATAACTGCCTATAGCGAGTGCCTCCCCCATAGTTGAAAGAGTGACAGGGCCAAAATCAAGGGACGTTCGAGCCAAAATGCCTGGACACACGGAGTTTGAAGCAATTTAAGTCATAGGAAGAGGGAAAGACTGATTCTGGGAGAGAGTTCCAGAGCTCAGCTGTTGAGTAGAAGAAAGTTTGAGAGTAACGTTTCACTCTTGGGTTGGAGAGTTGCACAGAGTAGGGGTGGGATTGAGTTGCAAGACGGGTACCACGTGCCCTACGTAAAGGAGGTGGTATGCACTGGGATAGCTCTGAGGAACACTGATTATTATAGTAGCGATAGACTAGCGAGAGAGATGCAACATTGCGGCGGAGAGAGAGAGATTGCAGAGAGTTGGTGAGTGGATGGGAGTTAATGATACGAAAGGCCTTCCTTTCAACTTTGTCTAGGAGAGCAGTGTGAGAGGAACCTCCCCACACATGTGAACAATACTCAATACAAGGGTGCACTATGCCCCTGTACAGAGCAAGAAGCTGTACAGGGGAAAAGAACCCCCTAAGGCGGTTGAGCACACCCAGCTTCTGGGAGGCTGCCTTAGCAAGACTGGTAATATGGTCCTTCCAAATGAGAGCAGAAGAAAAAGAGACACCAAGAATATTGAGAGAAGATGAAGGGTTGATTTTTGTATTGTTGAAGAATAAGGATAGTCCGCTGGGAGATCCTGACGGGTAGATAGATGGAGAAATTGGGTTTTGGAAGCATTAAAGTTAACAAGGTTTTCTCTGCCCCAATTGGAAATAGTATTTAGATCAGAATTTAAGAGTTCTATGGCTTCATTACGTTTGTCGTTGAGGGATTGCTGGCTGGGGCGTTCTGAAAAACTAATGGAGTAGTGCAAGGTTGAGTCGTCTGCGTATGAATGGATGGGAATTAAGGTACAGTTAAGGAGATCATTTATAAAAATTAGAAAGAGAATAGGAGATAGGACAGAGCCCTGAGGAACACCGGACTTTATAGAGTGAGGAAGTGAACAATGGCCGTCCACAACCGCGGTGGAAATAGTGATAGGTTATTGGCAGGTCCCGTTGCCGGAGAGAGCGTAGAGAAGTGCCAGTCTTGTGATGGACTGGGCAGTTTATCAGTGTCAGGTGATGTTTTGCTGCCAGAACACAGTTTGGATGTGTGGCATGTTAAGGGCACTGATAATGCTATGGCTGATTGTTTGTCATGGGAGGGTATGTTTTAAGGAGAACCCTTGCCGTTCAGTTGGTGTTGGTGTAGCCTCCTACTTTGGTTTGATTAGCATTTTTACGTCTGGTGCTTGTTGGTTGTCGTATGTAGCCCAGCGTAGGGTTGTAAAGTAGGAGTTGCTGTGTTGCTGTATAGAAGAAAATATTTAAATACAAAAATATAAAAAATATAAAAATACTAAAAAGACTGTAGTTGTGTATGTCTTGTAGTGTTATTGAAGTATGAGCAGTGTGTTGTTTCAAGATGCACCAACAGACTCTCCCTGGGTTTGAGGGTGTCACATTCCCCTGAACATATGTAACCTCAGTTCAGTTGTATGTGTGTTATAATAACTACAGTAGGGAGCCCTGTGTCGAGGCTAGCAGCCTCTGCTGCCACGAGTTGCAGGCAGTCGCCAGTGTTGCCCTGGTATTGTTGCCACGAGTATAATCACTTCTTTTGTTCAGCCCTTGGGGGATTATTTCGTTTATCATAAGTTAACACTATGATGCCTTATGTTTTATTTGTTACTTTTGTGAAGTTAATGAGAGTGCAGGCGCCTGGGATAATCGAGCATTATAGCAGCGCCTGGTGCCCCTCCCCTCCCTCGCTCGCTTGGCCGTGGGAACTCCCGCGGGTGCGAGAGCTTACTTCAGTTCTGACCCTCGCTATGACAGCATCACTGTCTGGTGTTAAGCTTGCTTCCTTTTGTTTCCCTTAAAAACCGCATTTATCTATTTTGTTTCTTAGTAGATCGAAGCAGAGCAGGGCCAGAGTCATATTAAGCATATTGTTTTTGTTTTAATCTTAGTAGTTTAATTACTAGAGTTTATTTCGTTTACACTGCATTCCTTCCTCTGGCAAATATAGATTATAAGCTTCACACTGTTCTTCCATGTTCTTTTCCATTATTCTGCTGCATTGTTTGACCATTATTAGATGTGCATATTATTCATGGTTGATAGCACTGGGGGGACTGGGTTAGCTGGACTGTTTATCTCTGTTTTTGTCAGGCCTTTGAGTACTGAGGTTGCTGGGTGTGTGATATGGTAGGCTAAGCCTTTTTCCACCACACAGCATCCTTTGACTCAGGTCTTATCCAACCCTTTATTGGGTGGCAGCCAGCCTCCAACTTCCCCAGGATATCAACCCCTGTGCCTTGTTTAGTTTTTAGCAGCAATACCTTCGGTGCAGTCAGGGACTAGGGGTGGAGCCTGTTACTAGGTGAGGTTGTCCTCATTGCACTCGTTTGTATTGAGCTAACCCCAGATGATGTTGTAAGGGTTAAGTCATTAAAGTTGTTTACCCCTTACAATACCACCGCCGTGCTGTGCTGAAGAGAGCCACTCCGTGTAATATTAGGACATAGGCTAGGGATAATAGGCTTGGCACAGAGGTTTATTGCACTGGACTTTCCATGGGTTTTTGCTCTTTATTGTTCTCAATTCCTAAGCGATTGGGTATGATATAGACTGTTCTGGGAGTCTAGTAGTGGCAGTTTAGAATAACCTTAGAAGTTCTCTTGCATACTACACGCATTGTGGACTAGACTCGGGGACAATATATATTTTTGTGTCTCCTTGTTACGGTGACAGGTCAGTTGAACCAGTGCCACTTCAACCAGTGCCACTTTAACCAGTGCTAACTCAACCAGTGGCAACTTCAACCAGTGACCATTTCAACCAGTGACCATTTTAACCAGTAGGTTAGGTTAGGTTAGGTTACTTGTTAAAATGGTTACTGGTTGAAATGGTCACTGGTTGAAGTGGCCACTGGTTGAGTTAGCACTGGTTAAAGTGGCACTGGTTGAAGTGGCACTGGTTCAACTGACATGGAACCCCTTGTTACTGCTTTAATAGAGCAAAGAGGAAGATAAAAAACATTCCTAGAGAACCTGCGTGTCTTGGTGTTTGAATCAGATATTAAGAATGTGACTGTTGCAGGGTAGTACGGTGCTGTGGGCTAGGCTATTAAAGCATCTGGTTGCCCCGGCTCCCCTCGTAACAAATATATATGTACAGTATATATATATATGGTGAAGTGACGGGGTTGAATGGAACAGGGTTAAGTAACACCTATAGGATTGCTAGCCTACAGGTGAATAGGAAGGAGAGAAGAAGATACCAACAGCAGAGATGGAATCACATGCCAGTTTCCCATGCTTTAGAGGGACAAGACACAGAGGAGTGCCCCATACTACCAGGTCATTCCTGTTCTCTAAATACCAGGAAGCTGGGTCATTTAGGTCAGTCACCCATGCAAAAGAGTGGGAGTTTGAGCCAATCACCATCCAGCTTTCAAACCATCTCCACCAATCACCAGCCTTCATTCGACCAGCAGCCAGAATTGCAGTACAACGAAAAAATGCTTATGCAAGTTCAACATCAAAGACCTGAGTGCTATCGAGATAAGTGGGGATAATAGGATCTTCATTGCAGTACCATTATGGAGAACTCTAAATCAACCCTAGAACATAGTGAAGAACAGAGTTATCCACTGCATTACCAATAACCCCTACTTATAACAGAATCACAAGAGTTACTATTATGTCCTTTCTAAACTTTGTAACTCCCACCAGAGTATTACTCCTTCCATCATATTATGTTCCAATAAGTCCGAGGAGGCGGTATACATAGCTTTTGAGTCTTGAATTTGGCTCATGTGTGTTTTCGAAGCCTGTTTCCACTTGCTCCCCAGCATCAGCAGCATCGTCCGATACTGGTGCCGCCTGGGGTGCATTCTCAGCGAGTGCTCCCCCGACGGCAACAGCAGCTGCAGAAGCAGTATCTGGATCTGGTGAGGGGGGGGGATCATGACGGAGTGCTCCCCCAATGCCTCACCAGCAGCAGGAGCACCAGGAGGAGTGCCAGGATCATCAGCAGGACCGGCTGGGGAGTCTAGATTGTCGTCCGGTGGGGGCGACCCAGCTGAGCTTCCGGAGGATTGCCGACGCCGCCTGGCTCCCCTGCGACGGCGGCATGGCTCATACTGACCTTCTGGCAAATCCTCTGCACACCGGATGCGTCTCCCCGACAAAGGCCACTCTGCAGGGTTGAAGAACAACAAGGAACGGACTACGCTTTCCTGGAACGCCATCATAGTCATCTTCCTGTGGGGGTTGTACTTCTTGAAGAGTACGAAGGCATTGAAGAGGGCCATTTGGATGAAGTAGAATACGATTTCTTCGTCCATTTGACCGTCCTTCGCTGGATGGGGTAGTACTGGATCATCTGATCGAAATGATCCACCCCACCCATGTGGCGGTTGTAGTCGTCAATACAAACGGGTTTCATGATATTCTTCTGAGTCCACTGCCACCTGTCTTGTACCTTCTTCTTCATAAAGGACCGCTTTGGTATGGTGCTCTGGTCATGGAAGGTGAACACCATGTTGACAATCCGTTTGTCTTTCCGAAGCTGGACTAGGGTTGTGCCGTTGTTCATTGCCTCTATTGCATTGTCTTCCAGTGTCGCTGCATGGGCAATGTCGCGCAACCGCTTCGGAGCCCCTCGTGCAAGCCTCAGGGTGCCACACACATAGATCTGGTGGTGTGTGAGCTGGTACTGGCACAGGTCAACTGAGTTGTAAAAGTTGTCCATGAACAACATGTAACCCAGGCCTTGCAGGGATGCCGTTAAACCCTCAACCGTTTTCTGGAGAGTTTGACCAATACCAGTGTAGACTTGAAAGTCATACACGAAACCAGTCGTGGACTCTGCCAGGATGTACAGCTTGATGGCGTACTTCTTAGGCTTCATCAGGTTGTAGCAGCTGAATGAAAGGCGACCCTTCCACCCAAGGCAGCCTTCGTCGATGGACACCTTCCTCTCCGGGACGTAGGCAAGCTTGAAGCCAGCAAGCAGGTAGCGCATCACCGTGCGGATCTTCACAAGCCTGTCTTTGCACTGCTTGATGACTGTCTTGCTGTTGAATGTGTGGAAATTGCTCAGCAAGGCTTGGAACTTGGAGACCTGCATGGTCTTGCGAAACGTTGGGTAATCATGGACTCCATCATTTGCCCAGTACTGACGCACAGTGGGGAGTTTATTCACACCCATGAGGAAGTACAGGCCAAGGAATTTGGCCATGTCCTCCTCACTGAATGTTGTCCAGAGAGAACCATCGAATAAGGCATATGTGTTGGTCTCACTCACCAGGAACCTGAGTACTTCTATTGTAAAGAAGAGCTGGAAGTACTGCAGTGGTGTCACTGGTGCTGGAACCCGCAAGCCAGGGGTTTCAGTGAAAGGATCAACGTTGGGTGTGAACGGGTCTGAAGTCCACTCGTGATCCTCAGCATACACGCCCCGTTGAGGTGCACGTGCTAGGAGAGCACCACGTCGTCCGCATGGATGACGTATGTGACCTCTGCTGCCCCTGGGCCTACCACCTCGGCCCTTCATGGGCCCAGATTTTCGGCGGGGACGGGGAGGTCATCTTCTGCAGAAGACGAAGGGGGTGGGGATGATAGTGGATGTGATGAGGGTGATGGAGAAGGTGCTGTGGTGGAGTCAGGCCGTGGCGGTGATGGTGGATGTGATGAGGGTGATGGAGGTGCTGTGGTGGAGTCAGGCCGTGGGGGTGATGGTGGATGTGATGAGGATGATGGAGAAGGTGCTGTGGGTGGATGAAATAGGGCAAGAGGAAGCCTTTGTGGAAGCTCCTCATTGATTTCCGCAGCATTCTCGTCGTGCATGGTTTGGCAATGTTCAGGCGGAACAAACGCCATGTAGCGCGCCTCGCTGCCCCCGCTGCTACCCAAGGTGGTCAGCGAGGGGGAGGATACGTGAGCAGACAGGACTTGTGATGGCGGGGTGTTTAGACTACCCACCGGCAGGAGTGAAGCCAGGATGCGGGGGCTGTCTGAGATGTTGCTGGCCGGTGATTCTACCTGAGGTATCAAGGGACCGCCATTATATATATATATATATATATATATGATGGGAGGGGGAGGGGGGGAGTATAATAATAATATATAATAAATAGATACTAGCCTAGTAATAATAATAATATATATATGGGGGGCAGGGGGACGAGGGGGAGGTGGGTATAATGGGGGAGGGGGCATAATAATAAAAATACAAAACATAGTATATACAAGAGATCAAGTGACTGTCTGGGGAAGGTTCACTCAGGTCCAGGTATCCTATCGGGAGGTGTGAAGCCAAGGGAGTGGTATTCGAATGTGTGAAAACCACCACAACTACCATCACCACCACCACCACCATAACTAACACCACCACCACAACTAACACCACCACCACAACTAACACCACCACCACAACTACCACAGAAATTTGGAGGCATATATATACAGTATATACAGTATGTATAATATATATATACATGTAAGCATAGGCCTATATATATATAATAATAGGGGAGAGGCGGGGGGAGGTGCGGTATAGGCAAAACAAAAAAATAATTATTAGAATATAATAAGGTGTGAAAACCACCACAACTACCATCACCACAACTACCATCACCATCACCATCACCACCACCTCCACCTCCACCTCCACCTACTCTTGGCGACAGACATTTTGGCTGTACTTATTCTGACACTGCTGACACTGCTGAGATTCCCTCGTGGCCACCAAGCCGTATATGTAGAGTGCTTTTGCCAATAAAAAACTTAGCCTACCTCCCAAGCACTTTCCACCAGTAAATTATCGTGCAAAAATGCACAGGGGGGAGCATGGCGACATATGATCCACCAGTTATGAACGTTTTTTCACTAACAACACTAATACAAGTAAGATACACTACTTGAACTGATAAATAGCAATATAATTCACTCAATATTATATGAAAGTGATCCACAAACAAGGGAAACGTATAGGCAAAAGCCATGGCCCCTCGTGGAGCCCACCTTGGTCACGTACACCAGAGACTAGCATAAGACATCACTAACATGGTTATTATTCCCTAAACAAGACTAACACAATAATCTATCCATAACCCAACGATATAGCACTTAGTTTGGGTTATATTAGGGCGGAAATACCAGCCAGGCTGGGCAAAATGGAGGCCCCTCGGTTTAAAGGGCCGCGCACACCCACCTAGTAGGCTGGCTGCTGGGAAGAAACTGAGCGTTTCTACTCCCGCGGGGCCCTCACAGGGACGCCAGGGGGTTGCTAGATATTTCCACATGTAGATCTAACTTATGGCACTTACCAGCCAAAAGACCGGCTCAATAGCGTCATAAACTTATTTTCTGGCAATATAATAAATCCATATGACGCGGTAGCGTCATATGAGTCTGAAGGAGTTAAATAAAATACTTGAAACGATTAGGTACCAACTGATAACCACAATGTATTTTTAAGCTAAGTATTACCTTCACCAATTATGTCACAACGATTCACTATGTCCTTTTAACATTGAGTTACTATTAGTTAAAGCTAAGAAATAACTTGAACATAGTCTCACTCAAATTGAAGGAAGTAAGCACACCTCCACCTAAGTAAGGTTCTTAAGGCTGAAAACCACGGAACCTATAACTGAAGTGGTAACTGCCTCCCCCTCCCCCTTCAGAATACAACGAGCCCTGCTGTGTCCTCTCTGATGTCCGGATATTGGATTCCTGATTGTGAGAGGCAGCTCCCCCTGAAGTCCAGACAAGCCGAAATCTACGTTCCACGTCGGCCAGACTTACTCTCGAACCACTACCCTCCTAACTTACCCTAAGTGTCTCTGAGTGTCTTACGTTGTGATTATTGTTGTGAAGGTAAGGTAAAATATGTGAATATTCCAGTGGTAATTTCTATGTAGATCTATGCCCAAGGATCGGTATTCATTGCGTAGGTATTAGTCCCTCAGAAACCATATTATATTGTATAGATCTGTGTCCAAGATCTAGTGTTAACTCATCTTCTAAACTCCTATAAAGTGTACTACGCAATACGTGTAAATTAATAACCTAGCCGAATACTCACAGATTTTGCTTGTGAATGTTCATTCTATTTATGTATGTAACAAGTTGAAGTTGAAGTGTATACCGTGTATCTATTCCCTTCTTAAATATAACTTTTACCTAGAACATATGCTCAATTTCATATTTAGGTAAACTCAGACTCATTCTTTAGAAGAGTTGTTATTGATGATAATCATAATTTAAATCTAATTTCTTCGAGAAAACCCTCTGTTACGCCTTATTATATCGTGCGTTAATTTGTTTACTTTGTGAATAACGTATTTGTTTATTCTATTATGAAATAGATACTTTCGATCCATCTCGTATAGGAATTCTAGTTTCGTATAGATCTATTGTCTAACTATTTCACCAACTCGAATACAACGCCACTATGTTCTGTATTCCATATAGGAATCTGTTAACTCGTTCAGACCTCCTTCATACCTTATCAGGTATTTCCATCTACAGTAAGTGAAACTTTGTCGTGTACGCCATATTCCATATAGGAATCTGTTAACTAGTTCAGACCTCCTTCATACCTTATCAGGTATTTCCATCTAAGTGCAACTTTGTTGTGTACGCCATATTTTACTATTAGTATTATTAATACTACTAGTACACGCAATTCTATTTATGCGTTTCTTAATCTTCTGTAATCATAATATCGATTGATTCAGTTTATGTTATATTCAACCTTTAGTTATTCCTCAGTAGATGTAAATCATTAAATCTGAATTCCTCGACCGACCCGTGAGATTATTATTACATATAAGAGTTAATTAATTGTATTTTCATAATATAAATGTTCTCATAATAATCTAACTATATATTAATTGTAAATACAATTGAACTCCCCTCTCCATTTTATCTTAACTATTCCTCCCCATATTAAGAATAACATCGCACTAACCGTTAATACTATTTTTATCACCGCAGTATAGCGAATGACCTGAGTGTCCTACCCAGCCCTATTCATCTGCGTAGGGTAGTATTTACTTTATACGTACGCTCTCGCCATCCGATACCGAGCATTCAATTAAGAAATCTTTGTATGTTTCCCTTATTCATTAGGCCTGAATTATTCATGCTATTTAGAGATTTCATATAAACCTTTACTAAACTTATTAAGAATACTTCACAGTAGATACTCAACTCTCATAGATATTATTATCAAGGGTTTACTCTATGTATATGTATGTCGATATATAATTGTATATTTCCACAATAATACTATCCTTTAATTCATGTTCATTGTTATGTTATTCAGAAACCTTTGTGCGTTATAAATGTATTAAATTATTTACTTACTATTCCTTATAATAGTTAAGTTAAGTTTGAGCTCACATTTCAGGTCTGGACATACTCGTGAATTTCATATCAACCTTATTATGTCTAAGTACGTTGATTCTCTTACTATTCTCAAATAATAGTTAATTGAATCTTATGATCCATATATATGCCATTAAATAAATAAGAGTATATAATTATCTGTGTGTATTTATTGTGACTATTACAACCTGATTGAGTATATAATTGTGAATAAGAACGTGTTAGATGTGTTCCTGTTGAGGATATATTGAGTCTAAAAGTCCATAGTTGGATTCGAGTAAAGACCATAACAAAGCTAAGTTGTATTACAACCCGGCATAACATTATATATATATATATATATATATATATATATATAAAGAGAGAGAGAGAGAGAGAGAGAGAGAGAGAGAGAGAGAGAGAGAGAGAGAGAGAGAGAGAGAGACGGGGAGAGGAGTGCTCAGACTGAGGAGAGAGGAGAGGTGAGGATAAAGAATAGTCAGGCTTGTACTGGAGTCTGTCTGGTGGGTCTCGATTATTTCATTTATACATTTTCGGGCATTAGAACTGTGAATAATGTCCTTCATTTGTGTGTGTCTTTATTAATTTCATGTCGATATCTATTTCCTTATCTATATATCAAACTATTCATCCGTCATACAATAATCAATTTCATATCATTATATATCTATCTAGCTACTAATTTACGCATTTACCTTGCTGACAATACTTCTGCATATATCAACCACATTTGTATTTACCTGTTAAACGTCTTTTCTCACTTTCGCCCCTCTACAACCGTCCTGTCAGTGTTCTTGCTAACACACTCAATTAAATACCACTCTACTTCTCCCTTCCCCCATCTCTCTCTCCCCTTCACTGCTGTGTTTTCCCTTTCCAGTCTTATCTTCTTAGTATTTGTCCTTTATCTTCCACTACTTCCTTTCACAATTGATCCCTGTCTCTGACCTTCTTCTTTATTCGCGCCCCATACCTTTTACATATCAACCATTTATTGTTAATCTTTTTTCCTTGCCCCTCTGTTCCATCCCCTTCTCTTCGCTCTCACCCTCACAACTGGTCTCTGTCTTTCTCTTCTCCCTTCTTGAACGTTTTCTCTTTTGTATAGCCTTTACCTGTTCTCCAATTGCCACTCTCCCTTGGTTCTCCTCCCCATCTTTTTTCCACTTTCCAAATTTTCTCTCGGCTTCCCCTCTCCCCCACACCTCCATCAATAACAACCCAGTGTGAGGGCACCACCACCACACCATCATGTATCTCTGAACACCATTGCAATATATATTTAGCTGGAGGAAAAAGTAAAACAAAAACAAGTCAGTGGTATGTAAATAATAGAAGCGTTTAATAACTGCAGGATCATGTACAGCTACCAAGAAATGAACCTGATTCACATGTTGGGTAATGATGCATTGACACAATCGTATAACTAATAATAGCTTTGTAACAGCAGGACGTGGGAATAACTGTATTTTGTTTTTAATTAACAGGCTTCCTTGGTTAATATTGACTTACAAAGAAAATCATTAAGTTCCACCTCTTTCTGTATCCACCATTAAGCATCTTCACAGAACTATGCCACATCAATAATGTTGCATACATCTCGACACCGGTTTCCGAAAAGGCTCTCTATTATTGAACAAAAGCTGACAAATGTATTCTGTTCCAGCCAGTAAGCCCTACACCTCCACCTCTCCATCACCATCTCAGTACCTGTAATGCATTTGGTGCGGCAGATTCTCTAGGTAAGGATAGGCCCTAGCATTATTTTCCCACTATTATCGATCAATATACGTTGCCCTAGCGCCATATCCGTAGCCCTGAACAAATTGAAATGAGCTCCAATAAGAATATTGGATTTCACTCTCCCTATAACTGTCATTATAACTGTTTTATCTCCTCACACTACCCAGGAAAATCGATCAATACTTTGCTGGTTTCGTCGCTGAAAGCCGACCACCCACAATACGCCTATGAATAAAACTATACAATTTTTCTTTAATTTCCACTGGTGATAACTCAATATATTTACCATTATTTGAACATGTTTTGTGTCAACAAAATAAGTATATAATATGAGTTGTTGAAATGAAGATGAAATAAACCTCAAACTATAGTCTATTCACTGTAAGTAGGCAAGACCTTATGACCTCTATCGTATGTAGCTAAACAAGGGCTGTAAATTTCCACACCTATTCCTTGACTGACTCTTTCCATAGGGTAGAAATATTAGGTTGAGTAATCTAGTAGTTTTTGAGTTACAGAGGTAAGGGTTCATGATGTCTTGAATACTTACAGCAAATGGGCTATACTACCTGGTATATAGCTGTCACAAGTGCATGGAGAAGAGGTTCGTTTTTTGTTGATTTTCAGCTTCTAAAACACCTCTTCATTGTATACGCACTCTTCTCTAACCAATGTACTAAGCACAATGATATATGTATGGGTAGCTAGCTTAGAACTTCCTGGAAGCGTATGGCAACAAGCAGGGTGGGTTGGTGCAACCAACTCAGCCGGTACCAAACGTATATTTCCGCAGTATAGTACTTTTTTGCATAAGACGCATACATACGTCGGCCGCAGTGAGAGGGTTATGTGTATCTATGTCATAGTATTTTATTGTCTAGTGGTGTTTCCATATGTTTGTAAACATATGGTGCACATTTTACCATACATGTGCAAAGACAGTCCTCAAGTGGTCAATAAAACAATTTTTAATATGGAAAAAGTTAATATGGAATTAGAAAACTCAGACTGTGAGAGGGATCTAGGTGTGTTTGTTAGCAATGATTTGAAGCCTAGAAAGCAGTGTATGGGTGTTCGTGACAAGGCAAACAGGATTCTGGGGTTCATCTCTGGGAGTGTGAGTGGGGGAACTGCTGATGTTATCTTAAAACTTTGCTTGTCATTGGTGAGACCCCATATGGATTGTGCTGTTCAATTTTGGTGTCCTTATTACAGAATGGACATGGATTCATTGGAGAGAGTGCAATGACAGAAGAATGACAGAATGACAGAAGTTGTCCATAATATTAGAAATTTTCCGTATGAAGAAAGGTTGAAGAAATTAGGCTTGCATTCGTTGGCGAGACGCGGAGTTGGAGAGGATGTGATAGAGGTGTTCAAGTGGGTTGGTGGGATTAATAAGGGGGACATGAGAAGTGTACTGAGGCTCAGTGATAGCGAAAGATCTCGTACAAATGGTTTCAAATTAGATCAATTTTGTTTCAGAAGAGATATAGGCAAGTATTGGTTTGGTAACAGAGTTGTAGATGGGTGGAATGGGCTACCAAGTGATATAGTGGGATCGGGAACGATGGGGAGCTTTGAGATGAAATTGGATGGGCATATGGACGAGATGGGTTGGGTGTGAGGGGGATCTACCAGGTGTGGGCCAATCGGCGTTCAGCAGACCCCCGTAATCTTGCGTTGATCCCTGACCATTTTGGTGGGGCAGTACTCAAGGTATTGGTGAATTGGGCCTATAATTGGGCCTTGTAATTGAGGTTGGGTGTGACAGGGATCTGCCTTGTATGGGCCGATCGGCTTTTTGCAGACTCCCATTTTCTTATGGTCTTATGGTCTTAAAAAACTCCAGAAAGAACCAAATGCAACAACATAACCTCAGTGCAAGCATTATTACATGCAATCAGTCACCAGATGAAATGTTGACAGAAGGAATATGAAATACGCCAGGTCTACAAACAAAACGAACGAGAGAGTAAGTTTGCTTGCAGTCTTTGTGTTTGTTTGGTCCCCGTTCCTCTTACACCTCCCTCCCATTCCTAATTTTGGCATTGATATTTTCTCCACTGTATCTAGAAATGTCGAGCTGGCTTTCCTGCTTTGCTTTGGTGTCGTTTGAAAATGTATTAATAACTTTCTTCCTCAAAGTATATATTTATCTGTTTCTGTCAGGATGTTTGAGTGTGTTCGTGCGTATGTGTTACATTTGTGTATGTGTGTGTGTGCACGTCTATTTATATATTTGTTTCTGAAAGGAAAACAAAGTAGTAAAAATTTAAGCAATCAACGGAAGATCTACCGATCACCAAATGGCTACATGCTCTAGTACTAAACAATATCATACATTGCAAAGAAACGGGAGAGCAAAGCCAGACCAAACGGCATCCCCACAACCACAGACTCTCCAGTTAGGAAAACAATATCCTAAAAATATGCCAAAACATCACCGTGTATTATGGAGACACTGAGATGGAATTGATAAAGACAATTGGAATGATTAACTGACAGCACAATATAACATAACAATTAACTGACAGCACAATATAACATAACAATTAACTGACAGCACAATATAACATAACAATTAACTGACAGCACAATATAACATAACAATTAACTGACAGCACAATATAACATAACAATTAATGGAAGTAGAGAATATGTAAATGTTTGTGTCAGTTTTCAAATCTACCTAACTATATATCTGGTTTCATAGTAACTCCCATTTACTCTCCCGCTCTTTCTTTTCAGTACGTTTCTTGCTCTCTCATTTCAAATAGCTTTTTATATCTTCTTTTGAAATAATCACTCGTCCTACTTGTATAGCCATCAAACTTTCCTTTCATCTTTTTAATATATTTCAATTTCGCTTCCTAATTAAATCGCACAATATCAATCATCCCTCAAATCCCCACGTCTCCCTCTCTCTCTCCACTAAGCCTTATTAATTTGCCGATGCCGCTTGTTTCTAGCCTCACTTCCCCGTCCGTCCCTGTCGTAATCCCAGGACAAGCTCTGTCATCACTGGCAACCATCTTAACACCTGTGTATATTAATGTCTTCTGTGGTGCCCAGTGGTGCAGGCAGCGAGAGTTGTAGTGTAGGGAGAAATGAAGTAGAATACCTGGTTTCTTAGTTGGTAGGTGGTGTGATAGAATAAATATATACTATATAATGTGAACACATTACGCACACAAACTAAAATTCCTATCACCAACTACCATTTTAAGACATCATTAACAACAAAATAAACTTTCAAGAACACCTAAACACTACAACCACACACAACCACTATGACTATACACAACCACCACTACTACCATCAATCACCCCTATCACATACCAACATCACTCCATGCCGGAACCATTATAAAACCCGGCTTTAACAAATGTTGTAACTTTGAGCTGGGCGTCAAAAAGGACCTGTTGATTAAGGTTGATATTCCCACTTAGAGTCTTGGTGATTGTCGACCTTACGAGGACCATGGAGTTTACCATTGTCTTGGCTCGAGCGTTTCCTATACGCACTTATTGCTTTTAAGGCGGAAGCACATAAATATTTGTTCCTGAAGTTTCGATATGTCATTTTCGATAACCAACCTTTTCCGACAACATTTTGGGGTTGTTACTCACAGGTAACATAAACTAGACTATATGTCTGGTTTATACTATATAGTATAAACCATGACCAATACTTGAAGGTGTCACCATGCAGAATTGATAAATTGGTCTGGAGTTGATATGATGAAAGGAACACACTATTATTATTAAATTGAAAAGAGACACAAACTCACTTTTGTCTCATTTTAATCAATCACTGGTTTCACCCTCGTGATTCCCTGTTCCTACTTATTTTCTTATGTTCTCGTCTTTTGTTATGTATATATATGCATGGTCCTTTTATCCTAATTCATAGCCTTATCACTTCAATCAATATCCTATATTATGCGTCCTTGACCGTGACTTGTAATGCCTCTTTTCTAGAATCTAGATTCTAGAATGTATAAGGGTAGACTAAATTAGGTGGATGAGCTACTATTGCCAATCTAGACTTTGTTTATGAATAAGCCATATG
Organism: Paralithodes platypus; assembly: GCA_032716605.1. Lineage (NCBI taxonomy): Eukaryota > Metazoa > Arthropoda > Malacostraca > Decapoda > Lithodidae > Paralithodes > Paralithodes platypus. The sequence continues at coordinate 54,468,996 of CM064523.1, read as the reverse complement.
AATAATCTACTTAATACAAAAATAAAAAGCTGCGTCAGTATAATCTAATACAAAAACAAATCGGAATCAGTGGTAGTGCGATTTCACCATAACGGGATGTGACAAGTTTTACAAATTCTTGGGCTGAGCTTCTGATACCCGTTATACCTTTAATGGAAGGTCTTGTGTTGTAAGTGGTGGAGGTCCAGGGGTCACAGTGGTAGGCTCTTTTAGGGTCACGGGCTGACAGAGTAAAGGTCACGGATGGGTCAAGGAGTAAGGTTTAGTACATCGTTAGGATATGTTAAGGGAAAATCTCATATAGTATTACATATGATAGAATAAGGTACTTCAGGTCAAGGTCAATGGATACATTGCAGGTCACAATATTTATCGGTGTATGGTAGTTATAATATACATACAATTGGGTCCCATATAAAAGATATTATAGATTCTAGAAAACCGGCATTAAAAGTAACGGACAAGGAAGCATAGTATAGGATATTGATTGATGTGATATGGCTATGGATTAGGATAAACAATCATGCATATGTGTAACAAAAGACAAGAACATCAGAAAATAAGTAGGAAAAGGGAATTAGGAGAGTGAAACCAGCGATTGATTAAAATGAGAAAAAAGTGAGTTTGTGTCTGATTTCAATATAATAATAATAGTGTGTTCCTTTCATCATATCAACTCCATACCAATTTGTCAATACTGCATAGTGACACCAATTATTTGTCATGACAGTTTGTAACTGGAGGAATTGGTGGTGACATATAGAGTTATATATAGATCTGGAGTTATATATAGACCTGGAGTTATATATAGACCGCCTAATATGAGTAGAAATGGCGGAAAATCGTTATGGGAGGAAATTAAAATAGCATCAAGGTTTAGCAATGTGTGCATTATGGGGGATTTTAATTTTCCGAACATTGATTGGCAGCACCAAATAGGCGACTCCGATTCAGAAGAGTTTATAGAGGTAGTACAAGATAGTTTTTTATTTCAATTCATAGATACGCCGACTAGAGGTATTAATATTCTTGATTTAGTTTTCAGTAACAATGAACATATGATAAATAATGTAGAGATTGGTGACCACCTAGGAAATAGCGATCATAAATCTATTTAATTTAATATACAATGGACAGGGAATGCTAAAGAGAATACGACACTTATCCCAGATTTCAGAAAAGCCGATTATGGTGGGCTAAGAAGAGACTTAAGGGTGGACCCTATTGTTAAGCGATTAAGTCAGGATATGCCAGAGTTAAACTTGCCACCTACATATAACCAGTTTATTGCTTCACTCCACAATGCTCAAAATAAATATATCCCTAAAAGAAGATTTAGATCGACGCAGAACCAACCAAAATGGATGACTAATAAGCTAATAGATCTTATAGGAAAAAAGAAAGGAATATATCGAAAAATAAAGAAAGGTGAAAATCATTTACATATATACTATCAGACTCTATCAAGACAGGTCAAAAAGGAAATCAGGAAAGCAAAAAGAAATTATGAAATAAGGATAGCCAGCGACTCAAAAAATAACCCTAAAGCTTTTTACCAACTATATAAATCTAAAGTTAGAGATGTAATAGGCCCCCTAAAAACTTCAATAGGAGAAATAACAGAAAATGATTTAGAAATGTGCAGTACATTAAATAGTCAGTTTCTTTCCGTTTTCACTAATGAAAATTTGGCACAGATTCCAGAAGTCAATATGGTATATAGTGATAGTATAGAAAATATGTTAAGTACAGTTAGTATAAGTAGAAATGATGTGCTTAAGGAAATTGACAGACTGAAACCTCAAAAATCGCCTGGTCCTGACGAGGTATATGCTAGAGTATTAAAAGAATGCAGAGATGAGTTAAGTAGTCCATTAGCATTTATATTTAACAAGTCATTAGAAACAGGTTTAGTTCCAGAAGCTTGGAAGCTTGCAAATGTAGTTCCGATCTTCAAAAAAGGTGATAAATCGATAGCATCCAATTACCGTCCCATTAGTCTCACATCAATCATAGGAAAGTTGCTAGAGTCTATTATTGCTAGGAAAATTAGAAGCCACTTAGTAAAATTTAATTTAATAAATTCTTCTCAGCATGGATTCACTCAGGGACGTTCGTGCCTTACTAATTTGCTTAGCTTTTTCTCAGAGGTATATGAAGCAGTAGATAGTGACAAGTCATATGATATTATATATTTAGATTTCAGTAAAGCTTTCGACAGAGTCCCTCATGAGAGATTGATGAGAAAGGTTGAGGCACATGGAATAGGAGGGTCGTTGTTGGGATGGATTAGGTCATGGCTAATTGGTAGGAAACAGAGAGTCAGCATAAATGGTACCAAGTCAGAGTGGAGAGCAGTCAAAAGTGGTGTCCCCCAGGGATCGGTATTAGGTCCCCTGTTGTTTCTTATATACATAAATGACCTAGATTTAGGTATAACTAGTAGGATAAGTAAATTCGCAGACGATACTAAAATGGGGAGATCAATTGATTCAGATAGCGATATAGAGTGCCTCCAAAGGGATCTAGATACCTTACATGAATGGTCAGTAAATTGGCAGATGAAGTTTAACATTGACAAATGCAAGGTATTAAAGATAGGGAAGATGCAAACAAATGTTAAATATAAACTAGCTAATTTAGAATTAGAAAATTCAGACTGCGAGAAAGATCTAGGTGTGTTTGTTAGCAATGATTTGAAGCCTAGAAAACAGTGTATAAGCGTTCGTAATAAGGCAAACAGGATTCTCGGGTTCATCTCTAGGAGTGTGAGTAACAGAACTGCTGATGTTATCTTAAAACTTTACTTGTCATTAGTGAGACCCCATATGGATTATGCTGTCCAATTTTGGTGTCCTTATTACAGAATGGACATAGATTCATTGGAGAGAATTCAGCGTAGAATGACAAAAATGATCCATAATATTAGAAATTTTCCGTATGAAGAAAGGTTGAAGAAATTAGGTTTACATTCGTTAGAGAGACGCAGAGTTAGAGGGGATATGATAGAGGTGTTCAAGTGGGTTAGTGGGATTAACAAAGGGGACATGACAAATGTACTAAAGCTCAGTGATAGCGAAAGAACTCGTACCAATGGTTTCAAATTAGATAAATTTCGTTTCAGAAAAGATATAGGCAAATATTGGTTTGGTAACAGAGTTGTAGATGGGTGGAATAGGCTACCAAGTGATATAGTGGGATCAAGAACGATAGGGAGCTTTAAGAAAAAATTGGATAAGCATATGGACGAGAAGGGTTGGGTGTGAAGGGGGATCAGCCGGGTTGGGCCAATCAGCGCTCTGCAGACCCCCGTAATCCTGCGTTAATCTCCAACCGGTTTGGTAAGATGATCCTCAGGGTATTAGAGTGTTGAGCCTATAATTGGGCTTTGTAATTGGGGTTGTGTGGGACAGGGATCTGCCTTGCTTAGGCCAATCGGCTTTCTGCAGACTCCCATTTTCTTATGTTTATGTTCTTTTGACAGTGAGAAACAAATAATGCCTTATTGCTTTACTGTCATTAAATTAGTTACATTAGTGACAAGCAGCCTCGTAAAGAAGACGATTCTTGGTATGAGTAAGATAGTACTTTGGACTGAAGAAGGGTCAGCAGGGATAAAGATGACCCTGTATGTTTTGACTGTCTGCCTTCATGTTATATTAATGTTGAACCTGAGATATGAACGGTGAGTATGAGAGAGAGAGAGAGAGAGAGAGAGAGAGAGAGAGAGAGAGAGAGAGAGAGAGAGGGATATGGGGGGGGGGGGTGACTGTCTCCTTTTCACCTAAATCATCTTAACATAGCTACGTCTCGTTTGTGGTGACTGTATGCATTATTATATTGTATCCTCCTCAAACAAAAATCCCGATCACAAACAACTCATACCTGTATATCTCCCAGCTAAGTTCTGATCTCTCTAACGTAATTATTAGCATAACATTTTACTAGGTGGCAAAATTATCCCTCTGTTTATTTCAACCTCATTTGTATACATGCTTGTAACACACACGCGCACGCTCACACACAATACAGTCACAGATAACATGCCACCAATCTACTATGTTCAGACACTTTGTATCAGACACAAGCGGAGATGAAATAAATGTCTGAGTAAATAACAAGTGGGTGGACAAAGACGGTCACACAAATCAAAGATAAAGAGTAATAATAAGATGAGAAGAGAACGACACAAGACAGGAGGAAATAAACACATAAAAGAAGGAGTATTTTGTGTATGTATGTGTGTATGTGTGTGTGTGTATGTGTGTATTACATAGCTATAATAAGCTTTAAGTGTGTTGTTTGGTTGATCCTTCAAGGGCTTATGGCTAAATTATCTACACATTCAAGTACACTTTACTCTATTGGCCCAATAGTTCTCTCTCTCTCTCTCTCTCTCTCTCTGACCTCGCGTGCCATGCCGAAAGAAATCAATCACCAGGGAAGCATGGACAGAGAGAGAGAGAGGTACAGTCAGTTGACTGGATAATGAACTGTATTGGATCACTGAATAGTTAGTTTACGGTACCAGTTGTAGAGTGAATAACTGACTGAGTGAGTGATGGGTATAGGTTTAAGTGTTGATAAGTTCATTGATGAATGAGTAAGTGAATGAATAGATCAGCGAATGCATGCTAATGAGATTACTAAAGTCTATTTTCACCAGCTGATGGAAATTTGTTATGTTACTATCTTGACTACTCACCCATTACGCACATTTTGTAGAATCATGTGGTGTTAATTATGAAAATTTGGCATTACTACGTCTCAGATACATTGTAAATACATATGTTCCTATTAATTATCGAGAACTCGGTTGCTAAGTGATTCAATGTACCATCAACTGAAATAAAACCGAGCATAGTAGTTTATTGGATCTCTGACTGGCTGAATTTAAAATAGTTATATGTGGATGGCAGAGTGTATGAGAATGATAAATTTAAGGTGTGAACAATAAATTAGGTGATTATCTTTAATACAAGTTGTTAAGTTCACAGTCAGTGAATATAAGAGTGAATCATTAAGGCCGGAATTCAGAACAGTGGTTTAAACCTCCGCGCTGGCTTAAACCCGAGATTGAAACTCAATCCCGGACTATCGGTATTCAGAAAGAAATCCTGAGCCGCTTAGCCAGTCAATCCGCGGATTACTCGATCCGAGGTTTAAACCTGCGGAGGGTAGGTTTGACTCTAGATCGAGGTTATAAAAACCTTAAATTACTCATGATTGCTTACACTAATCCATAAGGAACCCGTAATATAAAATAACAAAGACCGGCACTGCTTACTTGCAGAGTCTTTGGAGGCATTCTAAGCAAGGATTATATAAATAAGTATTGCCAAGTGTAAGAATGCAGCTCAGGCAGTCAATCGGAGGTTTAAACCAGCCGGAGGCTTGACAGACAATCGATCGAAGCCTACTCGCCGATAAAATCTCATATTATTATTTCCAACTAACACAAACTGGCATTAAACCGATTCCATTATAGTGTAAGAAACGGCAACAACTTTTACATTACGTTGGAAATGGTCGAATCATACTAATAATTATCTAATAGGTGCCAAACGAACGAAGCACTGCCGTAGCCTAACCACTGATGTAGTTATTCGATAGTAGTTGTTAATGTCTTGATAACCTGAGATGCTTTCTAAGCTGAATAATACAAATATTTCATTTATTAGATACGATAACCATGTATTAGGTTACCAGAGAACCAATGTTATTAGTCAATTACATGTTGCACAGCAAATATAATTATGTACTGTATCCATGCACAATGTTAATCCTCTGTACGAGTTAAAATATATAGCTTACAATATATAAGGAATCACAAGTGAACCATTATTTTCAAATGCATTTAACAAGTAAGAGAAGAGTTATTTGAGACATGAGTTGTCTTTGTAATAGCCTAGTAGGTTGTAATAATGCATAGTTTATATAACGAGTCACATTGGTTAGGCTACTGTTCTCGCCTACATAGTTAATGGTTACAACGTATTTCAGTTGAACTATTTATGCTATATATATATTTGTCCATTTGACTGAGTATTAACAGCACTGAGCATGCGGTAGATGTAGTAACAAACTATAAGTTTGGCTTAAGGGTGGAATAGAGTTGCCCGTGACACAGAATTTAATGGCGCTATTTCAAGTAGCCTACACTTTCGTTCTGATTTCGAAATTAATTGGTCTTAATTCGGCCGCTTTAGCTTCCCGTCATCCTATTAATATATCACAATGCCTATGATAAAGGTGAGCATATATAAAAACCAAGGTAAGTATGACTATATTGCTTGCTATTACTTAAAATAAGCTGCATGAATCCACGTAGCCTATGTCGGTAAAAGTGAAGTCAGTAGAAGCAGAAGCACACTCATGATGTGCTAGTTTATCAGCACCCTGATAATGTACTTATTAATTATCTGTATTATTCCTTATTTATTCATTAAACTAGATATGTTTAAGCAATTTGTATGATTACTTAATCAATTACAGTGCTATCCGAATCTAAAGAGCTACTAAACATCAGAGGAAACACAATAATAATGTATATATCATAATCTAAATACAAGCGAAATATAGAAAATATAAACCCAGGAAGTAAGCGAGAGTGAAGGCTGACTGACTCGCTCACGCGGTTTAGCCAATTACAGGCCGTGCTTTACGTATTACACATTTAAAAGAGGCAGTGGCAGCATTAATATACATCATAGATAAAATGGCTCATTCATGTGCTTATTAGCTAACTGCATTCCGTACGGCACTGTGATTGGCTGTTGCAAACCTTCGACTTAAACAGAGTTTTAAGCCGTGGATTACTCGATCTCGATCTTAACCCCGTGTTCTGAATACGGATAAACCTTTGTGTTCGATCCAGGATCGAGTAATCTCAATCCCGGGTTTAAACCTGCCCCGAAATCCGAGGTTTAAACCATTTTTCTGAATTCGGGCCTAAGTGACTGATTCAGGTTACAAATGCTAAAATGGATCAGTGAGTGAGCATAGAGGGTTGATTAAGGAAGTGGATCAGCAAATGGACTGGCTAGTGTGTGAATATAGAGATGAGTTAGTTAAATGTGTTTGGATCAACAAGAAAAACATTGCACCCAAAAATCAAACAAACAATGCCAGAAACCCAGCCAAGGTGACGAATATGTTTGCATGGGAAAGACAGCGACAATTTACAATATGGACCAACTGCAGCAAGGTCCAGGGATGGTTGGCACTGATTGACTGGTCTTATTTGTGTTCAGTCTAGAATCGAACAACCTTGTGCATAAATAATATAGACAAAAGTAAAACCTACTCGCTCTCGCAAACACACACACACACATAAATATCAAACACAGCCAAGCAAACATAACAGACAACAATACAGTAGTCACAACTTGGTCTGCTGCCAACACTGACAAATAACATACCTGAAAGACACACATATTAGAGCGAATATTTTCCTGTTTGCATAATAATCTATTATGTAACCTTTTTCAATGTTTAACCCCTGCTGTACCGGCGACGTATTTTACATTGGATTTTAGCTACATTTAGAAGATTTTATTGAGCTTAGGAAGGATAAGTGATGGCTAAAAGAATACATTGAGATGGACTGTGGCTGTTTTTATGGGTAGACGTATTTCCTAAGCTGAATCAAATCTTATAATAATGATCAGACTATAAGGAAAAGGGACGTCGCCGGAACTCAATGGGTTAATAAGGATGAGAGAGAGAGATTCTATTTTATTGTCCTTTTGTTTTGCTATTATGCGTTTGTGTATGTATATGTTGTCTGTGTATGATGTGTGTGTATTCCAAATGAATAAGTTATTGTATGAGTGACTGATTCCTTTAATTCATTAAATTCAAGGGAAGATGTGTTTGTGTATGTGGATAATGATATACGTCTATATTAAACATAGTTGCAAAAGTCATATTTAAATTTAATATTTTCTACATACGTCTCCTATATTTTTTTCCCATTCTCTCTTTTAACATGTTCGTTATTTACCTTTATTTTGTGTCATAAATGATAAGAACATTTGTCTGTTTCTCCTGTTCTCGGTTTCCTTTCGTGCACAAGCACGCATGCGCGCGCGCGCACACACACACACACACACACCATACAACACATCCGTACCCAGAATTACATCACATTTGCACCTACACACTACATCCGTACCCACAAAGAAAAAACACATCCGCACCCACACAAACAAAGATCTTGCCAGCTATATTAGGCAGTGTAACACGACGGTAATTAGTGCACTAAGTGCAAGATTTCCTTAGTCTTGCCAAGCAAGGATGATAAAGTTCCTTCTACAGTCTATCATACAGTAGTCACCAATATACGTATACCATGGCCACACACCCACAACTTTCAGTATTTCATCCAAAAAAGGTAAACATAATGTTACTAAGTATTATCCACCGTTCACTCTAGCCACATATTCATTGACATCAACAAGAAAGGATGGGTTCACGCCAATTAGTATATCAGGCACAGATGTCTCAATTAACTGGCTGAAGTGAACACACACAGCAGTAAATACTATAAATAATACAACACAAACAATGGTTACAACCAAGTGTGAGGAACTAAGCCATAAAGGGGTTGGCGCCCCCGGCTCCTCCAGTGGCCGCATCACAAAATAGTGGAGTGAGAATGAAAGATAAGGGGAAACTTTACAAAGATATAAAGTGAGGAAGTGGAAAGGTTGAGATATGTGGTGATAAATACAGTGGTGGTGGTGGCTTGATGGTCCTGTCTAGCTGACCTGAGTTATAGTGGGCAAATTATCGGTGAACTGGTGGAGAGAGAGAGAGAGAGAGTAATCAAATAGTAATACAAATTAGTATCTGCTTCTCCTTGGAATGCTGCACAGTACGTACTGTACGTGTTACGTAAAACAGAAGATACATCACATATTATAAATATTTAATTTTTCCACTTCCCATGTAACCTGGTTATTATGGATCTGGGGAGAAGAAACACGTACTAATATTAAGTCAGACCTTGCCTTTTGTACCTTCAGGTGAAACATTAAAGACAAGATTGTGCTGAGCGTAATACACAAGAGAACGATGACCTGGGAGTTTATAATATTACACATAATTACAGGTGAGGTTGTGTTACTCGTCTTATTGTAGAACTATTTCGACCCGTTACTATTCTAACTATTTATTATATTTCATCATAATAACCCTCCCAAACATACATAATAGCTGGGCTTCTTATTTTTTCATTTAGATAATAATTGCAATGAAAATACCCAGAATAAGTATATGAAGAAACTAACAATACATGTGCATCTCATTCATAGAATAATTCAAACAACCTTCAATATATCACGATCTGATCTGTGCCATCATCGCTGTGCCAAAACTCGAACGGAACCTAGAGATGAGGTTGCGGAAATACATGTAATGCTAAGTTATTGAGCATAATTTGCATAAATTACAAACGTGTTCAACTATTAAATATATGTGGAACACATACCCAAATATAAAGTAGTCACTTACGATAGTGGCTGCTATATTAAATAGTAAATAGTGCGAGTTGCTTAGGAGCGTAACATACAAAATATTACTGTACAGTACCAACTTTGTAAACAAAGGCATGGGCCGTACATGTTGTAGCAGCTAAATATCTCAATGTGTGACACAGGAGCTGATATACTACTTCTCAGGCATGTTAATATGTTCATTATAGTCAACATCTTGATCAAACATCGTTATCATGCTTCCGAGTGGGTGGTCGAACAGTGTCATGCATAGGACTTAGAGGCAATCAACCCTACTGGATTATTATGCCAGAACACTGTAAGTCAAAAATAACGTCAGGGCTGGAGTCTCTCTGCGAACATTCCAGTCCCTTCTCATCTTGGAGACATTGCAAGGTTATATAAACAATATTTATTGGTCAGATTTGTTTTTCATTAACCGTGTATCAACCGTGGTCAGCAAGCTAGAGATAATGTGACTGAAACAAGAGGGAAGTGATATTGGTGGAGGTGAATGATTTTGAAATAAACTATGAAGATAACAAGTTGAGAGGATTATAATGTGGCAGAGTATAACTGAGTGAAAATGAATGGATCAGAAGGAAGCAGAGCAACAATGCATGATCTGAGTGATGATGAGTGAAACTCAATGAAGCAAGTTGAAGCCGAGTAAAACCGAGTGAAGGTAAGTGAACCAGAGTGAGGCTGAATAAAGAGACAGGTTGCCAGGCGGGGTAGCTGACGGTGGCTGGTTATATGTAACTTGTCTGAAGATGACCGTCACTACCATACCGACTTGTCTAGTCTGGTCTGGAAATAGATATATAAGTAAATAGATAGATAGATAGATAGATTTATAGACATATATATCGATAGGTAGAGGTAGATAGATAGTTGGATGGATAGATAAATGGATGGATAGATAGATAGATAGATTTATAGACATATATATCGATAGGTAGAGGTAGATAGATAGTTGGATGGATAGATAGATAGGTAATTATATTTTATTTGTATTTTTTGTATTTATATATGTTTTCATAACAAGACATCCGGTCAACTGATGTTGATGTCCCCTTTCTTGTCATTGAAATCGGAATAAATTGAACATAGATATTCATTGATGATGGTAGCTATTTTGGTGCATTCTGTTTCAAGACTCTTTATATATTTATTAGTGACTATCCCACTGTTATCTAGTGTGTTACCGTTAAAATAGCTTAAGAGTTGTCTTACTTTCACTGGTTACTTTAATTTCGTACTGTATTGGTAATTTTGTATTATGTAGTTTACCCTTATGTTTGCATCCGAATATTGATGACATAGCATACGTTTCATAGTACTCTTTTTGAGTAATGTAAACAGTTTTTGGCACGCATCACTTTACTTATTTCATTAATGTGTCATTCAGGTTTATGGACAAGTGTGTTTTGTCTTTTAAGTATGGGTGAGCTTAATCGTTATTTATTACACTTTCGCTTTGTGAAATAGTTATGTGTTTAGTTAAATTCTTGCTCTTTCTTGGGGGCGGTGTTGGGGATGCCTTAGGGAGCATGTGCGTTGATTTTTGTGGAAGGGTAGGAGGGAGGGGGTTGTTGGTGGTGTTCATGGAAGGTGTATGGGAGAGTAGGGGGTGGAATGTGGGGCAAGGGTGTGTGTTGATTGTGGGGGTAAGGAGGGGTGAGTGGGAATGGCAGGGAAAGAGAGAGAAAGAAAGTACAAAGGGGTACAAAGTAGTACAAAGGAAATCAAGCAACAACAGCTCCAGCAACCCCTCAAGGCTGCTTACAGTTAGGCTATCACTGTGTATTTAAGAACAAAATATAATAAATAAGGTACATAAAATATAATAAATTGTTTTCGGTTAGGCTATCTCCACTGTTATCCTATTGCTGCGTATTTCAATATTTGTTTTAACTTTTGGTTAGGCTATCACCCCTGGAGGCCTAATTCTGAGTATCTAATTTTTTTTTTTTTCGGTTAGGCTATCACCCCTGATAACCTTTTTCTGCGTATTTCAACATTTGTTTTCGGTTGAAGTGATCAAAGTGTTTTTAAAGTGAGTGAAGTGTTTTAAAGCGAGTTAAGTGTTTTAAAGTGAGCGAAGTGATTTTTAAGTGAGTGAAGTGATCTGAAGAAAATGACTGTCACCATGCCTCGCACTTGTACGAAGTACGCCGGTAGATTTGGTGAGTCCATGTTTGCTACTGTCGATCTTCAAGTCTTCCGGCTCTGCCAGCAACGAGAGAATTTGACAGTGAAATTAGATGAAGCCTACAACAAGATCAACGTCCTCACCATGAAGCTGGAATCACTCCAAGAGTGTATAACACTCAACGTTGAAGTACCACAAACTTCAATTGCCACCGCTTCAACTCCAGCAGCCACCAACGCCCCAACGTCAACTGCCAACGCCTGCAGTGGCCACTGGCCACTTCAGCAGATGGTTCCAATACTCGAGAAACAAATAGTGACTATTTTCCCCCTCTAGACAACTTCCGTGTCGTGAGGAATAACGTTTGTCCCAAGACCAGGAAAACCATACCGATTACCGAGTGTCAAAACAGTTTCCAGATACTCACAGACTCAGATGACGAAGAGGAAAGAGAAGAAGTCCGGCTCATGGGAGACTTGATGATACGTATTCAGCTCACAGAGTTTTGCGCCAGGGCACCTAAGACCAGGAAGCATTTTTGTATCCCTGGTGGTGGTGTGGACGACGTAGTTGTTGCAGTTGACGAAGTATCAAACCTGGCCCCTGCTAATACAATGTACGTCATCCACGTTGGATCCAACGATGTACAGCGAACCCGGACGGAAGATTTGCTTTTAAAGTACCAGCTGCTAATCAAGTCGTTTAACGAGAAGTCATCAAGGATCATCGTCTCAGGAATCATCCCCCGGCTCGGTGTAGAGATCAGATTTTACAACATAGCCACCAGCACAAATCGTTGTCTAGCAAACCTCTGCAGGAAGGGGAACGTGGGATTCGTCGACACCTGGGACAATTTCTACTACGATGACTATTGTTTTCTGATGATGGAGTTCATCTGAACCAGGTGGGAGCAGCACGGTTTGGGCGTCTTCTTAACGATGTGGTGAAGGATTTTCAGAGAAGAAATCGACTCGGCACAGCACAACCAGGAACATCCACCGAAGACAGTGAGGACGGCAAGCTGCGAAGGAATTAAATGCTAATCCATCAAGAACCACGAATTTGAATAAAGCTCTACCAACACGACCCAAATTCAAAACCGCCAGGGATAACGACCGAGGACCGAGGACAGCCATGAATGTAAATGTAGATCCGACTAGAACCAAAAAATTGATTAAAGAGCGTTCTGTGACTTCTAAAACCGCAACTTTAAAGGTTTTCTATGCAAACGCTCGTAGCATACGCAATCAATTTTCAGAGTTAGAGGAACTAGTGTTTACAGAATGATGTGATTGGCATAACAGAATCTTGGCTCAATACAGAAGATAGATACTTTATAGCAGAGTATTCACTTCCCGGTTATGTAATGATGGAGAAAAGCTGAATAAATAGAAATGGAGGTGGCGTTTTACTTTATATCAAAAAAGTCTTAACCTGACCCTCTTGTCAAAACCTCAAATTGTGAATGTCGACACATCTTTTGTGCTAATAAAGAATAATAAATGTACACAAATAATACTTGCATTAATATAAAGACCTCCAGCTCAATCAGTGCAAACTGACTGAGAAATTTACGAAAAAATTGCAGATGTAAGTAACTCACAAGATACCGTAATTTTTAGCGACTTTAATTTACCTGTGACCAAATGGGGCGATACTCTTACTTCACACTCCGGAATGATTTGCATGCGAAGTTGAATGAGAGTTCACTCTATCATTTTGTCGCACTTTCGATGGTATGCAGTCTTGCACTGCTTTTAGGTAAGTGTAAGATGTATTTATGTCGTTATTGTTAATTAACCCGTCCAGCCCCGGCTAGTTTTGTAATGTTTGTTCACCAGAACCCGGCCGGTTTTCAAAAAATGGTTTTGTTCCAGAAACAATAGCGAATGGGTTAGGAATGAAGGAAAAACCACGAAAAAACGCTCAAAAATCTTAAAGAATGGTCTTACAGAGCCCCCGAAAACGTATTTTACAGGAGTAAAAAATTTAAGGCAATAACCCCAAAAAAACAGGTTATTGCACGCTCGCGCAATTAGGGTGACGCGCCATTAAAAAGCTCCAGTCAGTTTCTTTAAACATAGCTCTAAGCTTATGAAAGTTTGCTTTCTTGAAATTAGGGACTTTTTCGATGCTGCTATTTGGTATGTTACTAGCAAACTTTAAAGTGAAAGTTATTGTACGATGGTCGCTATTACTGAATTCATCACCAACATTCAAATTCTCTATCAATTCTTCTTATGTTGCAAGTACAAGGTCCAGAACGTTATTACCACGGGTCGGCGATCGAACAAATTGATACAGCGAATTCTCTTACAAGTTTGCATGCAAGTCAAGTCCGGAGTGTTAAGTAAAGCATGGTTCACACATACACGAGTCGGTGCCCGAGTCCAACACCAGTTAACGATGGGTGACACTCTTCGAGTATCGTCGTTGCTCGGCCATGAAACAACACGAGTAGTAACTGATCCCGACTCACAAAAGAGTGTACACGAGTCAGTACGTGTTTAGTCAAGAGTCCGTACGAGTAACAGAGAGTCAACACGATTCACAAAAGAGTGTAACATGAACCCAACATGTGTTGCAAACATTTGAAAAATAACGGTCAAATTCCAGGGTACGAAAACAAAGAGTCGGCACGAGTCAACACGAGTCACGACGAGTGTAACACGAATCAACACGAGTGTCACACGAGTAAACAAGAGTCGCTAAAAGTGTAACGCGAGTCGGCAAGAATCAGTTCGAGTCCAACAAGAGTCACAAAGAGTGGTGCCAAGAGCGGCAACCATTGTGCAGGTTGCCTTTATATAAGTGGCCACAAGGACCGCCCATGCCACACAACCACTCACCACCACGCAGGATACACCCAGCACGCAACATGTCCATCAGTCAGCGCAACGCGGCAGCTATGGTGGTACTCCTGAACATGCGGATGGATCTCGTAGACATTGAGGAGGTGGAGTTGCTAGCGGAACACACACGTCAACGGCAAAGGAAACCAAGGACAGTTTGGGCATGGAGTTGGCTACTGAGATGGCCACAGTTCGGGGTGTACGAACAACTCTTGAAGGAGCTTGAGGCAGATGACCCGAAAGGATTCAAGAACTTCCTGCGTATTGACAGCGTCATGTTTAGGGAGTTGGTGGAACGTGTTGGACCCAGGATAGAGAAGCAGGACACCTTTTGAAGGGAGGCTTTGTCACCTGGGCTAAGATTGGCAATCACACTCCGCTACTTGGCCACGGGTGACTCCTGTCCTAGCCGGCAGTTCGCCTTCCGCGTGGCCCGCAACACCATCTCCCTCATTGTGCCTGAAACGTGCGAAGCTATCATTGCAGAATACCAGCCGGAGGTTCTACATTGCCCCAGGGCACCGGCGGAGTGGAAGGAGGTTGCCAGTGAGTTTACCAAACGGTGGGATTTCCACCATGCAGTTGGTGCCATCGACGGAAAGCACTGCGCCATCCGATGCCCTCTACATGGCGGAACTGAATTCTACAACTACAAAGGCTTCCACTCCATCGTCCTCATGGCTATCGTAGACGCAGACTACAAATTCCTCTACTGCGACATAGGTAATCATGGTAGCTGCTCAGATGGAGGGTTTTTTCTAAGAACAAACATCAGAGCTGTATTGGGTGGGTGCACCCTGGACTCCCTGCTGCCGAACCACTGGCCAACAACGACACACCTGTTTCGTACTTTCTGGTGGGTGATGACGCCTTCCCCATGCGAAGCTGGTTGATGAAGCCACACTATAGCCGCCACCTCACAGTACCTCAACGGATCTTTAACTACCGTCTGTCCAGGGCTCCCACGTTGTGGAGAATGCCTTTGGTATCATGTCCTCCAGGTAGGCCTATGCTAATGTGAAGTTACTTCCCACAGATACAGGTTTCGGTGATGCGACACCAGAAATGACAAGCGATTTCATATGCCAACGTAATAATATTAACTATAACATACATGATCATAACTATTCTCTCCCAATATCAGGTTCAGGTGCCTTCTCTCCAATGTAGCCCTCCACCTGTCCCATGTTGAGTCAGTGGTATTGGCGTGCTGCTGTATGCACAACCTTATGCGGCTCAGGTACCTTGCTCACCATGCCAACCTACTGGAAGAGGAGGGCGGGTGCCCAACCCCGAAAGGGGTTGAAATAGGGAAGCCATCCCCCCGCCAAAGGCGGCTTTCTAGGGCCTTTCCTAGCTGATGCTGAGAGGATTGGGTTCTAGTCATGTGGTGATGGGCTGGTCTATCAGAGTGAGAGCTGAGCAATCTCTGCCATACCCATAGCTTACTCTGACTTTTCCTTTAACTTATATATTTTCTAGATCTCAAGTGACGGCGTCTCTTCCGTGGATTGACCTCCCAATCTACCAAGATTGGAAGCCAAAGCATCACATTTTTCCCTTGCCCCTCAACTTTCTCTTCATAATTGCTGAGGGGCACAGGGCCCTGGGTGGGGCTTTGGTTTCTCGGGCGTTTCCGCACCCTCCTCATCCCCCCGCCATGGAGTGGCTTCGGTTACCCAGGCTTTATTGTGGTCGGCGGGGATGGTTCTGTGGGGCACTCGGTAATGGCTTTGGAATCGCTCGGGGCCTTGGGGCTGTTCGGCCAGGCAGCTTGGGGAACAACAACAACAACAACAACAACTGGAAGAGGAGGACCCTGCGACGCATGCTGTCATGCCTGGGGCATGGAGGGAAGAGGCGCAGAAGTAGGGGGCCCTTCAGAGAATCTCCGGGAATGTCATAACAGCCCAGGCCAAGATTCAACGGCAGCACCTAACCGACAAAATTCATCAACAAGGGGATGTGTCCCCTGGCAGAATGACATGATATAAGGTATGTATTCATCAAGATACATAGACTAACAGGCATGTTCACTCCCGCCTGGTGCGCAGTTGGAAATTGGGGTATTAATACCCAAGAGTAATATCCTTAGATCTTGGGAATATGAAAGAAAATGGAGAGTAGAAGGTAACCAAAAATAATATCTCATGTTCAATAATCCTGTATGTTAACATTGTTTTTATTATCATTATTATTATTATTATTTTTATTTTTTATTATCATCAGTATTATTACTATGTGTATTTATGCATCTCACATGTTCAATCCTTCTTATAATAATATAATAATACTAATTATTATATTATTAGTGGCTGTATTAGTAGGCCTAATATTATTGTGTATATCTCTATATCACGTGTATGAAGTCTGCACTTCAAAAAACGACAAGTGCATCCGGCTTACACACAAACTAGGGGTCAAATATAAGACTTTTAATTATAAGGCCCTGACAACTTTCAAAAATAAAAAAATAAATGGGAGTCTGCAGAAAGCCGATTGGCCCACACAAGGCAGACCCCTCTCACACCCAACCCTAATTATAAGGCCCTGACAAACCTATCATATCTCACATGTATGTGAGTATTTAAAAATAGTACCGGTAGTGTATCTTGTAGTCGCTCATACACACGCACAGCACACACACACACACACACACACACACATATATCTATCTATATTTATCTATCTGTTAATCAGGGGTGTAAAATGTACCTAATAATTTTACTCAAGTGAAATTATGTACTCAAAAAGTTACTCATGTAAAAGTAGAAGTACCCAACTAGAAAGTTAATTAAGTTAATGTAAACAACTATCTACTGCCTGGGGTGTTGGGGGAGAGGGGAGGCTTATCAGCGCCATTTATAAAATACATATTGGTGACCTTTGAACTAACCAACGAATGTCACACCTACACTCAGGGAAATGCTACTGGGAATTTCAAATCTATTGGAAAGAATATTTCGGAAATTTGCTGAAGTTTTACGGAAAGCGATAAATATCACTGATTGTAATAGTTCGTCTTTATATCTTAATAAAAACTGTATGATGTATGTATATACAGTATATGTATATATAATTATATGTAATTATATAAACCAGTATCTCATATGAGGCGTATAATGGAACAAGGGCGACCGAGCGAGATCATAGTTTCGAGAAAAATGGGTTTAACCCTTATTAGTATGTGGCGGCGCTCGACATAACTATACAAGGATCGTTATGGTGTCATTCGAAAGCTCTGTTTATGCCCTTTCAGGGATAGGTACTTGTTTTACGTTCTGGGTCTTATTTAGGCATGAAAATGATCACGTAAACAGCCCTATTTTGGCTAAAAACACCCCGCTGTGCGGTACACATAAATAAACCGCATAGGCCGCTCGTAAGGTGTTAAAGAAACAAACAAAATTGTCCGTATCTCGCCTAAAAATACAACTATTATAATGTGTATGGCCTTACTGGAATGGGGGAGACATGTGGAACTTGATTTTGTATGGATACATCGACTAGTTTGTCAAAGAACATAATAAATCAAATTGTATATCAACGATCTCATATCTACCACTCATAATCCAATACATTCCTACGCAGATGACTCAACATACCACGGTTCCTTCACATTTACCAATTCTTTCACCCAACCCGACCTTATAAATTCAAAAATAAACACTGCAATTTATCTGAACCAGGACCTTTCTAGAATTAATGAATGGGGACAAAAGAATCTAGTTTCCTTTAATGCACAAAAAACCAAGTACATTCAATTTTCTAACCGACAGAATCTCACTGACTCCCATATATTTGTTAATGATGTAAATATTCCCACTTCCTCTAGTATTGACATTCTCGGTGTAACATTAACTACTAACTTGAGCTGGACACATTATGTTAGAAGCATTGCTAAGAATGCCTCTATAAAACTGGGACTCCTGTACAGAGTTCGAGAATTCTTCACTGACGAGCAGTTGGCCGTAATATATAAAAGTCATGTGCGTTCTCAGATGGATTACTGTTCACCTCTGTGGAGTGGAAGTGGAGTGGTTGCATTGAGACAGTTGGAAAAAATTCAAAATAAAGCTATTAGATTAATCAATAACCCTGCAATCACACAGGACCTTCCTACATTATCCATACGAAGAAACGTTGCATCCCTTGCATTATTCTACAGATGGAGTGAACATACCTGTTAGTCTATGTATCTTGATGAATACATACCTTATATCATGTCATTCTGCCAGGGGACACTTCCCCTTGGTGATGAATAGTAGTCGGTTAGTTGCTGCCGTTGAGTCTTGGCCTGGGCTGTTACGACATTCCCGGAGATTCTCTGCAGGGCCCCCTACTTCTCCGCCTCCTCCCTCCACGCCCCAGGCATGACAGCATGCGTCGCAGTACGAAACAGGTGTGTCGTCGTTGGCTAGTGGTTCGGCAGCAGGGAGTACCAGGGTGCACCCATCCAATGCAGCTCTGATGTTTGTTCTTAGAAAAAACCCTCCATCTGAGCAGCTACCATGATTACCTATGTCGCAGTAGAGGAATTTGTAGTCTGCGTCTACGATAGCCATGCGGACGATGGAGTGGAAGCCTTTGTAGTTGTAGAATTCAGTTCCGCCATGTAGAGGGCATCGGATGGCGCAGTGCTTTCCGTCGATGGTATCAACGGCATGGTGGAAATCCCACTGTTTGGAAAACTCACTGGCAACCACCTTCCACTCCGCCGGTGTCCTGGGGCAACGTAGAACCTCCGGCTGGTATTCTGCAATGATTGCTTCGCATGTTTCAGGCACAATGAGGGAGATGGTATTGCGGGCCACACGGAAGGCGAACTGCAGGCTAGGACAGGAGTCACCCGTGGCCAGGTAGCGGAGTGTGATTGCCAATCTTAGGCCAGGTGACAAAGCCTCCCTTCAAAAGGTGTCCTGCTTCTCTATCCTAGGTCCAACACGTTCCACCAACTCCCTAAACATGACGCTGTCCACGCAGGAAGTTCTTGAATCCTTTCGGGTCATCTGCCTCAAGCTCCTTCAAGAGTTGTTCGTACACCCCGAACTGTGGCCATCTCAGTAGCCAACTCCATGCCCAAACTGTCCTTGGTTTCCTTTGCCGTTGACATCTGCGTTCCGCTAGCAACTCCGCCTCCTCAATGTCTACGCGATCCATCCGCATGTTCAGGAGTACCACCATAGCTGCCGCGTTGCGCTGACTGATGGACATGTTGCGTGCTGGGTGTATCCTGCGTGGTGGTGAGTGGTTGTGTGGCATGGGCGGTCCTTGTGGCCGCTTATATAAAGGCAACCTGCAAAATGGTTGCCGCTCTTGGCACCACTCTTTGTGACTCTTGTTGGACTCGAACTGATTCTTGCCGACTCGCGTTACACTTTTAGCGACTCTTGTTTACTCGTGTGACACTCGTGTTGATTCGTGTTACACTCGTCGTGACTCGTGCCGACTCTTTGTTTTCGTACCCTGGAATTTGACCGTTATTTTTCAAATGTTTGCAACACATGTTGGGTTCGTGTTACACTCTTTTGTGACTCGTGTTGAGTCTCCGTTACTCGTACAGACTCTTGACTAAACACGTACTGACTCGTGTAGACTCTTTGGTGAGTCAGGATCAGTTACTACTCGTGTTGTTTCATGGCCGAGCAACGACGATACTCGAAGAGTGTCACTTATCGTTAACTTGTGTTGGACTCGGGCACCGACTCGTGTATGTGTGAACCATGCTTTACTTAACACTCCGGACTTGACTTGCATGCGAACTTGCAAGATAATTCGCTTTATCAATTTGTTCGATCGCCGACCCGTGGTAATAACGTTCTTGACCTTGTACTTGCAACAAAAGAAGATTTGATAGAGAATTTGAATGTTGGTGATGAATTCAGTAACAGCATCCATCGTACAATAACTTTCACTTTAAAGTTTGCTAGTAACGAACCAAATAGCAGCATCGAAAAAGTCCCTAATTTCAAGAAAGCAAACTTTCATAAGCTTAGAGCTATGTTTAAAGAAACTAACTGGAGCTTATTAATTAACAATAACGACATAAATACATCTTACACTTACCTAAAAGCAGTGCAAGACTGCATACCATCGAAAATATGACAAAATGATAGAGTGAACTCTCATGCAAGTTCGCATGCAAATCATGTCCGGAGTGTGAAGTAAGAGTATCGCCCCATTTGGTCACAGGTAAATTAAAGTCGCTAAAAATTACGGTATCTTGTGAGTTACTTACATCTGCAATTTGTTCTTAAATTTCTCGGTCAGTTTGCACTGATTGAGCTGGAGGTCTTTACATTAATGCAAGTATTATTTGTGTACCTTTATTATTCTTTATTAGCACAAAAGATGTGTCGACGTTCACAATTTGAGGTTTTGACAAGACTTTAATTTTATATAAAGTAAAACGCCACCTCCATTTCTATTTATTCGGCTTTTCTCCAACATTACATAACCGGGAAGTGAATAGTCTGCTATAAAGTATCTATCTTCTGTATTGAGCCAAGATTCTGTTATGCCAATCACATCATTTTGTAAACACTAGTTCCTCTAAATCTGAAAATGTATTGCGTATGCTACGAGCGTTTGCATAGAAAACCTTTAAAGTTGCGGTTTTAGAACTCACAGAACGCTCTTTAATCGAATTTTTGGTTCTGGTCGGATCTACATTTACATTCATGGCTGTCCTCGGTCCTCGGTCGTTATCCCTGCGGTTTTGAATTTGGGTCGTGTTGGTGGAGCTTTATCCAAATTTGTGGTTCTTGTTGGATTAGCATTTAATTCCTTCACAGGTTGCCGTCCTCACTGTCTACGGTGGATGTTCCTGGTTGTCCTTTGCCGAGTCGATTTCTTCTCTGAAAATCCTTCACCGCATCGTTAAGAAGACGCCCAAACCGTGCTGCTCCCACCTGGTTCAGATGAACTCCATCATCCGAAAACAAATAGTCATCGTAGTAGAAATTGTCCCAGGTGTCGACGAATCCCACGTTCTCCTTCCTGCAGAGGTTTGCTAAACAACGATTTGTGCTGGCGGCTATGTTGTAAAATCTGATCTCTACACCGAGCCGGGGGATGATTCCTGAGACGATGATCCTTGATGACTTCTCGTTAAACGACTTTATTAGCTGCTGGTACTTTAAAAGCAAATCTTCCGTCCGGGTTCGCTGTACATCGTTGGATCCAACGTGGGTGACATACATTGTATTAGCAGGGGTCAGGTTTGATACTTCGTGCAGCAACTACGTCGTCCACACCACCACCAGGGATACAAAAATGCTTCCTGGTCTTAGGTGCCCTGGCGCAAAACTCTGTGAGCTGACCACGTATCATCGAGTCTCCCACGAGCCGGACTTCTTCTCATTCCTCTTCGTCATCTGAGTCTGTGAGTATCTGGAAACTGTTTTGACACTCGGTAATCGGTATGGTTTTCCTGGTCTTGGGACAAACGTTGTTCCTCACGACACGGAAGTTGTCTTGAGGGTGAAAATAGTCACTATTTGTTTCTTGAGTATCGGAACCATCTGCTGAAGTGGCTACTACAGGCGTTGGATTGTTGGCAGTTAACGTTGGGACGTTGGTAGCTGCTGGAGTTGAAGCGGTGACAATTGAAGTTTGTGGTACTTCAACGTTGAGTGTTACAAACTCTTGGAGTGATTCCAGCTTCATGGTGAGGACCTTGATCTTGTTGTAGGCTTCATCTAATTTCACTGTCAAATTCTCTCGTTGCTGGCAGAGCCGGCAGACTTGAAGATTGACACTAGCAAACATGGACTCACCAAACCTACCGGCGTAGTTCGTACAAGTGCGAGGCATGGTGACAGTCACTTTCTTCAGATCACTTCACTCACTTAAAAATCACTTCACTCACTTAAAAATCACTTCACTCACTTTAAAACACTTAACTCACTTTAAAACACTTCACTCACTTTAAAAACACTTCGATCACTTCAACCGAAAACAAATGTTGAAATACGCAGAAAATGGTTATCAGGGGTGATAGCCTAACCGAAAACAAAAAAATTGAGATATGCAGAATTAGGCCTCCAGGGGTGATAGCCTAACCAAAAGTTTAAACAAAAATTTAAATACAGTGTGCAGCAATAGGCTACCAGTGGAAACAATTTATTATATTTTATGTACCTTATTTATTATATATATATATTTTGTTTTAAATACACAGTGATAGCTTAATTGTAAGCAGCCTTGAGGGGTCGCTGGACCTGTTGTTGCTTGATTTCCTTTGTACTACTTTGTACCCCTTTGTACTTTCTTTCTCTCTCTTTCCCTGCCATTCCCACTCACCCAGTCCTTACCCCCACAGTCAACACACACCCTTGCCCCACATTCCACCCCCTACTCTCCCATACACCTCCGTGAACACCACCAACAACCCCCTCCCTCCTACCCTTCCACAACCATCAACGCACATGCTCCCTGAGGCATGCCCAACACCGCCCCCAAGAAAGAGCAAGAATTTAACTAAACACATAACTATTTCACAAAGCGAAAGTGTAATAAATAATGATTAAGCTCACCCATACTTAAAAGACAAAACACACTTGTCCAAAACCTGAATGACACATTAATGAAATAAGTAAAGTGATGCGTGCCAAAAACTGTTTACATTACTCAAAAAGAGTACTATGAAACGTATGCTATGTCATCAATATTCGGATGCAAACATAAGGGTAAACTACATAATACAAAATTACCAATACAGTACGAAATTAAAGTAACCAGTGAAAGTAAGACAACTCTTAAGCTATTTTAACGGTAACACACTAAATAACAGTGGGATAGTCACAAATAAATATATAAAGAGATCTTGAAACAGAATGCACCAAAATAGCTACCATCATCAATGAATATCTATGTTCAATTTATTCCGATTTCAATGACAAGAAAGGGGACATCAAAATCAGTTGACCGGATGTCTTGTTATGAAAAAATATAAAAATACAAAAAATACAAATAAAATATAATTACCTATCTATCTATCTATCCATCCAACTATCTATCTACCTCTATCTATCGATATATCTGTCTATAAATCTATCTATCTATCTATCCATCCATTTATCTATCCTTCCAACTATCTATCTACCTCTATCTATCGATATATCTGTCTATAAATCTATCTATCTATCTATCTAATTACTTATATATCTATCTCCAGACCAGACTAGACCAGTCGGTATGGTAGTGACGGTCATCTTCAGACAAGTTACATATAACCAGCCACCGTCAGCTACCCTGCCTGGCAACCTGTCTCTTTATTCAGCCTAACTCTGGTTCACTTACCTTCACTCGGTTTTACTCGGCTTCAACTTGCTTCATTGAGTTTCACTCATCATCACTCAGATCATTCATTGTTGCTCTGCTTCCTTCTGATCCATTCATTTTCACTCAGTTATACAGTGTTCTGGCATAATAATCCAGTAGGGATGATAGCCTCTAAAGTCCTATGTTAACTAACATTCCAAGATGACATATCCCCTTAGTGCAGTGGGAATAGTGGTGCTTCGTGATTTGCATGACACTGTTCGACCACCCACTCGGAAGCATGATAACGATGTTTGATCAAGATGTTGACTATAATGAACATATTAACATGCCTGAGAAGTAATATATCAGCTCCTGTGTCACAATTTGATATATTTAGCTGCTACAACCTGCACGGCCCATGCCCTTGTTTACAAAGTTGGTACTGTACAGTAATATTTTGTATGTTACGCTCCTAAGCAACTCGCACTATTTACTATTTAATATAGCAGCCACTATCGTAAGTGACTACTGTATATTTGGGTATGTGTTCCACATATATTTAATAGTTGAACACGTTTGTAATTTATGCAAATTATGCTCAATAACTTTGCATTACATGTATTTCCGCAACCTCATCTCACAACATTAGCCTACTCTTACAATATTTTACTTGACCACACACACTAGTTAACCCGCTGAGCCCCAGCTAGTTGTATTATTTTGTTCACCCCAGTCCCAAGCCTTTTTCATTTTTTTTTTTTTTTTCTAACTAAGAATAAATTAAAAATAAGGACAACATTTTTTTATTTGCTCACCGATGATTTTTAGGGGTCCTAAAGGGATGGGGGGTCCGGAGATGACAGCTGCAGTTTGGCCTGGTTCATAAATCCCGGGCGGGCAGGCTGGCTGGGGCGCCCGGTAGCCAGATGTACGATGAGTCAAGTTTTCGGGTGTTTGGTCATTTGCATACCACCCGAGTATCATGTGTGCCTTTATAGTTTATATATACCACGTATGTATCAATAATGTCCTAATAAGTCAAGTTCAAGTGTAATAAGTGCACATATTCAAGTGGTGATATAAGTGTTCACTCGTGGCAACGACTCCCGCGCTACATACAGACAGACGGACACCAGGTGACAGTTCTCACTCCCGCGCTCTCTGTCAAACTGTACATTCGTCCAGCACTTTCACTTTAGTTGCCTGACACTGCCACACTGCCACTTTATATATATAGAATAGTTTACCGTATAGTTTACTTATATTATATGATTTGTAGGCACTTTTTAGTTAGAAATATTGGATTTCACATTGTATTTTTGTTAGTTTGTACAAGTAAAATGTATCTCACTGTTATTATGGACTTATATTTTATCACTTTATACAGTTATTATTCACACTTAGTATTTACACTTGGTTTAGCGTCTTTTTTCGCAGTCTTTGAATACACTTAGAAGTTTTCAAGGGTGTGGTAGTCGATGAAGCAGTCCGGGTGACACAGTGCTACATTACACTGCCTGCAGAAATTATTGGTGTCTTGTCTTTTAGGCATCCTTCGTGTCGTGTTGCGACACACATGACACCGCCTGCAGGGTCTCGCCTGGCCATCAGTGGCTGGCACATATGTGGGGAAATGGCATCCAGTGAGCCTGGCAATCCCTTCTGCTGCTGGCAGTTATCCATCCAGGACAACAGGAGGACATTATTGGCCTGCAAGTAGATGATGGAGCCCTTTTCCCGCCTGGGTGGTAGATTGGGCATGAAGATTCTGTTCCTCCTGATGGTGCCACACACGCCTGTTGTGCGGCTATACAGGAACTTGGCAAGGGAGGGGCTGGTGTACCAGTTGTCCAGGTACAGTATGTGGCCCCTGTCCAAGTAGGGCTCCATCAAGGTGATGACAACGGCCCCTGAAATACCATATGTCCTCGATGGCACCAATTCTGTCTTCTTCCCCATATACAGAATGATGTCCTGGAGCGAAAAGGTGGATAATACCGCGCCCCTAATCCATCCCACCATCCAGCCGCTCACCCCAGCAACCCGTTTTCCCGCCATCCACTGGTTTCCCATATTGTATCGAATACCCTGTATCATTTTTAGGCCAATAGTTACCATACCACCTGAGTAAATCATGTCCAAAGTCGTGTGGCAATATGCGGGTATACGTAAATCCGTTTATTATCCATCACCCGCTCAGACTATGTTCATGTACACCGATAATACGTATACACAATGCCATTCCACGGCTCTGACACAATTTTCAAGCAAAACCAACCCATACGACCTGAGTAAATGAGGTCCAAAGTTGAGGTAAAAAAAGGTGGGTCAGTACATGCCTCTCATCCACCCTGGTTCAGCCGCACAACCCACCGACCCGTTTCGGCCACCAGTCCCACCTTCCCAATATCCGAGAGAGTACGCAGTACCATTATTAGGCATTTTCTTACGATACCGGCTGCGTAACTGATTTTAATATGCCAGACGCGCCAGGCGCGTCGCTGGGCGCTGGTGATCGAACATTGCCGTCGCAACACGTGCGACGCTGGGATCCAGCGGGTTAAGCATTAGGTTCCGTTCGCGTTTTGGCACAACGATGATGGCACAGATCAGATGGTGATTATATTGAAGGTTGTTTGAATTATTCTATGAATGAGATGCACATGTATTGTTAGTTTCTTCATATACTTATTCTGGGTATTTTCATTGCAATTATTATCTAAATGAAAAAATAAGAAGCCCAGCTATTATGTATGTTTGGGAGGGTTATTATGATGAAATATAATAAATACTTAGACTAGTAACGGGTCGAAATAGTTCTACAATAAGACGAGTTGTGTTAATACCTCCCACAACCTCACCTGTAATTATGTGTAATATTATAAACTCCCAGGTCATCGTTCTCGTGTGTATTACGCTCAGCACAATCTTGTCTTTAATGCTTCACCTGAAGGTACAAAAGTCAAGATCTGACTTAATAATAGTACGTGTTTCATCTCCCCAGATCCATAATAACCAGGTTACATAGGAAGTGGAAAAATTAAATATTTATAATATGTGATGTATCTTCTGTTTTACGTAACACGTACAGTACGTACTGTGCAGCATTCCAAGGAGAAGCAGATACTAATTTGTATTACTGTTTGATTACTCTCTCTCTCTCTCTCTCTCTCCACCAGTTCACCGATAATTTGCCCACTATAACTCAGGTCAGCTAGACAGGACCATCAAGCCGCCAACACCACTGTATTTATCACCACATATCTCAACCTTTCCACCTCCTCACTTTATATCTTTGTAAAGTTTCCCCTTATCTTTCATTCTCACTCCACTATTTTGAGATGCGGCCACTGGAGGAGCCGGGGGCGCCAACCCCTTTATGGCTTAGTTCCTCACACTTGGTTGTAACCATTGTTTATGTTGTATTATTTATAGTATTTACTGCTGTGTGTGTTCACTTCAGCCAGTTAATTGAGACATCTGTGCCTGATATACTAATTGGCGTGAACCCATCCTTTCTTGTTGATGTCAATGAATATGTGGCTAGAGTGAACGGTGGATAATACTTAGTAACATTATTTTTACCTTTTTGGATGAAATACTGAAAGTTGTGGGTGTGTGCCAATGGTATACGTATATTGGTGACTGTTGTATGATAGACTGTAGAAGCAACTTTATCATCCTTACCTGGCAAAACTAAGGAAATCTTGCACTTAGTGCACTAATTACCGTCGTGTTACACTGCCTAATGTAGCTGGCAAGATCTTTGTTTGTGTGGGTGCGGATGTGTTTTTTCTGTGTATAAAGGAGTACAAAGGAAATCAAGCAACAACAGGTCTAGTGACCCTTCTAGGCTGCTTGTCCTCCAAAACACTGAGGATCAAGTGTCCAAACAGTGGTTTAGAGTGGGTAAGGGAACACTGGAAAGGGAATTACTGCCCTGGAACTAATGTCCGTGGCAGGACTAGGAAGTTAGTAGGGGACATATGGGTTAGTAACTAAGGGGAGAATAAAATAAAGTTATTCATTTACAAACGCAGTCAGTCGCGGGTTTGATGCGAGATATTTGTCTAGGCGGAGTTTAAATGAATCAACGGTGCTGCAGTCTATATCGTCTCGGGGAAGCCCATTCCACAAGTTGACAACTCGATTGAAGAAGAAATTCTTAGATTCGTGTGAGTTAAAAGATTTACCAATAATATTGCAACCGTTTCCCCCGCGTGTAATTAGATTGGTCGATAGTGAAGTACTTACTACAGTTCATATTGTCGATGCCTTTGATGATTTTGAACACTTGAATTAAGTCACCTCTTAATCTGCCCTGGGTTAAAGGAAATAGATTTAATTCTCTAAGACGCTCTTCGTATGGTTTGTTCTTTAGGCTAGGTATCATTTTGGTAACTCTACGTTGAACTCGTTCTAGCTTGTTTATATCTTTTTGGTAATAAGGGCACCAGCATTGAACGCAGTATTCCAGAAGAGGGCGGACTAAGGAATTGTAAAGGGTTAGGATAACGTCTTTGGCTTTATGCTCAAATGACCTGCCTATGAAGCCAAGTATTTTATTTGCATTCTTAACAACTTCTGAACATTGTTGACTCGGTTTTAGGTTACTCGATATTGTTACTCCCAGATCGGTTTCTCTGTTTACATTCTTAAGCTGAGTGCCATTCATCGAATAGTTTGCTTTCTCATTTAGGTATCCGATATGTAGTACTTTACATTTATCCGCATTGAAATTAATTTGCCAAATTTGGGCCCAAGGTGACAATTTATCTAGATTGTGTTGCATATCGTCAACTTGTTCTTTTGAGAGTACGCTATTTGCAATTTTTGTATCGTCAGCAAATTTTGAGATTGTACAGGTGAGACCCTCATCTATGTCATTGATGTAAATTAGAAAGAGAATTGGTCCTAGTACCGATCCCTGGGGTACCCCGCTACTTACATTGGTCCATTTAGATGCCTTACCGTTTATGACTACTCTTTGCTTTCTGTCGCTGAGCCAATTTTCTATCCTTTTCAACACACCTTCTTGTATTCCATGCGCTTTTAGTTTTAGCAGTAAACATTTGTGGGGAACTGTGTCAAAGGCCTTTTGAAAATCAAGGTATATAATATCTACAGCTTTACTCTCATCGTCGAGGTTGAGGATATCGTGGAAGAAGTCTAAGAGGTTTGTTAAACAGGAACGTTTTTTACGAAAGCCGTGTTGAGTATCTTTAAGTATGTTATTTTCCTCTAAGTGATTTACGAGTCTGTCTCTTATGACCGTTTCTAGCATTTTACATACAACTGAGGTTAAGCTAATTGGACGATAGTTACTGGGTAGGGATTTGCTGCCTTTTTTGAATATCGGTGTTACGTTGGCTATCTTCCACTGATCAGGCATAGTTCCAGACTGCAAGGATTTATTGAATAGTAATGTCAGTGGTTTAGAGAGCTCATCCTTAGCTTCCTTTAGAACTCTAGGCGAGATTGTATCAGGTCCAGGCATTTTATTTACCTTGAGTTTATCTAAACAATTCAATACTTCTCTCTCTGTAACAGTGATATTGCTTAGAACATCTGAATTATCAATCTGAATCGGCGATGGTGTAGGGATATCACTGAGGTCTTCTGTTGTAAAAACTGATGCAAAGAAGGTATTGAGGGCATTACTCATTTGTACTTCGTCCTTGGTGTATTCTCCATTTTCATCGACTAACGGTCCAACAGTTGCAGTAACTACTTTTTTCTTTCTGATATAACTATAGAATTCTTTCGGGTTTGTTTTACTTTGATTCGCAATACGTAACTCTAGGGTCTTTTTACTTTGCTTAATTAACTTTTTGGCTTTGCGTCGTAGCTCTACAAATTTCACCCGTTCTTCGTCATTTTGTGAGGATTTTAATCTATCATTAGCAAATTTTTTAGCAAGCAGGCAGTTTGAAATATCTTTATTCCACCATTTGGGCTTATCATTATGGCCTGGACGCCGTATTTTCGATGGTATGCAGTCTTGCACTGCATTTAGGTAAGTGGTTTCGAATAACTTCCAAGATGTATTTATGTCGTTATTGTGAATTAAAAAGCTCCAGTCAGTTTCTTTAAACATAGCTCTAAGTTTATGAAAGTTTGCTTTCTTGAAATTAGGGACTTTTTCGATGCTACTATTTGGTTCGTTATTAGTAAAGTTTAAAGTGAAAGTTATCGTACGATGGTCGCTGTTACTGAATTCATCTCCAACAT
The DNA here is from genome assembly GCA_032716605.1 of Paralithodes platypus. Lineage (NCBI taxonomy): Eukaryota > Metazoa > Arthropoda > Malacostraca > Decapoda > Lithodidae > Paralithodes > Paralithodes platypus. Next base: position 54,438,994 of record CM064523.1, on the reverse strand, counting down.
TCAAATTCTCTATTAATTCTTCTTTTGTTGCAAGTACAATGTCAAGAACGTTATTACCACGGGCCGGTGTTCGAACAAATTGATAAAGCGAACTCTCTTGCAAGTTCGTATACAAGTCATGTCCGGAGTGTGAAGTAAGAGTATCGCCCCACTTGGTCACAGGTAAATTAAAGTCGACAAAAATTACGATATCTTGTGCGTTACTTACATCTGCAATTTGTTCGTAAATTTGTCGGTCAGTTTGCACTGATTGAGCTGGAGGTCTGTATATTAACGCAAGTATTATTTTTGTACCTTTATTATTCTTTATTAGCACAAAAGATATGTCGACGTTCACAATTTGAGGTTTTGACAAGAGGGTAGGGTTAAGACTTTCTTTGATATAAAGTAAAACGCCACCTCCATTTCGATTTATTCGGCTTTTCTCAAACATTACATAACCGGGAAGTGAATACTCTGCTAAAAAGTCTATATCTTCTGTATTGAGCCAAGATTCTGGTATGCCATTCACATCATATTTTTCTGTAAACACTAGCTCCTCTAAATCTGAAAAATTAATGCGTATGCTACGAGCATTTGCATAGAAAACCTTTAAATTTGTTATTTTAGAACTCACGGAACGCTCTTTAATAATATTGTTGGTTCTTGTCGGATCTATATGTATGTTCATGGCTGTCCTCGGTCCTCGCTGTCTTCGGTCCTTATCGCTGGTGGTCCTCGGTTGCCTCGGTTTTTTGCTTGGCGTTGGATGATTTATGTCACTGCTGCTTCTTCTCGGATGGCGTTTTTTGATCCATGGCTGCGGACTGCTTCGTGTAGGAGACGACCCATGCGTGGTGAACCCACAGGGTTTAGATGAGTGCCATCCTTGCGGAACAGAGTAGGCTGGTTATAGAAATTATCCCAGAGGTTGATGAATTCAACTTCTTCCTTCAGACACAAATATTTTAGTCGGCTATTTGTGCTGAAGGCCTTGTCGTAGAATTTGTCAGGTGCGTCGATCTTGGGGAGAATGTCTGAGATGATGATATTCCTTGACTTGTTTCTGTAGTGCTGGATCATCTTGCGATATTTCTCCATCAACTCTTCGGATATGGTGCGCATGATGTCATTTGAACCAGCATGGATGACAAAAAGGGTATTTTCGTTTGCATCCTTTGTGGTATCTTCGAAGGCTTCCACAATGTCGTCCAGTCCAGCTCCTGGGATGCAAAATCTTTTTCGTTGATTTGGGACTCTGTCGCAGAACTCTTCGACCTGTCCTCGTAGGATGGAATCCCCAATGAGCCTGGTCTCTTCTGGTTCGTCTTCCATCTCTACCAAGATCTCAAATCTGTTTGACATTGTGACTGGTAGATGAGACCTTTTCTGCGTTGGTCGTGCACCGTTCCTCACTGGTGTAAATCCGGAAATCTGTGGTGGCGAGACTCTGCGTACAGGTCGGGGAGAGGAGTCGTTAGAACGGGGGCGAGGGGTTGGTACTGTTTGTGCTAGCAGGCTTCTTGCACGAGGAGTGGGGGAGAGACTATGGTGAACAGGGCGGCTGTCCTGGTTTGATGTCGGCTCAGGGTCATCAGAAGCATCTGTTGCAGTGGCTACTGCAGGTGTTGGATTGTTGGCAGATAACGTTGGGGCGGTGGTGGATGCTGGAGTTGAATTCCAGCTTCCTGGTGATCCTGGTTGATCTTGTTGTGGGCTTCATCCAATTTTGCTATCAAATCCTCTCGTTGCTGGCAGAGTCGGCAGACTTGTGGATCGGCAGGAGCAAACATGGAAGCACCAAACCTACCGGCGCAGTTGGTACAGGCACGAGGCATGGTGACGATCACTTTCTTCAGATCACTTCACTCACTTAAAAACACTTAACTCACTTTAAAAACACTAAACTCACTTTAAAAACACACTTATCTCACTTTAAAAACACTTAACTCACTTCAGGTCACTTCACTTACATAAATAGACCTAACCGAAAACAAAACATTTGAAATACACACAAATAGGTTATCAGCGGTGATAGCCTAACCGAAAATTAAAACAAAACTAAATTAAATTTAAATACGCAGTGATAACCGAACCGACAACAATTTTATTTTTATTTAAACAGAAATAGGCCACCAGGGGTGATAGCCTATCCCAACCGAAAACAAAAATAACCAAAAACAAAAATTATGAAATACCGGTACGCAGAAATAGGCCACCAGCGGTGATAGCCTAACTGAAAATTTAAAAATCTAAGTACGCAGAAATAGGCCACCAGGGATGATAGCCTAGACTAACCGAAAACAAAAATTATGAAATACCGGTACGCAGAAATAGGCCACCAGCGGTGATAGCCTAACTGAAAATTTAAAAATTTAAGTACGCAGAAATAGGCCACCAGGGATGATAGCCTAGACTAACCGAAAACAAAAATAACCGAAAACATAATTTATGAAATACCGGTACGCAGAAATAGGCCACCAGCGGTGATAGCCTAACTGAAAATTTAAAAATTTAAGTACGCAGAAATAGGCCACCAGGGATGATAGCCTAGACTAACCGAAAACAAAAAAAAGACGAAAACAAAAATTATGAAATTCCGGTACGCAGAAATAGGCCACCAGCGGTGATAGCCTAACTGAGAATTTAAAAATGTAAGTACACAAAAATAGGCCACCAGGGATGATAGCCTAGACTAACCAAAAACAAAAATAACCTAACCTTAAACAAATATATATATAACAGAATATGTAACTAAATATACAATTCACCAAATAAAGATTATATAAAAATAAAGTGTGACTGCACACAAGGGGTTAATATACTGTGTCAACAGATGGACCTGGTGTCGCTGTAGCCTAGTAAAGCAGTAGCCTAATCTTTTTAGATGTGGGTACGGATGTAGTGTGTGGGTGCAGATGTAATGTAATTCAGGGTACGGATGCGTTGTATGGCGTGTGTGTGTGTTACTCAGTTACTCAGTTACTTGTTCGTCAAGGGGAATCCACGCAATGCGAGCTAAGCTCATTATTATCGCGCCTCCTTAAGTGGGAATGTATTGCGTGAAATGCATGTTAAGTGTTTTATGTACTGTTGGAATGGCTGTGGATGTGTGTGTAGTCTGTATTTTAGCCAATTGGCGACATCGGAAACGAAGGCTTAGGGTGGATCTGTATGGTACCATTCTCACTATAGACGGTACCGTCTCGCCCGAAGGCTTAGGTAGCCATCAGCTTAGGTGAACCATATGATACCCATCTCGCCTTGTACCATTGCCAACCCCAGATGGGACGTCTCAACGTCGTCCACTTTTTCCAGGTACCTATTTACAGCTAGGTGAACTGAGGCTAACACATGAAAGGAGACAAGCCCAATTTGTCTCCGCCCGGCCGGGGATTGAACCCCCGACCCCTCGTGTGTGAGACGAGAGCTCTACCTACTAGGCTAGGTGTGTGTGTGTGCGCGCATGCGTGCTTGTGCACGTAAGGAAACCGAGAACAGGAGAAACAGACAAATGTTCTTATCAATTATGACCCAAAATATAGTTAAATAACGAATATGTTAAAAGAGAGAGTGGGAAAAAGTAATAGGAGACGTATGTAGAAAATATTAAATTTAAATATGACTTTTGCAACTATGTGCAATATAGACGTATATCATTATCCACATACACAAACACATCTTCCCTTGAATTTAATGAATTAAAGGAATCAGTCACTCATACAATAACTTATTCATTTGGAATACACACACATCATAAACAGACAACATATACATACACAAACGCATAATAGCAAAACAAAAGGACAATAAAATAGAATCTCTCTCATCCTTATTAACCCATTGAGTTCCGGCGACGTCCCTTTTCCTTATAGTCTGATCATTATTATAAGATTTAATTCAGTTTGGGAAATACGTCTACCCATAAAAACAGCCACAGTCCATATCAATGTATTCTTTTAGCCATCACTTATCCTTCCTAAGCTCAATAAAATCTTCTAAATGTAGCTAAAATCCAATGTAAAATACGTCGCCGGTACAGCAGGGGTTAAACATAGCAAAAGGTTGCATACGCAAACAGGTAAATATACGCTCTAATATATTTCTCCTCCAGGTATGTTATGTGTCAGTGGTGGCAACAGACCAAGTTGTGACTACTGTATAGTTGTATATTATGTTTGC